>OZ012741.1:32069013-32585489 GCA_963859935.3 Lathyrus sativus | reverse complement strand
ATCTTTTAGAAAATTTTAATATAATATGTATTATATTTTATCAGGCGATTTCTCCATACAAAACATCTTCTTAATTATACTATAAGTTTTACATCTCACACATCATGCATACATGCATATATGTCAGATCCATTCAAAACCTTATGATTTCTACCGATATAGAAATCAACAACATAACTCTAAATCCTTAAACCTCTACCAGAATTCAATTAGAGAATGAAGGTGGAAGCGTACCTGAATTTTCCATTGAAATTGTTGAAGGTCTCGAGTATGTGATCTTCTGACTTGTAGAGTTCCTTAGGGTTTCTCGAATCTCCTCTGATGGGGATGAAAAGAGAAAACATGATAAATCTTTTTCGTTATTCTCTACAAATAGGGACCATAACCCATTTAAATGGCCCTAGGGTTATTTCTTAGTTTTCAATATTCTAATTTGGTCCCTCATCAAATTAGATATTGACTTACGGTATCTACACAATAACCTGACCTTTCATGACATTTATGCTTTTAGCCACAAACTTAATATTATATTAATTAGAGTCCTTTAAGTCTTGAATAATTAAAATAATGACACTAACACCTTAAATGTTACATTTGTGTCCCAAAATTCTAACAATCTCCCACTGTTCACATATGTAACTTTACACATGTGTTAGACTTTATGAGCTCAAAATTTGCCATTATATTCTTTAAGCATATCCAAAGTATCTCGTCCACTAGTCAGACCAATATACAGAATCAAGGTGATTTTCATTATATCAATCATAACTAAACCCATCAATAATCACCGATAGTGACACAACTAAATGACATAGATCCATCATGAAATATGTAGCATGAAAATCACATGAAGTTGGTCTTTATATGTCGATTTTCAACTGGTCCTACTTTACTGTAGTGAGATCATTCAATAACTTTATTATATGAAATCTAAAGTACTGAATATCAAACTTTATTAATTGGAAAATATCCAAATGAGAGAATTACTTCGTGAAACTTGCTCCCACTGAATTTGTGATACAAACAATCTTCAATAACATTCACCTAAAAACCAAATGAGAGAATTACTTCATGAAACTTGTGATACCACTGACGAGATGCCTGCTTTAGTCCATAAATGGATTTTGTCAATTTGAAAACTATATTCTTTGAGTCTCTTGACACAAAGGTTTTTGGTTGCATCATATAAATTGTTTCATCAATGTTGCCATTGAGGAAAGTTGTCTTGACATCCATTTGATGGAGTTCCAAATCATAATGTGCAACAAGAGTCATGATTGTCCTAAAAGATTCTTTTGATGAAACCGGAGAGAAATTATCTTTAAAGTCAGTCCTTTCCTTTTGAGTATATCCCTTAGCCACAAGACGAGCCTTATACCTCTCCACATTACCGTTAGAATCCTGTTTGGTCTTAAAAATCCATTTGTAACCAATGGGTTTCACACCTTCTGATAATAGGACAAATTCCCAAACTTTATTGTCTTGCATGGACTTATACTCCTCCTTCATTGCTTCAATCCACTTTTTCGAGTTGGAATCCTGCATGGCTTAACGAAAGTTGATTGGATCATCTTCCATCATACCATTATTTTCCTTATGTTCTTGGAGAAAGACTATGTAATCATTCGTAATAGCATTTCTCCTTTCTCTAATGGATCTCCACAAAGGTATTGGTTCTTGAAACACTTTTCTTGAGGATTTTGAGTTTGTTCTTCATGGATTACCAAATCATCTTGAGTTTGAAGAATTGCAACAGTGTTTTGTGCAGGTTCCATATTTGCTTGATCAAAAGCAACTATATCAATCAGTTCTGGAATTATTATCGATTCTTCCTCTAAGACAAAGTCTCTAACCTTATTCTTCCCCCCAAACTCAATATCCTTAAAGAATATGGTTGTTCCCATCTTAAAAATTGAATTTAGTTTGGGATTATAAAATTCATAGCCCCTAGATCTTTCAGAATAACCAGTGAAGTAGTTTCTCATTGTTCGGGAGTCCAATTTATTTTCAATTGGCGTATAAGGCATTTCCTCAGCTGGACATCCCCGCACATGAAAATGTTTGAGACTAGGCTTTCGCCCAATCCAAAGCTCATAAGGTGTTTTGGCAACTACTTTTGTTGGTACTCTATTTAGAATATAAGCTGCAGTATTTAATGTCTCTCTCCAAAGTGACTCTGGCAAGGTAGAATGACAAATCATACTCCCTTACCATATCTTTAAGAGTTCGATTTCGTCTTTCAGCAATACCATTCATGCTAGGAGATCCTGGCATGATGTACTATGGGACAATTCCATATTCCTCTAGGTATTTAGAAAAAGGCCTTTGACGTTGTTCACCTGAACCGTCATATCTATTGTAATATTCACCGCCACGGTCGGATTTGACTTTCTTAATTCTTTTGTCAAGTTGATTCTCAACTTCGGCCTTAAAGGATTTGAACACATTCAATGACTAAGACTTTTCATGTATAAGAAATATGTAAGCATATATAAAATAATTGTCTATGAATGATATAAAATATTATTGACCATTCCAAGAAGGTGTCGGAAATGGTGCACAAATGTTTGTATGTATCAATTCTAAGATATCTGTAGCTCAATGTGCACCACATTTCTTTGTTTTGGTCTATTTTCCTTTCACGCATTCAAAACAAACACCAAAGTTTTTGAAGTCAATGGAATCTAAAATTTTATCTGACACTAGTCGCTCAACTCTATTTTTAGAGATGTGACCTAGGCGTTTATGCCATAATGCTCCTGAATTGTTATCCTCAATTTTACGCTTAGTACCACGTGATTCCATATTCAAGGATTCACCATATATAGTTATTGTTTCAAGCAAATATAGAGCTAGGACATCTTGTCTAACATGTTGTTCTTTGCAGATTTCTTCTTATTGGAACATCTTGTGCAACATCATATTTTACCAATATTTGCTCAAATCTTAAAGTCTTCAGAGTACCAACATTTAAACTCTAATGATGCAAACCTTAATAGACCATACTATGATTGTTGATATTATCACTAAGAGTTGCCATTGTCCGAGGTGTAAAGGGATATCATTTTTGCTAGGTACATGTCTCATGTTTGTGAATCCTTAAAGGGGAGCGGGATGATGGATCCTCTACACACTATTCTACTTCCCTCTAGTTAATAGGTGTGTCTCTCTTTGGCTCAAAAAATGAGGTATCTCAGATTGGTTTGTTGATAGTATTAAGAGGGATGGTCCTTCTACATTTTTCTGGTATGATCCTTAGTTCGGTCTCATCCCTCTTAGAGAGAGATTCCATCGACTCTAGCTCATTGACCACCTTAATCATAGGTCTGCAGGAGAGAAGGTTGTTTTGGATGGTGGTCAGTGAGTTGGTTGTTCTAGTGGCATATGTTTTTTTTTTGTCTGGGAGACAAATTTAATGGTGGATTATTTTAGTTAATCCATGAAGTTACCTTAAACTTAGAAAATGATCATTGGTGGTGGGAGGGAGGTTATAACATTGTTAAATTGGTGGCATCGACTTATGATCTTTTCCCAGTGATCAAGCTAGGTCACTTTTTATCCTTGTATAAATTGGTTGTTATCGGGTACTTTAGTGAGTTGGGCTCCCTCTAAGGTTATTGCCTTATCCTGATAACTTCTTTTGGATAAGTTTCCTTTTAGGATTAATCTAAGTAAGATGGGTTTTATTTCAATTTGGGTTGGGTGTCTTATGGTGTGTGTAGTGTCGATCTAGAGTATGTTTCCCATTTATTTTTGGTTTGTGATCAAGCCTTTAAGTTGTGGTATATGATCTTTAGGTGGTTAGACATTTCTTTCATTTTTCCTAATAGTTTTATGCAACATTTTGAAGATTTTATTATCTCTTAAGGGGCCTGTTGCGGATTTATGTGCTTGCAGCTATTGCCAAGATGATCCAGTGAGGTGGAATTTGTTGATAGAAAAATTGCAATCAAATGATGGATTATTAGTTTTTGAGGATAAAAAACATGATATCAAACTATATCTACTGAATTCATTGTCTATTGAAGATAACTCTAGCGTTCAAAGATGCTCAAGATGATTTATTAAGTTATCCTTTTGAATCAAGTCATCTATGTGAAGTCAACACTATAGTCAAATGACATTCAAGTGAAGATTTCTATTTTAAGATTCACCAATTGTTTTAATTTCTCAACTCTCACATGATGGTAATCAACTTAAATATATGTCAAGCTTCATCAATCTAGAAGATTTGAAGCTTCAGTGTTGTGAAAGAGAGGAAGTATGAAAGCTTGTCTGATCATGTCCATCTGAGTGACCAGTGTTTTGTAAAGGCACAAGGGTAAATCTGGAAATACTAAGGCAAAGTCACACACAATAAATTTATATTTGAGAAGCCTTTCTTTATTTGTGAAAACCACCTTAACGTGTTTTTAAGGCATAACTAACTAATTAAGGGATTTTCTAATCAATTGGATGATTGTTTACAACTGAATAATCAATTAACCCTAATCCCCTAATCAATTGTTTTCACTTTGTGATAACGAGAAAACGCATCGATTATATCGCTAGATTTCATTGACGTTTTATCGCGCATTCACCGTTTTAACACTCGATTTCTCGAGTTTTTCTTACTATTTTGCAGGTACATCGTTATGTGAGGCCGAATCATGAATTAAGAGAAAAGGAACAAAAGAGACCACAAGGAGATGAAGAAAGGCAGAAGCCTGCAAAAAGCCTGCATAATTTGTTGCAGCCACGGTCGTTACAAGGGAGTCACGACCGTGACACCCCAAATTGGGCCCTCACGACCGTAAGGGAGTGGTCACGACCGTGACACTTGAAAACCTCAGATTACGAACGTGAAAACCTTGTCACGCCCGTGACAAGGATAAAACTTGGTTTTGACTCAGACTACGTCAAGGCACCACTGAAGACCACTTCTCCTATTATTTCTCCTCAAGGCAGCACGTGAAGACGACTTCTCCCATTTTTGCTGCCACGTTCCAGCATTTCCTCAACCACTTCAGCAAGGCCCAAGAAACAAAGGACCAAGACTCCAGCCCATTAAAGGCTCTATAAATAGTACCAGCTCAGGTGAACTGGAGGGGAGACTTCATTATCCAAAATTCCTGCGGAAGCTCTGCCGAATTACCTTACAAACCAGCATTTTCATTCCAGCATTATTTTTATTTTCTGTCTTGTTTTATTTGTATCCAAACCAACCGTATAACAATTTCCAACATTAGGGAATTGTTATACATTTATTTGTTTCCAAACCTTCAGCATTCGTTCATTTTTAATTTCCGCCTACTCCGAGCTTTCCGGTCTGTGGAAGAAGGAGTCTGCTCAAATATTTGTTAATCAGGTTTTTCAATTTATTGCAATTTAATTTAATTATAATGTCTATTTATTTTTCTGCCATGAGTAAGTTATTATTTAATTCTGTGTCTGGTTCAACCTCGATGAGCAGCTAAACACCTTAGGGCGGTATGTAGTTATAACAACTTAACCGGTAAAATATAACCATAGGCTAAAAATAATTAATCACTTAACATTCTGGCTGATACTTTTTAATTGAAATAGACCTTTTCGTTACGAGAGTAAGAAAAGGGTATTAGGTTGGGTCAAGACCACGAGAGTGTGAGATTTTAACCAGATAGCTAAAGTTAGGCATTTAAATTAAACACAACGAGAGCGCTTTAAGATAAATTAGAATTATTTAGTTTCCAAAAATTACCTCTAAACACTTATGGGCTAGCGAGAGCAGGCATAGGGCTTTAGGGATAAGATCTGATATAAGACCACGAGAGTGTGAGTTGAGGGTATTTAAACTGGTGATCTCTACCGAATAGATTAAGTGAACATCTCTATAAGCCTAGGTTATATTGACCCACCTAAGTTAGTATAATTACATACCGACCGCCTTAGTATTACTTTATTAAAAACTTAAATTTAATTCCGCCGTTAATATTCTTAAAAACCAACAACAATCGTGACAACCATTCGCCTTAGCTAAACTAGAAGTTCATCTAGCACCAAGTAACAATAGAATCCCTGTGGATCGATAATCTTAAATATTACTTCGATAGGCTGTGCACTTGCAGTAAGATACCGCTAGACGCATAAGTAGACACGTCTTTAGCCCATCAAGTTTTTGGCGCCGTTGCCGGGGATTCCTTAATTTAGTTACTAGTGCATTTAGGTAGCATTGTCTAGACTAAGGTATCAACTATTTAATTTAATCTAATCTCCGAGTGCATGCCAAGTACTCGCTCCAAAAGCGAAGACTTGCAACCTCTAATCCCTGAATCGGAACGCTTCTTACACGTAAGAAGACGTATATTCGATTTCGAAAATAATTCCAATATTCCAGATCTTCAATTAGACCCGCCTGAACCAGTCGTAAAATCAGAAAACGCAGGGATGGCTGAAGAACAAACTCATCCACTCAAGTATTACGCTAATCCTTCGCAAGGTGAACCGCATTCAAGCATTGCAGCGCCGGCTATCAACCGAAATGATTTCGAACTAAAACCTTCGTTGATATCAGCCGTGCACCAAAATCAATTCGCCGGAAATCCTACCGAGGATCCGAATCTTCATCTTTCGATCTTTGTGCAATATGCAGATACCGTAAAAGCCAATGGAGTTACCCAAGAAGCTATTAGACTACGTTTATTTCCTTTTTCGCTTCGAGACAGAGCAAGAGCTTGGCTTCAATCTCTGCCTTCGAACTCAGTAACTACGTGGGCTGAACTTAAGAAAGTTTTCTTGAATAGGTATTTTCCACCTAGCAAGACCGCTATGCTGAGAGCTCAGATCAACGGATTTAAGCAAAGAGAAAGTGAATCATTATTCGAAGCTTGGGAACGCTATAAAGATCTACTTAGACTTTGTCCACATCATGGATTAATAGACTGGATGGTCATCCATACCTTCTATAATGGACTCTTGTACAATACAAGAATGACAATTGACGCTGCCGCGGGTGGTGCATTGATGGACAAAGAATATAGAGATGCCTATGCACTTATCGAAAGTATGGCTCAAAATCATTACCTTTGGGGAAGCGAGAGAGTCGCAACTGAGAAACCAACAAAGGGAGGTATGTACGAAGTAAGTAGTATGGACCAAGTCAATGCGAAGTTTGACCAACTAAGCCAAAAGATCGATAACTTGGCCATAACACCTGCAGCCACCGTGGCTGCAGTAACACCTAACTGTGAGTTATGTGGAGTCCCAGGACACGAAGTTTCTGATTGTCAACTATTGACAGGAACTCCCACTGATCAAGTGAATTATGCTCAAGGAAACCCTTACTCAAACACATACAACCCAGGTTGGAAGAATCATCCGAACTTCTCCTATAAGAATAACAATGCTTATTACGCACCAGGTCAAACACCAGCTACATCACCAGGATATCAAAAGACTGCTCCTAATATCCCTAGAAAATCGAACCTTGAATTGATGATGGAGAGCTTTATAGCTAGCCAATCTCAGACAAACAAGGACTTCTTAAACCAAAACATTCACACTAGTGAGCAGATTAAACAATTAGTGAGCAAAGTAGATGCATTGGCTACCCATAACAAAATGCTTGAAACTCAGATTTCACAAGTAGCTCAACAACAAGCACCTACTGCTGCACGAGCTGGAGTATTCCCTGGACAACCTCAACCTAATCCGAAAGGACATGCTAACGCTGTAATATTAAGAAATGGCAAGGAACTTGACGGACCTACCGATCCAAGACTTGACAATCCAGCCATGTACCAAAAACCGGATAAACCGACTGAAGTGGTCAATGATCCAGAAGAAAAGGAAGATGAAAGTCGAGAGGTAGTGGAGAAAGAACAACCTTATGTGCCTCCACCACCCTATAAACCACCAATTCCGTACCCTCAAAGATTAGTAAGTTCCAAGACGACGGGTCAATTTAAGAAATTTGTCGAACTTCTGAAACAGTTGAATATTACTATTCCGTTTACAGAAGCAATTACCCAAATACCCTCGTATGCTAAGTTTTTAAAAGAAATCTTATCCAATAAGAAAAAGATAGAGGATAACGGAACAGTTACACTTACTGCCGAGTGTAGCGCCATAATTCAGAATAACATGCCTCCTAAGCTAAAAGATCCAGGAAGTTTCTCTATACCCTGTGTAATAGGAAAATTCGTCATTGACAAAGCTCTATGCGATTTAGGAGCCAGTATCAGTGTTATGCCCTTAACTATTTGCAAAAGGCTAGACATGGGAGACCTAAGACCAACTAAAATGTCTGTTCAACTAGCCGATCGCTCTGTTAAATATCCTGTAGGCATACTAGAAAACGTCCCAGTACGTATAGGACAATTCTACATTCCTACTGATTTTATAATCATGGACATCTCTGAAGACTCCACTACACCTATCATACTAGGAAGACCATTCTTAGCTACCGCCGGAGCTATAATAGACGTGAAAAGAGGAAAGCTAACCTTTGAAGTAGGTGAAGAGAAAGTCGAATTTGTTTTAACACAATTCTTACAATCACCAGCTATAGAGGATACATGCTATCTAATGGACGTAATTGACGAATGTGTAAGAGAAATGGAACTGAAGGAGACCACTTATTCTGAAATAATGAAAATTCAAATCCCTCCGATTTTCGAAGATGATAATTGGCGAAAACCGTATCAGGATGATAGTCTAAGCGAAAGCTTAGCACTTACACCGGATCCCATGCCAAGTAAAGATAAACCTACATTAGGATTAAAAACTTTACCTAATAACCTAAGGTACGAATTCTTAGACGTTGAATGTAAAAGACCAGTTATAGTAAACTCCAGTTTAGGAACTATAGAAACAAAGAAACTTTTAGATGTCTTGAAGAAATATCCAACTGCATTAGGATATAACATATCTGATCTCAAAGGAATATGTCCTTCAGTTTGCATGCATCGCATTCTGCTAGAAGAAGATTGCAGAACCTCCAGAGAATCACAAAGAAGAATTAACCCAACCCTTAGCACTGTAGTAAAAGAAGAAGTCAAGAAATTATTAGATGCCGGGATAATATATCCAATCTCTGATAGTGAATGGGTTAGTCCAATACATGTAGTGCCAAAGAAAGGAGGTATCACTGTTGTGAAAAACGCTCAAGGCGAATCGATATCACAAAGAGTAGTGACGGGATATAGAGTGTGCATAGATTATCGTAAGCTAAACAAAGCCACTCGAAAAGATCATTTCCCACTACCTTTCATAGATCAAATGTTAGAACGATTAGCCAAGCATTCCTACTTCTGTTACCTTGATGGTTACTCAGGATTTTTCCAAATCCCTATCCATCCTGATGATCAAGAGAAGACTACATTCACATGTCCTTACGGAACGTTCGCTTATAGGCGAATGCCCTTTGGATTGTGCAACGCTCCTGCAACCTTTCAAAGATGTATGATGTCAATCTTCGCAGATTTTATAGACAACATCATGGAAGTGTTCATGGACGACTTCTCTGTATGCGGGCAAAGTTTTGAAGGATGTTTATCGAACTTAGAAATGGTGTTAGAAAGATGTGTAAAAGTAAATCTCGTGCTTAACTGGGAGAAATGTCATTTTATGGTCAACGAAGGAATAGTATTAGGTCATGTAATATCCGACAAGGGAATTGAAGTTGATAAAGCTAAGATTGAAGTAATAAAAGATCTTCAACCCCCTAAAACCGTTCGAGAAATACGAAGCTTTTTAGGACACGCCGGTTTTTACCGACGATTCATCAAAGATTTCTCGAAAATCACTAAACCTCTTACTGGTTTATTAATGAAAGACGTTGAGTTCATATTCAATGAAGATTGTCTTAAAGCATTCGAAACTTTAAAAACAGCCCTCATCACCGCACCAATCATGCAACCCCCTGACTGGAGATTACCTTTTGAAATCATGTGCGATGCGAGTGACTATACTGTAGGCGCAGTTCTGGGCCAGAGAAAGGAAAAGAAACTTCATGCGATTTACTATGCCAGTACAACCTTGGATTCTGCCCAGATGAACTACGCTACTACAGAAAAAGAATTGTTAGCAGTTGTCTTTGCGCTTGACAAATTCCGCTCTTACCTAGTTGGAGCGAAAATAATCGTTTACACAGACCATGCTGCTATCCGATATCTATTAACTAAGAAAGATGCTAAACCAAGACTCTTAAGATGGATTTTACTCTTACAAGAGTTTGATCTAGAAATAAAAGATAAAAAAGGTACTGAAAACGTCGTAGCGGACCATTTATCTAGAATAGAAGGTATTAAACCCGAACAAGTGCCGATTAACGATGATTTTCCGTATGAACAGCTGATAGCACAAATAGGAAGCGACCTAGCCCAGTTAGACATAAATGAACCAGAATCCGTGGAACCAATACAGACAACTGTAGGACTGCCATGGTACGCTGACATTGTCAACTACCTAGCCGCAGGAGCTCTTCCACCCGATCTAACCTATCAGCAGAAAAAGAAATTCTTTCATAATCTGAAACATTACTATTGGGATGAACCTTTATTGTTCAAAAGAGGACCAGATGGAATTTTTCGCCGATGTATTCCCGAAGAAGAAATAGAAGATGTCATTGCTCAATATCATTCATCTCCTTATGGTGGACATACAAGCACTTCCAAGACTTGTGCAAAAATCTTGCAAGCCGGCTTATACTGGCCTAATCTATGGAAGGATGTCCACATCGCTGTTATAAGTTGCGATCGGTGTCAACGCACTGGCAATATTTCAAGAAGAGATGAAATGCCCCAAAAGGGAATTTTAGAAGTAGAAATCTTCGACGTCTGGGGAATAGATTTCATGGGACTATTCCCATCATCTTTCGGTAATAATTACATACTCGTAGCTGTTGATTATGTCTCGAAATGGATTGAAGCCATAGCTTCTCCTACAAACGATACACGAGTAGTAATAAAGCTTTTCAAAAATATAATCTTTCCCAGATTTGGTGTGCCTCGACTCGTCATAAGCGACGGTGGCTCGCACTTCATTTCAAAAATCTTTGACAAATTACTATCTAAATATGGAGTACGACACCGTGTGGCTACGCCATATCACCCACAAACAAGTGGACAGGTCGAAGTCTCAAACAGAGAGATTAAACAAATCTTAGAAAAGACTGTCGCCATATCTCGGAAAGATTGGTCATCTAAACTTAATGAAGCTCTATGGGCTTATAGGACCGCTTACAAGACACCCATAGGTACTACACCTTTCCAACTAGTTTATGGAAAATCTTGTCACCTCCCAGTGGAACTAGAACACAAAGCTTATTGGGCAATCAAAACTCTCAATCTAAACTATAATGCTGCAGGAGAAAAGCGAATCCTAGACATTAACGAATTAGAAGAATTAAGGTTAGATGCATATGAAAAAGCTAAGATATATAAAGAAAGAACTAAGCGATGGCATGATAAACGCCTATCTAGGAAAGAATTTAGTGTGGGAGACGTTGTACTCCTCTTTAATTCAAGACTTAGGCTCTTTCCTGGAAAATTAAAGTCTAGATGGTCAGGACCCTTTGATATAACTAAAGTATTCCCAAGTGGAGCAATAGAAATTAAGGGTAAGAATAGTGAACCATTCATAGTAAACGGACAACGTCTAAAACACTATCATAAAGTTGAAAATAGAGGTTATGCGAATAATCTAAAGCTTTTAGAAATGTCCACTGATTCCCCTGATTAATCTAAACCAAAGCATTACGTCAGGCTTTTGACAATAAAAACAGCGCTTAGTGGGAGGCAACCCATTTACTTATTTACTTATTTAAACTATTCTTTTCTTTTAGAGCATTTTTAATTATCGTTATTACTATTTGTTTAAATTGTTTTGTCAGTTTTATTTTACATTACTATTATCGCCATTACATTTTAGCATTTCATTTTCTTATTTTTATCTTAAATCACTTTTTACAGATTTTCTAAAGTCTTTTCCACTGATTTGTTTCCCCCGTATTTTCACTGACCATGGCTAACCAACCAATTAACTATATGGAAACCAAATTTAGAGGTAGGAACCAAAGAATGAAGTTCGAAGAGTTATCACAGAGGCAAATGGATTTGACCCTGTACCCAGATGATAGGACTATGGAAACCTTAGGTATACATGATAGTGTCATGTACTTGTTCAACCGACTCGGATGGGAGAATGCAATGATCCAACATAAGTTTGCGACTTACCGTGAGCTCACCCTTGAGTTCCTTAGCTCCTTACTTTACCTACCTGAGCGCGGTTTTGGATTTAGGAAAGGATTTATTAGTTTCCGCCTATTTGGGATAGAATACGACTTTAACCATAAAGAACTAGCTGACTTGTTAGGATTCCCTAGTGGATCTTTTGCTTTTACTACCACACAGGTAGAATTGATGGATGTGGAGCTAGATTTCTTTTGGGGAACTCTAACCGGAAACTACCACCCTGAACCAAATGACATGAACAATGATGAGATCCATAATCCTGCTCTCCGTTACTTCCACAAATTCCTTGCCCACACCTTCTTTGGAAAAGAAGAAAACATTACCGGAGTCTCTAAAGATGAATTATTTATTATGTCATGTTTCACTAATGGACAGTCTGTTAATGGTGTACCTTTCATGATGCAAACCTTCACCCGCATCCAAGAAGAACCTGAATTACCTATATTAGTAGGAGGTCTTGTAACCATGATTGCTGATGCCTTAGGACTTAGGTACCAACTGGACAGGTGCACCCGTCTGGGAACCATCCGCCCAATGAATCTTAAATTCTGCTTCAATAGACATATCATAAGGAATTTAGGACGCCCACCTTTTGAGTACCTAATCCGGAACGAAGTAGTAACCCTGTTCACATTGCCCAATCATGCTAGAGTAAGTGTTCATAATAAGGATAACTAGCTTTATGAGTTAAACCCACCTGATTATCCAGCCACTCCTGAAACACCTCAGTCTCACAGGATAACAAATGATATAATGACCGCTGTTGAAACTGACCCTGAGACACCTCCTGGTTACCATGACATTGACCCAACTGCCAAAGTACATGAAACCCCTGGAGCGAATCAAGGAGATTATGCTAACAACTTACAAAACATCATGCACACTCTCAATGCCTACCAAACTGACATTAATCTATTCAAAGAAGACATTAAGAACATGCGATTGGACATTATAGGATTGACTGACATGGCCTGCGAACAATTCTATCATTTGGACTCCGCCATCGAAGACCTGAAGAAACGCCTTTGAACGGCTATAAGTGATTTAGTTTATTTTTTCTCATTATTTTTTCTCATTATTTTCGTTTCTAGTTAAATTTATCTTTCGCAACAATTTCATAACATAATTTCCGTTTCTGTAATTTCATTTTTTACTTTATGCCATGCACCTTTTATTTCAATTATTTCTTCATTTTTAGCAATTCATATATTTTTTCTATATACTGTATGACTGCATTATTTCATGTATACAATCTTTCATGCAAGTTCGTATACTACTGTGTTGCAAATGATATACAATATGGTGTGTATTTAATATAAGTGTTACTAAATAAAATAAATTATTATTAATTTATAAATAACGTGAGACAATGTTCTTTTCTGGGAATTATTCAGCAAAACATGCCCTCACGGTCGTCACACCTAACTTACGATCGTGACGTGCTCATTTAGCGTGTCGCGACCGTCACGCCCCTGTCACGACCGTGACGACCTCTATTACAGGAATCGTGAGAAACATAACTGTTTCTCATCGTGTCCCCTCTTCTTCTCCATCCATAACCTACCCAAAACACTACCCATTCATTCCACAACCGCCGTAACCACTCCATTACCCCCATTAATCCCCCATTATCATCAACCATTTCATTTAAAACTCTCCCGTATTTAACCCTAACCTCTATCTCCCTCATTCTACCATTTTTCTCACAAACCCTCACAAAATCCTTCCTCCCTCACTCTTCACTCTTGCATGTTATGGATTCCATCATTTTTAGAGAAGGCGAAGCTGGAGTAAACCAGAGAGACCGTTTCATCCGCTTCCAAAACCGCGGTCTCCAACCTACCCGCTACATTGCCACTGACTGTCTGCGAGAACTCGGAATGTTGGCCAGCGTTCAAAGCCTACTGCAAAAGGTCGGTCTGTGGGACCTCTGTCGTCAACCTCAGCCTACTTTCGAACTTCTTACGCTGGAGTTCCTAAGCTCTTACAGTTACATCACCCCTCCCGGTTCCCAGAGTCAGCTTACCGGCATCGTAACATTCAGATTGCGTGGCCAAGAGTTCAATCTCCCGCAAACCAGGATAGCCGAGATGTTAGGTTTCGATCACGGAACCGAAGCCCACCGTCGCGTGCCCGATAATTTCAGTGAACAAGCATTCACTCTATGGCACGACCTTACCAACACCCGTGCATCCACCTTCCAGAGCCTCAACGCCACACACATCCACAACCCGGCAATCCGCTATTTTCACCGGGTCATCTGCAACACAATCTTCGCTAGAGAAAGCAACCACAAGCTCAACTCCAAGGAGCTTCTGTTCTTATACTGTGCTCTCCATGACGAGCCAATCAACGCTGCCCCGTTCATGCTTCATCACATCCAGGCCATTGCACAGCGAGGCTCCTCCCCGTTCTTCATAGGCGGCATTGTCACCGCCCTCGCCATTCAGTTGGGGCTTGGTGACGCGCTCGTTAATCAGCCTCACCTCGCCGCCGAATTCCTGACCAAGAGCTACTGTAGGTCCGCCCACCTGATCGCGCAGCGAGAGGATGGCAGGTATAGCCCTGTTGTCAATGGCACCATTTTCCACCACATCACTCTGCCGTCCCGCACCCGCATCGACCCATCCAACCGAGCCAACTGGCTCTTTGTTTTACCTGCTGCTGCCGACCACGTCCCGGTTCATGATGATCAGGCAGACGCCCCAGTGGACGAAATGCAGGACGCTATGGATGCAGCTGAGCCTGTCCAGGATATCCCAGAGACATCTACCCGACAGCCCCCTGCTCCCGCAGTCACACTTGAGGAGGTCCTACTTGCGATTCATCAGCAGAACCAGATGAACGCCGCACTGGAGCGTAGGCAGAAGGCGCAGTATGACGCTTTACTCGGCACTATTGCTGCAAACCAGGAGGCCACTAATGAGCGGTTCGGAGAACTTTTCAGCGAGCTAGAAGCGCTCCGCATCAGCATTTCTGCTACCTCTGGCACCGGTTCTGATCCCGACGCGACTCCCTCCAGACGCCGCTCTCGCACCAGAGGCCGAGCCCGCGGTCCTCAGCAGCCGTAGTTTACTTTTCTGTTTGTTTTTCGTTTTAGTCTTGTACTGTATTTGTACCGCATTTATATCACAACATTGAGGACAATGTCTGATATAGTGTGGGAGAGGTACTTTTCCATTTCATTGTACTTTCAATTCCGTTGTATTCCTTTTAGCAAATTAATGAAATGAGCAAATCTGTGCGCTATTTTCTTTAATTTCGAGCTTTCCCCGATTATTAAGCTATACCAGAAAAATCTTTAATTACTCGCATTACCCGACTTACCACCGAATGGTTCGTAACTACGAAGCCGGGAACGATTAAACAAGACCAATACAATCTTGACATCTTTGACTCCCTGCTTAAGAAATTCCATCCCGATCACCATTGCGAGTGCACCTTTAGTTTCAGTTCAAAAGTAACCCCCAGTAGTTTATACTAGCAGTCAGCACCGTCTGAACACAAACCACGTGGGGAGCCGATGAATATAAGCGTTTGATGCCTAATCAATAATGATCCTTCGTATCTCGATGCAAAATGAAAAGAAATTGCACCAAAGTACACGGTCGCAGAAAAGAAACGAGAAATATGAGAAGGAATCCGTTTCGAGTTGGTTCAGAGGTACTGGTTCTGAACTCGGTAGGGCGTGCTACGGCTCGATCCCCCACAACCTCCGAATCGGATAAAACATGAAGGGTTACCACACTCGTGTACCAGACCCCGCGCTCAAAAAGGATCAAAATCGCTAACCGGCTACTCCACTACGTGCGTGCTAAGGCAAAGGGCTTAATGTGACTGCGCTAGAACGAAACCGGGCGAAATAAGATCGAAAAACTCTAGGTGAAATCGTAATGTGATTGCCGATTGTTTCATTTGACGGGAAGTCGACGACATAGCTTGTTGCTTATGTCATTAGCGTATCGGTAGTGTGAGGCAGAAGCCACAAGGAGATGAAGAAAGGCAGAAGCCTGCAAAAAGCCTGCATAATTTGTTGCAGCCACGGTCGTTACAAGGGAGTCACGACCGTGACACCCCAAATTGGGCCCTCACGACCGTAAGGGAGTGGTCACGACCGTGACACTTGAAAACCTCAGATTACGAACGTGAAAACCTTGTCACGCCCGTGACAAGGATAAAACTTGGTTTTGACTCAGACTACGTCAAGGCACCACTGAAGACCACTTCTCCTATTATTTCTCCTCAAGGCAGCACGTGAAGACGACTTCTCCCATTTTTGCTGCCACGTTCCAGCATTTCCTCAACCACTTCAGCAAGGCCTAAGAAACAAAGGACCAAGACTCCAGCCCACTAAAGGCTCTATAAATAGTACCAGCTCAGGTGAACTGGAGGGGAGACTTCATTATCCAAAATTCCTGCGGAAGCTCTGCCGAATTACCTTACAAACCAGCATTTTCATTCCAGCATTATTTTTATTTTCTGTCTTGTTTTATTTGTATCCAAACCAACCGTATAACAATTTCCAACATTAGGGAATTGTTATACATTTATTTGTTTCCAAACCTTCATCATTCGTTCATTTTTAATTTCCGCCTACTCCGAGCTTTCCGGTCTGTGGAAGAAGGAGTCTGCTCAAATATTTGTTAATCAGGTTTTTCAATTTATTGCAATTTAATTTAATTATAATGTCTATTTATTTTTCTGCCATGAGTAAGTTATTATTTAATTCTGTGTCTGGTTCAACCTCGATGAGCAGCTAAACACCTTAGGGCGGTATGTAGTTATAACAACTTAACCGGTAAAATATAACCATAGGCTAAAAATAATTAATCACTTAACATTCTGGCTGATACTTTTTAATTGAAATAGACCTTTTCGTTACGAGAGTAAGAAAAGGGTATTAGGTTGGGTCAAGACCACGAGAGTGTGAGATTTTAACCAGATAGCTAAAGTTAGGCATTTAAATTAAACACAGCGAGAGCGCTTTAAGATAAATTAGAATTATTTAGTTTCCAAAAATTACCTCTAAACACTTATGGGCTAGCGAGAGCAGGCATAGGGCTTTAGGGATAAGATCTGATATAAGACCACGAGAGTGTGAGTTGAGGGTATTTAAACTGGTGATCTCTACCGAATAGATTAAGTGAACATCTCTATAAGCCTAGGTTAGATTGACCCACCTAAGTTAGTATAATTACATACCGACCGCCTTAGTATTACTTTATTAAAAACTTAAATTTAATTCCGCCGTTAATATTCTTAAAAACCAACAACAATCGTGACAACCATTCGCCTTAGCTAAATTAGAAGTTCATCTAGCACCAAGTAACAATAGAATCCCTGTGGATCGATAATCTTAAATATTACTTCGATAGGCTGTGCACTTGCAGTAAGATACCGCTAGACGCATAAGTAGACACGTCTTTAGCCCATCACTTTGTTAAGTCTAAAATCATTTGGAATAATCTATTAATGAATGTTCACTACTTAATACAAAAAACATTTATATGTGATATGAACAATCGATTATGGAGGTGCAATAACTAATTGGCCTAATCGACTATGGAAATTAATTGACTCATAGTTTGTTTCCAAATTTAAACCACAATTTGGCATATATATATATATATATATATATATATATATATATATATATATATATATATATATATATATATATATATATATATATATATATATATATATATATATATATATATATATATATATATATATATATATATATATATATATATATATATATATATATATATATATATATATATATATATATATATATATATATATATATATATATATATATATATATATATACCATTTCATTTCATCTAGAAAACAATTTTTGATCCCACTTTCTCACTATCTCTCATTTTTTATAAATCTCTTATTTTGTCATGTTTATTTAGCCTTAGTGCTCTGAGAGTAGTTTTGTGCTTATGTGAGGATCATTGTCATAGGTGAGGAATTAACTATAATTTACCAAGAGTGTATTATCTCTTGAGTAAATATTTATTCTATAAGAGGTTTTTCTATTGCGAGCTAAATTAGTAAAAGCTCTTTTCTGTTTTGGGGAAAATTGTCGTATGAAGTCTCCATTGGTTCATAATTTTGCATCGAGGAAAAGTTCACTTTTTGATTGTGAGTTTAACATGGAAGAAAAATTCTCTTTTGGTTCTTGATGATCATCCATTAAAATCTCCACAACGATTCTTGAGCTTGGCTCGATGTAAAAGCCTTGTCGATTTGAGATTAGCATGTGTAAACTATCATCTTGGTTCATGAGTCTGACCTGGTGTAAAATATCAGTTGGTTTGAGATTATCCAGTATAAAATCTCATCTCAGTTTGAGATTCACCTGTGTAAAATCCTGGTTTGGATCAAAGGATAGCTAGTGTAAAACTCCATTTTGATTCGATATCAACCCGTGGAAAATCTCTACTTGGTTTGGAGGATAGCCACTTGAAACTCTTTCGTTTCCTAGTTGAAGTTAGCCTTCAAACTTTATATCCTTGTAAATGGAGCTTCATGAGCATATCCTATTAAAAGTTATAAAGTTAGTGGATATTCTCAAGAAAAATTCTTAGGGACATGAGTAGGCTAAGTTATTAGGTTGAATCTATATAAATCTCTGGTGTTGTTTCTCTCTACCTTATCTCTTTTAATTTATATTTGTTTTCTTTCCTCTATTTTTTCATCTATCCTTTTATTCCGCTGCTTATTAACTTGAGTGCTTTGAAAAATGTTTTTAAACTTTGATTTTCATATGATTTTGTTTTCGACCATCATTATCAAACCTCCATAATTCACCCCCTTTTGTGTATGAAGTCACATGTCTAACACCCATATGATGAGAGGCAATTTTCTTATGGTTTTTTATGCAATGACTTAGTTTATTTGGACGTTTAATAATGATTTGGTTTTTATAGGTACTCCTGTCATATCCCAAATTTATCCTATCTGTATATACTTTTCATCTGTACATTTATCCACCAACTATCATTTAAAATATCAAAAAATGTTGTTTCTATCATGAGGTGGAATTTGAATCAAATCAAGTTTCATCTGAGGCTTGTCGAGTCAGGGAGGATTGCAGTGTATGTTGAGGTTCATTGATTTCAATGTGATTTGTAAGTCAGAAAAAGATTTAATTTAAAGAACGACAACACCAGGAGGTGCATGATTCAAATAGTGTGGGTCTGAGCTTCCAATTTGGGATTATACCTATTTATGTTGTTTGTGTGAGTCAAGATAACAGGTAGTGGCAAGTACGGATGCTTCATGGCTGAAGATCATCAGAGCTTAACATATTTGCAATTGGGGTTTCGGGCAGTTCGGTTCTTAATCTCAAATCATGATTTCAAGGATTGATTCATTTTTTATTCAAAGGGTTGAGTTCACTCAAGCACGAAGTCGTGGATTTTAATAAGGGATTGAGTGCAAAAATTCTCAGGGTTTAATTTTCAAGCATCATCCAATGATAAAATGGAGAGTGTAAGTTCAAGTCCCTCTCAAAGTATTCGAGTTTCGGTTCAAGATTCTATGTTTCGTTTCAATTCACGTTACAAGTTCACCGCTAAAATTCAAACTCATTACAAAGGTATCCCGAGTGTCATCTCATTCAAATCCTTTTCAATTTGTTTCATGTTTCATTTCAATTTCCAAATCTTCCAAGTTTCAAGTTTATCTTGTGAACTCAATTTAAGATTTTTCAAATTTTAGAATCTATATCAATTCACATATTCATTTCGAGTTCTAATTCCAATCACATTCAAATTCAAGTTTCATATTCATGATTATTTTTGAATCCAATTCAAATTTAATTCTAACCTCATTTTCAAGTGTATTTCCAAATTTCAATTCACCATCACTTTTGAGTTCATGATCCGAGTCAATATTTCAATATTTCGTGTTAATTACCAATTCCAAATTCATGTTAAGATTCCAAATTCAATTTTATCTCATGTTAATCCATTTTTTCCATTTTATATCCAAATACACAAGCAATTTTTCATTTTTATCTTTCTAAACCAATTCCATAATCCAATTTCAATTCCAAATATCTAATCCATATTACCACCATTTCAAAAAAAAAGGTCCATTTGCAATGAAGCCATCCGCGACACAAGTTGCAGTCTGCCACAAGCATCCAAACAAAAACCTGTCAAACAAAGACTTACTACCATTCTTCTGCTACCAACACAAGCCAGACGTGCCAAAACTTGCTCCAAACCTATGTAAATCGTACCAATACTTCACTGCTACACTACTCACAACAACATCACACCATGAACTTCAATAGACCTGCCACTGCTACAAATTTGCTCACGAAACACTTCCGCATCATCAATAACCAACAACAGCAACATGGTGTTACACAACACTTCAAAACAACCAAAACCTGCAACAACTGCAACAATACGACAACTTACCAGAAGTGATTATTTAAAAGGAGAAGGAGAACAAGAAGGAAATGAGGGAGAAAATCCTAAAAATTGAAGAGAAGAGGAACAAGAAAAAACAACGAACCTTTTGGAAAACCGTTGTCCGTTGTTCTCATAAGAGCTGTCAAAGCTATCACTCCTTCCGTCAAAAAACCGCCTTCCATCATTCACAACACAAACTCATAAATCCCAGAATTGCCCTCATCAATAAATCCATCATCTGCAGAATTAAACTTCAGAAATCATTACTCAACTCTTCTTCAACCCTCAACCAAAATTTCACAACCGTAACAACATAACAAATCAAGAAAACAGTGAGAGTAAAAAACAGAAGAAAGAAGTGAGCAAAAACCATCGAACCATTGCCGCTTGCACTCACTGAGGTCCTCGACAAAATTGAATTCGAGTCTGAGCCCTCATGAAGCGCCGTTGTAGGTCGATCTCGTTTCGATTTGTTTCCACGAAGGCGAGGATCTAATCATCAACTTCTCCTCCGCCAACCTGGTCACGCCACCCTTCCTATTTTCAAGCATACCGCCACCACCACATCAATGGAATGGTCGATGAAAATCTCAAAGTTTGAGAGAAACGAGAGAGAAGGTCGTGAGATCTGAAGGGCATGTTTTAAGAGCCAGCAAGTGAACATCAGATGTTTGTTTTTTTTCTTTTACATTTGAGGTTTTTTTTGTACTAAGTTTTAGTTTGGGCTTTTGGAGCCCAATGAGGTTGTTTCTTACACACTCCAAATCCTGATTGCACCCCTCCTTTCTTTTGCTACTTTTAGGATTTTGTTAATTATTTTCTTCAACCTTTATTAAATTTTCTTCAAAACACTTTGTAAAAAATTTCTTGTTAAATACTTTGTTAGCCATTTTATTAAGTATTTTGTTAAAAACTTTTGTCAAGTACTTGGTTAACTATTTTGTTAAAAATATTGTTTAAATATTTTGTTAATAATATTTATTAATAGTCTTTGTCATTATTTTTGTTAAACACTTTTCTTATTTTGTTTATTCAAATTCTAGTTCATGTTTAGAATTGTAAATATTTAGAATTTATTTCTAATCATTTCCATATTAATTTCTATCAATTTCTTCAACTTTAAACTTAGAGAGTTGGTTCCTTTATCTAGATCCTACAATTTCGATCTTGTCCTGACTATTCTCTTGCTCATATCTTGTTGTTCATCATTTATTTTTTTTACTATGTCGTAGTATTTCTCTTTTCATTTGATTTTACTTTGTGGTTATTCGTTTCCATGATTGGTTTTGTTCCCATTTGTTAATTCATTCTTGACACCACGAAATTCTCGATGCTTTGAGTAATGCTTGACGGTTTGGTTGTGGTTTCTTCTTGTTTTATCTTGTTAATTGCCTTGTGCTTGTTACTTTGACGTGACACAAATTTCTCGTTATGCTTGAGCCTTGCTTGGCTATCCTCTTGATCATATTTTGTGATCATCACCCGCTCACTCCATTTCTCATTTTCATCCTCACTTCTTAAGTCAAAAACCTTGGTCTTGTACCAAGTGTATTTTCAAAAACTCTTTTCCTAATAAAACTTGGATGGTCGTGGAGTGGTTAGGCGAAGACCTTGTCCTATCCCGAGTGTTTGACATTACCTTTAGGGTTCACTGTCATAAAGCACTTACCATTCAAGATCAAAATATCTTTAATAAGAGAATGAAATTCTCTTTGTATTGAACTAAAGAGAGAGGATTGAGTGCAAACTTCTTCTTCTCCGAGTATTCGGATACTAACTTTAGATTGTGTGGTCTCGATACTCGTCTTTCAATACGAAGACGTGACTGTATTCGCCACACCATTTTCACAATAAATCTTTGAGATAAAGAATCGGGTACTACCCACAAGGGGTTACTATTCGAGGACCTATTTCACCCTAAAAATAACTTTCACAAATCAAATATGATATCTTGCCTCAATGGCGAAAACTAATCTTTTCAAAAAAGGGTATGTTGCGTCCGTTCTACCGCAAACAGGTAACGCCTAAGACTCCACAAGCGAGCTGCAATACACCTAACTGCTAGAATGCGCATGTTAGCATCATCCATAAAAACACCAGTTAACCATAGGCCGAACTACGACTGCTCTGATTCTTCACTTTTTTTAAGGAAAGATACGTAGGCACAAGGGCCCCGATCCTTGCCGAGCACACTTTCCCATCTTTTATCCGTAGTCCTCCGAACCATGTTGACTCTGACTTTCTCATACCTATCGATAATACGTAGGCATAAGACCGCGAAGTCCTACCGAGTCTCCTATTCCCCCTTGTTATCTCTCTTTTCCCTGTTTCCAACCTTTTCTCACCCTCCTTAGAACACTCTTATGAAGCAATACCTGTTAGCAAATACCTTCACACATAAACAAACAAATGATTCCCATCGAGTACGATGGATGTGAGGGGTGTTAATACCTTCCCTTTGCATAACCGGCTTCCGAACCCGTTCTCTTGGTTGCGAGACCATCTTATCCGTTTCTTTTATGATTTTCTCGATGTTTCCCCTTCCCCTTTTGGGATAAATAAAGTTCGATGGCGACTCTTCTGTTCTTCCATTTTCGCCTCTCCATCGTTGCATTTTCGAGTAGCGACAACTCCTATAAACATAAAGTTCTTGGAAGTAATATCCATCGCTCTGACTTAGAAATGGGAAGTCTTCAAACACCTCCTGCCTTTTCTCTAGTTGGCGGACGAATCCTAACACTTTTCTAAGCCAATAGAAGATTTAGTGGTTTTGGTATGCTTCACGGGTCTTGGAGAGCCATCTCATCATTTTGGGTTGATTATGTTGATGGTGATTTCAAGGTGTTGAGTATTTGTCGGTCTTCTCATTGTGAAAGGTTGAAGGTCTTTGTTATGAATTAGTTGCTTATTCTATTTTTGACGCATGCTTTTCTAGGGTTCTACTGCAGGAGCTGGGTGGTTTTTAATTTTTTTGTGACTTTTGTTTTGGCGTATCAAGCTACTATTTGTGCCTTTTTGCTATTGTTTTGTAATTCTATTATATTCTGGTGGGGTTTTTTTTCCGTTTGTTTTTTAGGGGGTGAATTTATTTATATTAATTTATTCGCCTTTCCAAACAACTTTTATAGCACAAATCTTAATGACATAATATTAACGATTGATAAAAAAATTGTATGTTCAAATGCATTACTGCCATGATCAATGTGTACAAATTGATTTTTTTTAATACACATTGAATAATATTGATTTACTTATTCAAATCAGCACACTGATTCAAACTCTCTCTCTCTCTCTCTCTCTCTCTCTCTCTCTCTCTCTATATATATATATATATATATATATATATATATATATATATATATATATATATATATATATATATATATATATATATATATATATATATATATATATATATATATATATATATATATATATATATATATATATATATATATATATATATATATATATATATATATATATATATATATATATATATATATAATAATTGACTAGGGTTAGGGTTTTGTGAATAAATATAACTTCAATGTAATACTTTTATTTATAGAACCACTTATGTGCATCATAACTTATGATGTACTATATTTCTATAATTTTTTGTTGATACATAATATAACAACACATAACTACTACACAAGTGAGGAAATTTATCACATACTTAATATTGACAATAATATTAAATAACCTATTTAATATTATCAATAGTTAGCAATATCTACAAACACATAATTGTTATGCAAAGTGATAAAAGTTATCACATAAAGATTGCATCAGATCATATGACATTTTTGTCATTCAAATAATAATTTATTGGTAGATATTACTCACTATTTATAAAATTAAAAAAGTTTTTTAGTACTATTTTTAATGTTATGAGAACCTTCTATGTCACATCATAAAGAAAAATAGAAGAAAGATTAACTAAAAGAATAAAACTTATTTATAATTCGGAGTGTACTCTTACACATCAGCACAAACTAGACAAGCACGATCCACAATAAAATTACAATGCACATAAGTATGGGTGGACACCACCCGCACATCCGGCCCAACCCGGAAGAAAAAAAAGAATTTGGGCGGGTTGGATAGGCCCAACGGGCCAAGCGGGTTACTAACCCAGGTTAAAAGGGGTTCAAAAGGGCAGGTCGGGTACCAAAAACGGACCCACAGGTACCCAGACCTCTGTTTCCATGAATGTCTCAATTCTCTCTATCTCTCTAACTTTGAAAATTGATTTTGCATGATATTTGATTGTTGTGGAATGATCTTTTGAAACTGGATGGTGAATTTTGATACCCCTGCATGAACTGTATGACCTTTTGAACTTAGGTAAAGACATAACTCACTTCCTATTCTGTTTTCACTATGTTCCTTCATCTCCTTCCCGCAACATAAGCTACTAAACATCATGCTTTTTTACTTGTTTGAAATATTGAGTTTTATGTCAATTTCTTTTATAGTTTATGTTTAAATTATTGAGTTTTATGTTAGTTGCTTTTACTATTAAGTTATTTTTTTTAATTCTTGTATCGGTTTTTCCGTAATCCGCTCTTAAATGTATTATGTTCAGTACATGCTTGATTTGTAGGGTGTTTGTGCTTGATTTTACTAGGATTTTTATTATATTCAGTACATGTCGATTTAAATTTGTTCAGTACATGCTTAAAATTCAAGCCTTGATTTTACTAGGATTTTTATTAGGTTTTTTATTTTGTTCAGTTTATGTGTTTGAGCTTCTCCTTACAAAACAAACAATGTCCTTTATTAGGATTTTCTCGTTATTTCAAATTCAATACATGTATTGCCTTTAATAATCAAAATCTTGGTGAAAATAATATCCTTTATTTTAATTTAACTAATTGTAAACACCATGACTCTTGAAACAACACTTGTTTTGAATTACTCGTTGAAATTTTGTTTCATAGCTTTATTTCATGGATTTATTTTCAAGGCATGTTTAGATAGTTGTAGTATTATTAGGAATTAGGCATGTTTACTGTAAATAGAAATTAGGTATGAAACATGAAAGTCCTCTCTTTGGTTTTGTTACAACTCGCTTAAAACCTGTTTTAAATACTATGAAACATGCAAGTACTCTCTTTGGTTTTACTGTGAATATAAATTATTGTGAATAGAATTCACTATAGATTGTAGTACACTAGTTTATTTTTGTTACTCACTACAACTTGCCTAAAACCTCTGTTTTGATAATGACAGGGATCAAGCACTATCTTAACAAGGTTTTCAACAAGGTCAAAGAGGAATGGATCAAGGTCAAAGTGGAATGGGTCAAGGTAACTAATGTAGTTTATTTTGTTGAATGCTGAATGTTGATTAAGCTGCTACTAAGTACTATATATGATGTTTAATGAATGTTTTAACTGCTTAATATTACAACTTTAGTATTGATTAAGCTGCTACTAAGTAATATTGATTGGTAATATAAGTAATACTGATAAGTAATATTGATTGGAATGAACAAGTAATAATCATTATTATGTATGAATTGGAATGAGTAATAATCATTATAAGTAATAAGCATTATAAGTAATATTGATGAGTAATGTTGATTGGAATGAACAACTTTAATGAACTTTAATATAAGTAATACTTCTACTAAGCTGCTACATTTGTTGTATACGCATTGGAATGATAAAGTAATAAGCATTATATATATTATTATGTCGCATGCATATTGCTTTTTGATTTGGCAATGGAACAAGTAAGAAACAACTCAGTGCCACTGGCTTTAATTTCACTCATACGTATTGAATATAATAATGTAGTAATATATTCATTGCTTGTATGAATATAATAATGTAAATTGGGATGTTAATTGGTTCTAATATTTAAGGCCTTTTTTAAGTCTGATTGCAATAGGGTAGCACTTACTACTGATTGCTCGACTTCTATACAAAATCTCAACTACTTGACCCTTATGGCACACTTTGTGGATAATGAATGGAAGTATCAAAAAAGAATTATAAGCTTCGCCGTAATTCCAAACCACAAGGGTGACACTGTAGGTATGAAGATTGAAGAAGTGTTAAGGGATTGGGGAATTAAGAACGTGTCAACCATAACTGTCGATAATGCCACTTCAAATGATGTTGTTGTGACATATCTGAAGAAAAAAATAGCAAATATGCATGGGTTGATGGGGGATGAGGAATGTTTTCATATGAGGTGTTCTGCTCACATTTTGAACTTGGTGGTTGTAATACCCCAAATTTTGCCCTAAGATTTGTCGTCGCATTTCATTGCATTTTTATTGCATTTAATCAATTACTAACAAATTTGTGTAGTCGTTTGACTTTTTGCAGGTAAATATCATATGGCATGCATTTTTTTTTCTAAAAAGTAAAAATGGCACAATTGGCAAGAGGACATGTGTAAGGAGTTGTGAGTGTGAGAGGTTGAGAGTTTGAATCTCACCTTTGCCACTTTTTGTTTTTTATTATTTTTACTCTAAATTTTTCTATCTTTCATTAAAAAATAACAAAAATAGTTTTTTATTATTATTTAATTATTATTTTCGTATTTTAATTAAATCATTTTTTAAAATATCATTTTTTTTCACTTTTTTTCTAAATTATTCATAAAAATATCCAAAAAATCATAAAATAAAAAAATATTGGAAAAATTTTTGTTCTTTTTATAATATTTTTGATTTTAGGAATCAATAGGATTATTAGTTTTTATTTTAAGTTTATTTTAATTATTTTAAATTATTTAAATTTTATTTTTTTTCTTAACTAATTATTTAGTTTGGGCTTTAAAATGGGCTTTAGGGACATTATTGACAATTTGGTGTTAACCCTAATTTGTTCCCTATATATATATACATGTGTTGCTTTGTTGAAAAAGGGGAGAATGAAAAAACCCTAAGAGGAGTGAGTGTCGTTTACCGTTATTTCTTTTTCTTCATCTATTACTGTTGTTTCTTTTTCTTCATCGTTTACTGTTGTTTCTTTTTCATCTATTACTGTTGTTTCTTTTTCTTCATCTTTTACCGTTATTTCTTTTTCTTCATCTATTACCGTTATTTCTTTTTCTTCATCTATTACTGTTACGTTTATATATATAATTTTTAAATTGTTAGAGTTTATATATATATATATATATAAGATTAATTTTTGATCGAATTATGTCGATACGATGTTTGCACATTTGTGTGCATGACGCGTGACATTTGTGTTAGTTCGACCTGATTGCGATGACCGCATTTTTGTGTGAGCAATAATACTGTTTTTTTTGCTTAATTTCTTTTTCTTTGCGATAAATTTTGTTTCGTCCGATTTAGATCTGGTTGCGATGAGCGCATTTCTGCGTTAGCAACATTGTTGGGTTATTTGACACATTTAAAATTCATTATTGCTTTATTATTATTATTATTATTATTATTAGTATTATTATTATCATTATTTATTATTATTATTATTATTAGTATTAGTATTATTATCATTATTTATTATTATTATTATCATTATTTATTATTATTATCATTATTATTATTATTATTATTACTATTATTATTATTATTATCATTAATTTATTAAAACTTGTTATAATATAAAAATCTGTTTTTTAAAATAAATAACATTAACATCTTTTCTAAATTAATATGAAAACCTATTGTCGCTACTCGAAAAATGCATCGCGCAACGACGGGGAGGCGAAAAAGAAAGGACAGAAGAGTCGCCACCGAACTTTATTTATCCCATGAGGGGGAAAGGAAAATATCGAGAAAACCTTAAGAAAGAAAAGGATAAGATGGTCTCGCAACCATGAACGGGTTCGGAAGCCGGTTATGCGAGGGGAAGGTATTAGCACCCCTCGCATCCATCGTACTCGATGGGAACCTTTTGTTTGTCGATGTGTGAATTTATCTGCTTAAATATTATGCTATAAAGAGTGTTCTAAAAGATAGAGAGAAGGGTTTAGAAACGGGGAAGGAGAGGTAACGGGGGGAAGAAGAGAAAGGATGGACTCGGTAGGACTTCGCGGTCCTAGGCCTACGTATTCTCAATAGATATGAGAAAGTCAGAGTCGACGTAGTTCGGGGAACTACAGATATGGGGGGGGGGATGTGCTCGCCAAGACATCGTCGTCTTGTGCCTACGTATTCTCATTTGACATGAGAAATCAGAGCAAACGTAGTTCGGCCAACTACGGGTAAGAGGTGAAAAAGGGAGCTCGCCAAGACATCGTCGTCTTGTGCCTACGTATTCTCATCTGACATGAGAAATCAGAGCAAACGTAGTTCGTGCTAACAGTGTGTTGATGTTTTTTACGGATGATGCTATCGTGCGCATTCCAGCAGTTAGGTGTTTCGCTGCTCGCTCGTTGGAGACTTAGGCGTTACCTGTTTGCGGTAGAACGGACGTAACATATCCTTTTTGAAAGATTGATTAGTTTTCGCCACGCGGGGCAAGAAGTCACGTTTGATTGATTGGATTGTTTTTTTAGGGGGCGAGACAGGTCCTCGGATAGTAACCCCTACGGGTAGTACCCAATTCGTTATCTCAAAATTTTTGTTATAAAAAGGTGTGGCGAACGAGGCGTCTTCGTATTGAAAGACGAGCGTTGAAACCACCCTCACTACAGTGGGCATCCCAACGCTCGGAGAAGAAGAGGTCTACACCCAATCCTCTCTCTTTAATTCAATGCAAAGAGAACTCTGTTCTCTTATTAAAGATGTTTTGGTTATGAATGGTAAGTGCTTTGCGACAGAGAACCCTACGGTAAACGTCAGCACTCGGGATAGGAGAAGGCCTACGCCTAACCACTCCACGACCATTCAAGTTTTTGTGAAAAATATTTGAAAATGCACTCGGTACGGGGCCGAGGTTTTAGGTTAGAAAGGCTGCGGAAGGAAGAGTTGTGAAAGGGAGGGGTGGTGGATAGAGGGGCGTCTTCGTATTGAAAGACGAATGTCGAGACCACCCTCACTACAGTGGGCATCCCAACATTCGGAGAGGAAGAGGTCTACACCCAATCCTCTCTCTTTAATTCAATACAAAGAGAAACGATTCCTTATTGAAGGGGTTTGAAAATGCACTCGGTACGAGACCGAGGTTTTAAGAGCAACAAGGGTGGAAGCGTCTTTGTATTGACAGACGAGCATCGAGACCACCCTCACTACAGTGGGCATCCCTACGCTCGAAGAAGAAGGGGTCTACACCCAATCCTCTTTTTAGCTCAGCACAAAGAAATGATTTTAAGGAGATGAGATTTGAAAAAGGATGAGAAGCGTCTTTGTATTGAAAGACGAGTGTCGAAACCACCCTCACTACAGTGGGCATTCCAACACTCGGAGAGGAAGAAAGTCTACACTTAATCCCCTCTTTTTAATTCAATACAAAGATAATTTGATCTTGAAGATTGTTTGACAATGTTTTTGAATCGAGTCGGGACAAGAAGCTAGGAGAGAAAAGAGGTGGTCTCAGATCCTTTGTTTCGCGTCAATAATTTGACGGTTAAACGATGGAAATGTCGTCATCGACCAAAACGGCGAAAAATGCCCAATAACAAATGCGAAGGGAAATCCAACTTCTAATAATAAAAGAATAAACTCTAATATAAATAGAATAGAAATATAATAGAAAATAAATATAAAATAAATGCTAGAAAATAACATATACATATATAAATAATAATGACAAACTTCTAAATAAAATATATACAAAAATTATCAAAAGAAAATTTATAAAACTTTTTAAAGAAAATATAAAATATATACAAATTAACAAAATATAATATATTCACATATGCTAAAAAAACTGTTAAAAAAAATAATAATATAAACTATATATAATATAAATAATTTACAAAATTCCAAAAATAAGTAAAAGGAAAAACATGTATATATACAATCGGTTAGAAGAGTAGTTACAAAATTAAATAAGATAAAACAGAGGGGATGTGTTAATGAGGTGGGGGAGTGCAGACCCAAATGTTTCATGGGCTTAGCAAGCACGGTTCAACGACACAGCCAAACTGAATAAATAATTAAAAAAAATAATTAAAAACAGTAAAACATAAAAGCTCTCTCAAAACTCTCTCTCCTTCAAAACCCTCTGTTCACCACCAGAATAAAACGTAAACACCAACCCAATGCGAGAAGCTGAGACGTGGATCAACGGTTCAAACCTCTTGTCGTTTCGGATTCGGTTTCTCGCCTCAAGTCACAATTTGGTTTCTATTCGTTTTAATTCATCTTTTCCTTCTCACTTTCTCTGATTTGGGGTTTTTGCAACTGAAGGTTGTTAGTGGGTTATTAATGGTGAAATGGATCTGAACAAATGGGTTTCGAAATGAGTGGATTTACGGTGGTCGAAATGGTTTCGGTGGAGTTCTAGGTTGTGAAGTTTGATCGACTTTCTGGAAACGGGTCGTCGTAACGGTTGTTCGGAGATATTGTTGAATGGAGATGAATTTGAAGAGTGCTCTTCTGGGTTTCTGTTTAGGGATTTGAAGCTGGGGATGAACGAAAATGGAAGTCTTGAGGGTATTTGATGGAAGAATAGGTTAAAGTTTTCGTTTTTCTGGTGAGGGAATCTCGACTAGTTTCGGTTTCAATATGTTTTTTTTTATCTCTTTTCACTCTTGTTTCTGTCTGGGTTTGATTTGGTTATGGATTTCATTTGGGTTGAAGGATTTTTGGTTGAATCAAGATGATGTTTTGGGGGTTGAAGATGGTTGTTGGATATGGCGATTTGCGGTTGCTTCGTCGGAAGTTTGAAGGGTGTTTCAGAGGATGGAAGTAGAAAGGATTTTATGAGTTTTGATTTGAAGTTTGTCTGGGGGGTTGAAGATTGACTGTTGGTGGTTCGTATCTTTCTGGGTATATGAATGTTGTTCAATGGATGGTGTTAACGGCTGATGAAGTTGGTGAAGGAAGATGACACTGTAGCGGTGACTACAGTGTTAGAGTTTGGAGTTGCTGAACTAGGGTTGTGTCCTCAGGTTTGGAGGCTGCCCTTTCAGATTAGGGTTGAAGGAATTAGGGTTGGGTACCCTATATAGGGCTGCCACGTGGCATTTGGAGTGATTAAAGGAAAATAGAGCCTTTTTTCTATAAAACATAATAATATATACAAAATAGGTAAAATTAAAATATAAAAAAAATATATATATATACAATACATATGTACAAAATGTTTATAATAATAATAATCTAATTAAAAAAACAAAAATAAAATAATCCTAAACTATTGACAAATTAAAACAAAATAAAGTTAAAACAAAATAATAAAAAAACAAAAAAAACACAAAAGGCCTAGTGGGAATCGAACCCCCATCCTTTATACACTTACACACAACTTCATCCGCTAGGACGGGTTTGCTTTTGAAAATAAATCTGCATAAAAAAGTATATGTGGGTTTGCTTTTGAAAATAAATCTGCATAAAAAAGTATATGTACACAAATAAAATAATAAAACGAAAAAACAAACAAAAAGGCTGGGGCCAGGATTCGAACTCCCAAGGCAAATTCATCCGCTGGGGCAGGGATACATTCATTAGTAAAAGGGCTCAAGTAAATATATCTTACTACAGACTACTAAAATAAACCGAAAAAAGAAATGGCAACGGCTGAGGTGGGATTCGAACACCCAACCTTCAAGCCCACTCTTGCGAATTCAACCACTGGAACACACATACATTCATTAATTCTCACGCACAAACAAATATATATTACGTAAACATTAAAAAAATCAAAATTAATTAATAAAAACTATTTTTAACTAATAAAACAATAATAAAATCTAATAAAATATTCTATACTAAAACTAATTTTAATATAATAAAATGAGAATAACTTTAAAAAGAAAATTCTAACAAAACTATTAAATAAAATTAATTACAAATAAATCCTAATATTAAAAAAACCTATTTAATATATAACTCTAAACAACTTATAAACAAAAATATTTAAAAACTATTAAAACAAAATAAAATAATTTCTATATGAAAATAAGAATCTATTCAAAACTATTTAATATTCTAAAAAATATTTAAATCCTAAAATATCTCTAACAATACTAATTTAGTTCTAAAATCCTAAAATGACTCTAAAAACAAACTTAATTCTAAAATTCTAAAATATCTCTAACATTACATCAAATCTAATTAATTCTAATATTAAAATAATTCTAAAACAAATTAAATCTATGCTATAAAAATAATCTATTTCTATTCTAAATAAATAAAAAACTATTTCTAATAAAAATTCTAACTAAATTAAAAAAATCTATATAAAAACTTATAAAAATAAAATCTATTCTAAAGAAAGAAATAAATAACTATTCTAAATGATTAAATAAAGCAAAAAATAATAAATAAATGCAAAATGCCATGGGAAAACGGGCGAGCACCGAAATGTGCTGATATTATCAACATGGATTGAATTATCAAGAGGAGAGCGACTTTCGCTCGATTTTGACACTGAGCTTTTCGTTTAAATTAATTTGATTCGCCTGAAACGCGAGCAAAGCGGCTAAAATCCTGACAAATTCAATCCGGCTGATAATACGGGCAAAATGCGAAAATGATATGCAGATGAAAAACGAAGCAAAAGCCAGTCAAAGTCGGAAAACCGGTGGGCAAATTTTGGGGTGCAACACCTATTATTTTTAAGAAAAACTTTTTTTTAGATAAATTTAAAATAATAACTAAAATCTTTTTTTAAAATAATAACTAGAACCGTTTTTAAAAAAATATATAATAATAACATTAAACCTTTTTTTTTAAAATAAAACCTTTTTGTTAGATAATTAAATTAAGACTATTTTTGAAAAGTTTTTTTTAATAATATTAAAACCTCTTTTTTAACTTAAATAAAAAGCTTTTTTATATATCACAAATAAACAACAAAGAATATCTATAACTTTCGCACTTCCGTTTCATAACTCGTTTGATTACTGTCTGACTCTGTCTACTAACGTTGTGTATTCAATGTGCAGCTTGTTACGTTGCTATTAGCTATTTTAATGTGTTTTTCAATTCAAGTTGTATTATAATTGTATCTGTTTCTCATTTGTAACTTCGCGAACAAATTATCGCGTTTACCTTTCCGCACTTTAATTTCTGCTGTTTGTATGGTTTAAATTCGCGCATTTGCATCGTTAATTTGTCCCATTGCATTCCTCCGAAGGATTAGGTCTAGCCGTTTGGCCGCCATGCCAATAGTCCTCAAACCCTCAAATTTCACACATTCAATTTCAAACCCTCAAAACTACAAACTACAAACCCTAATTTTCACAAATGCCTCGCCGCAGGCAAAATTACCATGTTACCCCTAGCATTAGGTCAAAGAGCCGCCGCGCTCATTTTAGGGTTTCCCGCCGTGAAATCCCTAATTTAACCCTAATTACAACTTAACAATTCATAACGTAGATATCGGAGTTTAAGACTCCATGTAAGCGTGTCCTTAAGATGCATTTATTCCCGTTGAGACCTTGACCACAGTCGAGTGTTCTTTAACCTCCCTTGAGAGGGGAACTACAATTACTCTGATTCCATTCCCGTAAGGATATGTAGGCACAAGATGCGATGTCTTGCCGAGTAAACTTAGAATTAACCCCTAGGTCTTTTTTTTATTTTCAATCCTTTGTATATACCCTAAAGCAAAATAATTAATGAAATAAAAAATAAATAAACAAAAGGTTCCCGTAGAGTACTACGGAAGTTTAGGGTGCTAATACCTTCCCTAAATTTAACCAACCCCCGAACCTTAGATCTCTCCCTTTTAGGTTTTTCCTTTCTTTAACCTTTCCTTCGGATAAATCAAAGACCGGTTGTAAATGAATTAAGATTCAAGTTAATCAATAGCTTGACATCCAAATTTCACCGCAACAGAAAATGGCGACTTCACTGGGGAGTCCTAACTATTGAGGGTTATCCCTATTTTGTTTATTTTTCTTTATATATTTGTTTTATTATATATTTTGCTCACTTGTATGTATATATTGGGGTACCTTACTTGGAGTTACTGTGTTGTGAGATAAGTCCTACACCCGGACTTGAGCGACCTTATGATAGGATGGCTGATATATTCGACGAGGCTTATAGGGAGTGAGTCCCGACTAAGCTAAATCGAGAATCACCGCTCAATTGAGACACTTTCGAAAATGGTTCGGTTGATCGAGTGTAGTCGTGAAAACTTTTACCATTATCGATTGGAGTCTGTGATACTGGGAACCATAGTACCTTTACACCATATTGGCCTTATATAGGATGTAGTGCGGGAACTATGTGGGAGTAGTCCTACAATGGTTGCTACGCGATACTACACTCAAAAGAGGTTCTCTTGAGAATATTATCGACCCTTGAGTCAGTCGAGAAGTTGATAATATCCAAAAGATGGGCTGATGACTTTGGGCACTTTTTAGAACCCTTGTTCTGCAGGTACAATTAACCTATAGTACACACCACTTTGGGAAGGGTAGACCTTGACTCCATTCATTGTTCCTCTAAAATTAGGACCTTTGTTTTCTTATGTGCGTTTGTGCTTTGCATCATATCATTTCTAGTTTCAAGGAATTCAGCAGTCCTTTGCAAATTCGAAAAGCCTTACATTTTAAAGTCTAAAATTTTTTCCAACTTTTTTAAAAAGCAATATTCGCAATCGACCGTTGAAATTCTTGAAACCATTGCATGACATTAGCATCACATTTTTGCATTGCATTTATCCCCCAGTTTCTCCTTCTTGGTCCTATCGTCTTCTAGTGTACCTTTGAGTCGTCAAGCTGATTCCTCGACACAGATATCAGACCAGAAACGGAACAGGAGTCACTTTGATCCTATTCTCATGACTTACACAGAGCTATATCCTGACTTAGTCCAGCAAGGACTGATTACTACAAAGGCTTTACCACCTCCCCTTAATCCTCCGGCTGGATTTAGGGCTGATCTCCATTGTGCTTCCCATGAGGGTGCCCCAGGCCATGACTTGGAGCATTGTTTTGCATTGAAGGCTAGAGTATGTGAATTGGTTAGAACTGGAATACTTGATTTTACAGACAGTCATCCGGATGTTCAGAAAAATCCCTTGCCAGTACATCAGAAATGAAGTTTTGTCACTAGGCCTTTTGTTTCTCGTTGTTTGCACTTTCCTTATTTTGTTTAAGTTGTTTGCTTTTAATTATGTTTGTACTTTCATTAATGAAATAAGCATTGCGACTTTTGATTCAATTCATTTCCGTCCATTTATTTGCATCTTTATGCTTTATTTTTCAAATGTTTACTTCTAGTCCAAAATTTTGATATGCTAAGATTGGAGGGAGGATGATGAAAACGTTATACCCATAATTGCTGTCAGTATGCTTTCAATCAAACCTTGTTGACGATGTAAGGCATTGTTTCAATTCTCAAACACTGGAGAAATAAGGAAGTTAATCCCTCGTTACCCCCTTCGAGCCTAGAAGTTGGAGTTTCTTTCGTTACAAAAAACCCACAATTTTAACCTTGGGATGGGTAGTTCTCAGTTAACTTGGTTGTGTGTTCATACGATACACCTTTCATTAACAAATTTTCCTTCGCACACGTCAAATAAGTGTCGAAGATGTTTTCTAATCAAAAGGTCGATGATGGTTCACTGTAATCATTAAAATCAAACAGTCACTTTCCTTCACACAAAAAAATAATATAAAAAAAGCAAAAGAAGCCCGCTAAGTCAAAACCTATGAAGGAGACTTAGGCAAAACTGGGGCATCCCGCTGACTGTAAACTCTAAAATAAACAGTTCAGGCAAAATTTAGGGATAATACAAAGAGATTTTTAAATCCTTATCTTGAAAATCCTCAATGTCAAAACAATCAAATGTTATAGGGGAGTAGTGACTGCCTTTTCATAGGTCCCTTTGACTTCTGAATCATCACTGCTACGATCAATGAAATCCCTAACTTATGGGAACCTGAATGCATAGTATGACTTAACTGAGCATAGGACTGAAGATCATCACGTAGATTGGGTGGGTAAAAATAAATTTTGAGCCTTTATCTTTTGTTTCATAAACTGTGAACCAGGTCACATTACAACCCTCAAAAGACCTAACTGAAACAGGGTTATTTTGAAAGTATACTACAACAAGATTGCGTAACCTGACTCCAAAAGATCCTTGCGAATCATTTATTTTGGCAATAAACTTTTATTTTAAACTTTGAGTGTCTTGAACCGCCTTGTTCTGACTAACGACTCATGTATTTTCCATCTTTCAAAAATAATTTTTGATTTCAAAAATCGCATGAACTTTGCATTACCATGTTTGTATGAATATTTTTGTTTGCAAACTGGCTTTCCTCTAAGGAATTTTCAAACAATGAGAAACTTGGTCAAGTGATCTTATCAGGGGCAAGTTCCTTTTACATCCTGTCAAAGAATCAGTTCAAGATTTGTTCAAGGCAATATCTTCTCAGATTTGGTTTATCCAGAGAATTGTTCAAGACTCAGACTGGGGCAAGCCCTCCGAGGATACAGCAAAACAGTCGATTCCACGAATCAGACAGCTGAAGCAATTATCAATTCATTTGACCTGGGGCAGTTTACTTGCATAATCCCCAAGCAGTTATTCATCATTCCTACAGTGACTATCAACTTGATACAGTTTAACAGAATGACAGTGATCTCCGTGTTGAGGAATCAGTCCTCCAATTTTGTCATCTCACCGAAAGAGTCGAGCCTTGTCGTCGATGTCTGCATTTGCATTTGATCATATCTCATAGCATAATTCCTATACATGTGCATATCTTGGGTGCTTTATTCCCCATTTACATTTCTATCTTGGGTGTTTTACTCCCCATTTACATTTCTATCTTGGGTGCTTTATTCCCCATTTACCTCTCTAGCTTGGGTGCTTTACTTCCCATTTACATTTCTAGCTTGGGTGCTTTACTCCCCATTTACATTTCTATCTTGGGTGCTTTACTCCCCATTTACATTTTTATCTTGGGTGCTTTACTCCCCATTTACATTTCTATCCTGGGTGCTTTACTCCCCATTTACATGTCTATCTTGGGTGCTTTACTCCCCATTTACCTTCTATCCTTGGGTGTTTTATCCCCCATGTACCTTTATCCCGGGTGTTTTCTTCCCCGTTTACTAGATATTCCTGGGTTTACCTAACATCATGGTGCTTTACCCCCATTTACTTTTTTCCCCCTGAGGTCGTGTTTTACTCGCGTCTTACCTTGTGGGCAAAATTTATTTACTTGGCATCATGGGTGTTTTATCCCCATTTGCGTTTTTCTCCTGAGCTCGTGTTTTACCCGCGTCTTACCTTGCGGACAATTTCTAATTTACTTGGCACCTATCAACAATTCTGTGTCGTGTCTATCCGACGTTCTTCCAGATATGACATGTCTTCTTCCCTAGTGCAATTCCTCGATGGGTCGTCCCCTGTGACGTTGTTTCGTCTGTATCCATGCATTTGTCATTTTCATCATACGCATCATATCAGATTCATATCATATTTAGCATTATAGTTCGTTTTGTTTTGTCCATATCATTGCATAGCACTGCGTCTAAAGGCAAAATTTTCGGTTATCTGTATTTAAATCCCTCCACCACGATTTCTCGAGTCTCCGTTGCTCGAATCACCTGGTGAAGTTATTTAAATAGGGGCAACTGTAATACCCCAAATTTTGCCCTAAGATTTGTCGTCGCATTTCATTGCATTTTTATTGCATTTAATCAATTACTAACAAATTTGTGTAGTCGTTTGACTTTTTGCAGGTAAATATCATATGGCATGCATTTTTTTTCTAAAAAGTAAAAATGACACAATTGGCAAGAGGACATGTGTAAGGAGTTGTGAGTGTGAGAGGTTGAGAGTTCGAATCTCACCTTTGCCACTTTTTGTTTTTTATTATTTTTACTCTAAATTTTTCTATCTTTCATTAAAAAAATAACAAAAATAGTTTTTTATTATTATTTAATTATTATTTTCGTATTTTAATTAAATCATTTTTTAAAATATCATTTTTTTCACTTTTTTTTCTAAATTATTCATAAAAATATCCAAAAAATCATAAAATAAAAAAATATTGGAAAAAATTTTGTTCTTTTTATAATATTTTTGATTTTAGGAATCAATAGGATTATTAGTTTTTATTTTAAGTTTATTTTAATTATTTTAAATTATTTAAATTTTATTTTTTTTCTTAACTAATTATTTAGTTTGGGCTTTAAAATGGGCTTTAGGGACATTATTGACAATTTGGTGTTAACCCTAATTTGTTCCCTATATATACATGTTTTGCTTTGTTGAAAAATTGGAGAATGAAAAAAACCTAAGAGGAGTGAGTGCCGTTTACCGTTATTTCTTTTTCTTCATCTATTACTGTTGTTTCTTTTTCTTCATCGTTTACTGTTGTTTCTTTTTCATCTATTACTATTGTTTCTTTTTCTTCATCTTTTACCGTTATTTCTTTTTCTTCATCTATTACCGTTATTTCTTTTTCTTCATCTATTACTGTTACGTTTATATATATAATTTTTAAATTGTTAGAGTTTATATATATATAAGATTAATTTTTGATCGAATTATGTCGATACGATGTTTGCACATTTGTGTGCATGACGCGTGACATTTGTGTTAGTTCGACCTGATTGCGATGACCGCATTTTTGTGTGAGCAATAATACTGTTTTTTTTTGCTTAATTTCTTTGTCTTTGCGATAAATTTTGTTTCGTCCGATTTAGATCTGGTTGCGATGAGCGCATTTCTGCGTTAGCAACATTGTTGGGTTATTTGGCACATTTAAAATTCATTATTGCTTTATTATTATTATTATTATTATTATTATTATTATTATTATTATTATTATTATTAGTATTATTATTATCATTATTTATTATTATTATTATTATTAGTATTATTATTATTATCATTATTTATTATTATTATCATTATTTATTATTATTATCATTATTATTATTATTATTACTATTATTATTATTATTATCATTAATTTATTAAAACTTGTTATAATATAAAAATCTGTTTTTTAAAATAAATAACATTAACATCTTTTCCAAATTAATATGAAAACCTATTATTTTTAAGAAAAACTTTTTTTTAGATAAATTTAAAATAATAACTAAAATCTTTTTTTAAAATAATAACTAGAACCGTTTTTAAAAAAATATATAATAATAACATTAAACCTTTTTTTTTTAAAATAAAACCTTTTTGTTAGATAATTAAATTAAGACTATTTTTGAAAAGTTTTTTTTAATAATATTAAAACCTCTTTTTTAACTTAAATCAAAAGCTTTTTTATATATCACAAATAAACAACAAAGAATATCTATAACTTTCGCACTTCCGTTTCATAACTCGTTTGATTACTGTCTGACTCTGTCTACTAACGTTGTGTATTCAATGTGCAACTTGTTACGTTGCTATTAGCTATTTTAATGTGTTTTTCAATTCAAGTTGTATTATAATTGTATCTGTTTCTCATTTGTAACTTCGCGAACAAATTATCGCGTTTACCTTTCAGCACTTTAATTTCTGCTGTTTGTATGGTTTAAATTCGCGCATTTGCATCGTTAATTTGTCCCATTGCATTCCTCCGAAGGATTAGGTCTAGCCGTTTGGCCGCCATGCCAATAGTCCTCAAACCCTCAAATTTCACACATTCAATTTCAAACCCTCAAAACTACAAACTACAAACCCTAATTTTCACAAATGCCTCGCCGCAGGCAAAATTACCATGTTACCCCTAACATTAGGTCAAAGAGCCGCCGCGCTCATTTTAGGGTTTCCCGCCGTGGAATCCCTAATTTAACCCTAATTACAACTTAACAATTCATAACGTAGAGATCGGAGTTTAAGACTCCATGTAAGCGTGTCCTTAAGATGCGTTTATTCCCCTTGAGACCTTGACCACAGTCGAGTGTTCTTTAACCTCCCTTGAGAGGGGAACTACAATTACCCTGATTCCATTCCCGTAAGGATATGTAGGCACAAGATGCGATGTCTTGCCGAGTAAACTTAGAATTAACCCCTAGGTCTTTTTTTTATTTTCAATCCTCTGTATATACCCTAAAGCAAAATAATTAATGAAATAAAAAAAAAATAAACAAAAGGTTCCCGTAGAGTACTACGGAAGTTTAGGGTGCTAATACCTTCCCTAAATTTAACCAACCCCCGAACCTTAGATCTTTCCCTTTTAGGTTTTTCCTTTCTTTAACCTTTCCTTCGGATAAATCAAAGACCGGTTGTAAATGAATTAAGATTCAAGTTAATCAATAGCTTGACATCCAAATTTCACCGCAACAGTGGTAAATGAGAGCTTGAAAGATAAACATTTATCCATAACTAGTGTTAGGGATGCTGTTAGATTTGTTAAGTCCTCATCTCATAGGGAAACCAAGTTTAAAGAATGCATTGAATTTGCTGGAATAACTTGCAAAAAATTAGCACGTCTCGATGTTTCAACTCGTTTGAACGTGACTTATTTAATGCTAGAGGCTGCAGAGAAGTTTCAACTCACTTTTGAAAAGCTTGAGGATGAAGATTTGGGCTATAGGGAGTTCTTTGGAAAAGGTAATCCCCCTAGTAGTGATGATTGGGACACTACTAGGGCTTTTAGCGCATTTCTAAAGTTATTCTATGAAGCAACTAATATTTTTTCCACCTCTCAAAATATGAGTTTGCATACTTCTGTTTCACCAAGTGGCTGTCATTTATTGTGAGTTGAAATAAGCTACTATGCACCTAAATGATGTTTTTGCAAGTCTGGGTGGGGATATGATGGAAAAGCATAATAAATATTGGAGGAGTGCGGATAAGATGAACAAGATGATATATTTTGGTATTATTCTTGATCCAAGATACAAGTTGAGTTACATTGAGTGAACGTTTAAGGACATGTATGGACTTGGATCAAAGTTTGGTAGTGACTTGATAAAATCTATAAAAGAGGATTTACAAAAGTTGTATGATTGGTATAAGCAAGCTTATGACCAAAAACATAATTCCATACATCCTCTCCGTAGTGGTGGAAACAATGTCTCCTGTGATGAAACAATTGCATCTGTTGCCCGTTCTTCAATTATGGCTAGAGCCGATGCTTTTGAGCAACATTTAGAGGAACAAGACTCGATTGATTAACAAAACGAGCTTGAGGGGTATAATTCTAGTAAGTGTGTTAAAAGGGATCCTAACTTTGACATTCTTGTGTGGTGGAAACGCAATTCAGTCGAATATCCTATTTTATCTATAATGGCTAAAGATATTTTAGCCACACCAGTTTCTATCGTTGCTTCTGAAAGTGCTTTTAGCACAGGAGGGAGGGTTATAGAAACCGATAGAAGCTCTCTAACTGCTGAAATGACAGAGGCTTTGATTTGCACCCAGAATTGGTTAAGGCATTCATTTACTTATTTCAAAGACATGAACCTCATGGCAGATTTTGAGCTTTCAGAAGATATTGTAACAAGTTAATTTATTACATTATTTTGAACAAATAAGATGTTGTATTGTTATATAATTATGTATTTCTAAAAAATGTTTATTTCTTTATTTTAGAGTTTCAACAAGTGTCTTCAGCAGCAAGGGGAGGATTAGGTGCCTCATCATCACAGTCTTAACCACAACTTTCTGGTTGTTCTTGAATGGATATATATATATATATATATATATATATATATATATATATATATATATATATATATATATATATATATATATATATATATATATATATATATATATATATATATATATATCTTTATATACTTATTAAATTATTATTTTTTGATAACTAATATTTATGTTGTCTGATTTTTCAGGTCAAATATGTTTTTTTGATTTTTTTGAGTCATATGTGACTTATATATATCACTAATCAATGGCTGAATGAAGAATATGTATTTATTTTTGTCCATAGAATTTTGAAGAATATGTATTTATATTTTGGAGTCATATATGACTTACATGTATCACTAATCAATGGTTGAATTTTGTCTACGTGTGGGTTTCAGTACGTATTTTTATTTTTTATAGATTTTCTTTTCAACATTTATGTACTGTCATTTAATAATGTAAAGTTTTTTCTTTTGTGCATGCAGAAAACACTTCACAAGCACAATGGTAACAATGTGTCCACAGATGATGCTGAAGCTTTAGAAAATGAAAGCAACAGTGTTGATAAAGAAAAAACGGTCCAGAAGAATGAAAGCCTCTTCATGAATTGACTCTTAATGTCATCTATAATTGCTTACCGTGTCTTCTGACTTCATGATATTGCTTATCAAGAGGTAGATTTCAAATTCATGAAGTTAAAATAAATTTAATTAAATATATGTTTTTTTAAATCTCATGCTTCTTTTATCTATTTTTTTTTAGGTTTTCTCTTTGTGGTGTGTTAGTCCTCCAAGTCTAGGAGGTTTGAACTTCACAACTGATGATGTTGGTAATGTTCTTTCAATTTCAGGTGCATTCTTAAACCCTTTAACAGTTTGTATTTCTATTATTACTTGATAGATTTTTTGTACTTTTACTAACTTTATACCACTATATGGAAATTACTGAAATTCTGGAATCTTCATCAATTTCATCTTATTGTGGCAATTACTGAAATTCTACATTTCACTTCTTGTGTTTTGAATTATGTTATGTTTCATAATGAAAATATTTTCAATACTACTTTTGCAAAGTTACCCCTTCATAGCAATGTTGTCAGACATAACATTGTATTCCTTTTGATGGACTTATAGGTGACAATTACAACTGGTTTATTCCTTATACAAAACAGAACAATGCTAAGTGTGTTTCATTAATTAATTTTTGTTTCTACACAAAAATGTTTGATATTAGTTTTTGATGAAATTGTTGATTTGAAAAACAGGAACAAGAACAAAGAGGAGCCACTAATGGTATTTCTATGACAACTATGTCTTTATTCAAAGCTATTGGATCTGCTGCAGGTGGTTCAATGTTAGTTTTCCTCAAATTTCTTGTACAATTTTAATCTCTAATAGGGAATAATATTTCAAAAAATATTGTTATTTACTTTTCAATCTAGATATCTAGAGAGTTAACAAAAAAATTCATATTTCAATGTTGACTTATGAAGTAGTAACAATCAAACAAACAATATCATGTTGTTTCAGTGCATGAGACTGATTGTATGTGGTTGGTAGTTGTTCATTTTATGGAACTATTTATATGTGAATTTATGGAACTGTTTCTATGTTGAATTTATCCATTATGATTCATATATGTTACTTATTTTGTGATATATCTTATTTTAAAGTTAAAACAAATAATAAATGTGTGATAATTATTTCAGACTTGCTGCTCATGTTGGATTTATGTGGGAGGAAAGCTGATTGAAGTCAACACGTGGAATAAGGATGTCTTTGTTAGTCAAGTTATTGATGTTCTTATTGGAAGGCCATTTTAATAGTTTATAATACTATTACTTTTTAAGTTGAAATTATTTGTTGTTATTTGTATTTATGTTGATGTTAAATTTAAGGTACAAGTATTTTGAATTTGATTTATGTTGGATTTATGTTGAGGCCATTGATAGGCCATTGGATTTATGTTAGATTTAAGTTCTTGGTAATTAGGATTTATGTTGAATTTAAGTTGTAGCAATTTTTAGCTCAAAATATGTTATTGGACTCAACAAAAATTCAATCTAATAACTCGATTAAACCAGTTGCAGGAAATTTTACCCCATACCCCTACACTTATACCTATACCCCTACATTAAATTTTTTTGGACCAAAATATTCTCGTATAAAAATTTATTATTTTTTTTTTCATTTATTTACCGGAAGACTTTTTGCAAGTAATCCGATTCATATTTTTTTATTTGTTCACTGGAAGACTTTTTGGAAGTCTTCCAGTTCACATTTTTTTCGTTTGTTTACCGAAAGACTTTTTGGAAGTCTTCCTGTTCATATTTTTTTTGTTTGTTCACAGGAAGACTTTTTGGAAGTCTTCCGGTTCATATTTTTTTTTTCAATTTTTAATTAATATTTAAAATTTATTACTTTTATATAAAGAACAATTTAGTGAATTTTTGAATATTATACTTAAAATATAAAAATTCTATAAATAGAAAATCATTTTTAGAATATTTTCTATTTGCTATAATTATTAGAATACTATGAGATTAAAATAATTTATTTTAAATGATCATAATAGTAGAATTTTCTCAAATATCTTATTAATCTTAAACATTAATAAATAAAATAAATTTAAATATAGGATATAAGTTTACATTATTCAATATATTTAATCAAATGAAAACATATGTGATAAATCAATAATGTATTTTAACTTAAAATGATCACAATAAGTTAACTTGCAAAATAATAAAAGTAATAAATTAATAATGTATTTTATTTAAAATAATCACAATAATAGAATATGCAAATAATGTATTTTATTTATAGGACTGATATAGTTTTATTGATTATTTAATTTTGAATACTACTATGAATATAATATTTAATCTATGCTTTAGAACTCACATAATTATAAATATAAAACAATATTGTTTTAGTACCCATATTTTTATTTAATTAAAAAAAATTAATAATATAAATTTATTATTTATTTTTCATTTTTGTTTGATCTTTTTTTATTTATAACTTTTTTGCATGTTCTATACTATGCTTACTTTAAATAAAATATATTATTTATTTTATTAAAAATATTAAATAAAGTGAAATTATTATTTATATTTTAATTTGGTTGATTTATTTAATTGAAAGTTCGATTTAGTGTTTTTTTGCAAGTTATATTATTGTGATCATTTTAAATTAAAACACATTATTGATTTATCACATATGTTTTCATTTGATTAAATATATTGAATACGGTAAATTTGCAAGTTTAGTAAGATTTGTTTGCAAATTCTAAATATATAATACTAATGTGATAATATTATGATAATTATAGCAAATAGAAAATATTTCTAAAAAAATAAATTCTATTTATAGAATTTTTATATATTAAGCATAATAGATTTATTAATTTCATATAAACACCATTTTAGTAAATTTTTATCTATTATGCTTAATATATAAAAATTCTATAAATAGAAAACAAAATTTAGAAATATTTTCTATTTGCTATAATTATCATAATATTATCACATTAGTATTATATATTTAGAATTTGCAAACAAATCTTACTAAACTTGCAAATTTATCGTATTCAATATATTTAATAAAATGAAAACATATGTTATAAATCAATAATGTATTTTAATTTAAAATGATCACAATAATATAACTTGCAAAAAACAAAAACTAAATCGAACTTTCAATTAAATAAATCAACCAAATTAAAATATAAGTAATAATTTCACTTTATTTAATATTTTTAATAAAGTAAAAATATAAGATATAAATAAATAATATATTTTATTTAAAGTAAGCACAGTATAGAACATGCAAACAAGTTATAAATAAAAAAATCAATCAAAAATGAAAAACAAATAACAAATTTATATTCTTAATTTTTTAATTAAATAAAAATATGGGTAATAAAACAATATTGTTTTATATTTATAATTATGTGAGTTCTAAAGTATAGATTAAATATTATATTCATAGTAGTATTCAAAATTAAATAATCAATAAAACTATATCAGTCCTATAAATAAAACACATTATTTGTTTGTTCTATTATTGTGATTATTTTAAATAAAATACATTATTAATTTATTACTTATATTATATTGCAAGTTAACTTATTGTGATCATTTTAAGTTAAAATACATTATTGATTTATCACATATGTTTTCATTTGATTAAATATATTGAATAATGTAAACTTATATTCTATATTTAAATTTATTTTATTTATTAATGTTTAAGATTAATAAGATATTTGAGAAAATTCTACTATTATGATCATTTAAAATAAATTATTTTAATCTCATAGTATTCTAATAGTTATAGCAAATAAAAAATATTCTAAAAATGATTTTCTATTTATAGAATTTTTATATTTTAAGTATAATATTCAAAAATTCACTAAATTGTTCTTTATATAAAAATAATAAATCTTAAATATTTATTAAAAATTAAAAAAAAAAAACATGAACCGGAAGACTTCCAAAAAGTCTTCCGGTGAACAAACGAAAAAAAATATGAACCGGAAGACTTCCAAAAAGTCTTCTGGTAAACAAAAAAAAAAATGTGAACCGGAAGACTTTTTGGAAGTCTTCCGGTGAACAAATAAAAAAATATGAACCAGAAGACTTGCAAAAAGTCTTCCGGTAAATAAATGAAAAAAAAAAAAAATTTTATACGAGAATATTTTGGTCCAAAAAAATTTAATGTAGGGGTATAGATATAAGTGTTGGGGTATGGGGTAAAATTTCCCCAGTTGCAACCATCCGTTACTCGTCTCAACCCAACCCGTCTAAACTGATTAAAAAATTGGATAGAAATGAACTTATATGATTCAACCGCGGGTTCGGCTGTGTGAGACTTTTGGACCCGAAACCGCCCAACCTAGTCTCTTGTCCACCTCTACACATAAGTAATTCTATAAATATAATATTTATCCTAAAGTGATATTCATTCAGTTATGTATTAAAGAAAACTCCAAATGCACTAGGATTATGAGTTTTTGTTTTCTACAAACTTTTGTTTTTAGCTAGTAAGTTTTTGACATATACGAGGGTTTTAGGTTATAAGTAAAATTGAAATATTCTTAATCGTTGCTTTGATTTCGTTTTAAAATGATGTCGGGTGGAAAACTTCAAAAATGAGGTTTTTTTCATGATAATAATCATGCTACTAAAAGAAAAATATCTAAATTTATATTCGAATCTAAGAAGATCAACTCATGCGTGAAAGAATACATGTTATATTACACTATTTAAAAATGTTCAAAATTTACGATTTAATATAGTAGAATATATGATGGTGATTGATTAAAAGTATAAAATTTTACATATTCTATATTTTCACATTTTATTTATATTTAACTTTATTATGAATATATTTATTACTTTACAATTTTGGTTTTTTTTCATTATCTAGACTTGAATAAATAATTCAAAATTCTTAAAACAAAAAACCTAAACATCACCAAATTTTGAACAAACAAGCTTGTCGAAAACTCCAATTTTCGTATGATATATTTTTTAAATTATTGTTTTCCATTAACAATTTCCAATTATAACTTGATCATTTTTTCTTCTTCTTTTCCACAAACCAACCAACCAACCATAGCTACAATGGTACCTTCTTCCACCATAACTCAACAACCCTTTTCTTCATGGACTCGTAGCTCAATTCCCATACCACTCTCTTTCAAATCAAGACTAACCTCATTGAATCCACAATTTCGTGCTGCTTTGGTTGAAGCAAAACCATCACCAAATTCACCTCCTTTATCAACACAACCTAAAGATAAGTCCCTCAAGATTCCCCATCTTCCAATTGATCGTGCTGATGATATTCAAGCTGAAACAAAAGCTATGGCTCGTGCTGTTAATGCTTCTGTTTATACTCCCGAACTTGTTGCCTCAAGATATGGTTCCAAACCCTTCAAGGTTTTGTTCTAATTTTTCCAAAGTTTGAATCTTTTTGTGATTATCTTTTGTGGGTTTGCTTTGAATTTGTGAATTGATTTGACCCTCTTTTGGATTTTGTTGGTTTTGTTGTGTAGGTTGTTGGAAGGGCATTTGAGATTGTCTTTAGTTTAGGGTCTTTTGGGTTGAAGCTATTGTGGGAGCAAAGGAATGGAGTTGGTGATAAGAATAAGAGGATTCGTGCTATTGAGCTTAGGACTATTTTCACTAAGCTTGGACCAACTTTTGTCAAATTAGGTCAAGGGTTGTCTACTAGGCCTGATATTTGTCCAATTGAGTATCTCGAGGAGCTTTCGGAACTTCAAGTATTGAATTCTTTCTCTTTTGGTTTGTTTTTATTCAGTTAGATTAGAGTGTATGTTTGGTTTCACGTTTGGAGCATTCAGAATTGATTCTGGATGGGTAGAATTGATTTTGAAACTTTGGTTGCTTTAGAGTAGAATTGATTCTTCTTAAAGATATAATTTGTAGCTTTTGAGTTTAAACGTGATAGTTATATTATTGTTCAACTCACTTTTGCAAGAATTTATCCAAACATAAATAACTTTATCTTTAACTCACTTTTAGCTAGAATCAATTTTACAAAATCAATTTACTCAAAATCACTTGTCTTCACCACATAATAAACACATGCAGAGCGTTGTTTTTTAGATTCTGCTGCAACGTGAAGAACTTTCCGCCATATGGAATTCTCATCTTTCACTTTTGGAGAAGGAAAAACTGATTCTATATGTTTGAGTTGTTTTTTATATGTTTGAGTGTTTGCGTGGATAATTGATTCTAACTTGAAGCTAAATTTGGAGCTTTTGCCTTAATTGATTTTTAGCTTCAAATTTATTGTTCAATCTTCTTTTACATGAGTGTTTGAGATATAAATCACTTTATATTCAGCTCACTTTCAATTACAATCAATTTTTATAGAATTAATTTATTTAAAATCAATTTTTGTTAACGCAGAACCAAACACACACCAAACTTTATTGGTTTGGTAACTGGTTTTGATATGCAGTATAAGATTAGCGAGCCCTTGACTATTTCGTTTCTGTTCTTTTTCTTTACTAGGATGGTTTGCCAACATTTCCTGACGACGACGCCTTTGAATGCATTGAGAGGGAATTAGGACTATCTCTCGACTCTATTTTTTCTACGATATCTCCTTCGCCTATAGCCGCTGCTAGTTTAGGTCAGGTATATAAAGCTCGGTTAAAGTACTCTGGCAAAGTTGTTGCGGTCAAGGTACAACGCCCGGGGATTGAAGAAGCTATTGGATTGGACTTCTACCTCATAAGAGGTTTAGGGCTTTTAATAAATAAATACGTGGATCGAATCACAACCGATGTTGTTGCACTTATCGATGAGTTTGCTTGTAGAGTCTTTCAAGAGCTCAACTATGTGCAGGTTAGTTCTTTTGTCAAATACCGAAATCTGTAAATTTTTCATGTGCAATTCAAAACTTTCCCTGGTGATGTGTGCCTCGCTATGAAGCATAGACCCCGGAAACATGACACCGACACTGATAATAATTTGAAAAATGAATAAATTAAACATAATCACAAGTGTTGGTGTCGTTTTTGGATACAGAAACAGACACACACCGTTTTTCTGAGGTGTTGGTACTACGGAGGTGCCTCGTATGTTGATGAATAAAGCCACATATTTTTAAATTACTTAAGATTTTTCTTTTGGGGATTGAATGTTAATTTTGACAGGTTCCTGCAGGAGGGAAAAAATGCGAAGAGATTCAAAAAATTGTATGCTGACAAGGAAGATATTTTAGTTCCCAATGTTTTCTGGGACTATACAAGTGCGAAGGTGCTAACGATCGATTGGGTTGATGGTGTAAAACTTAATGAGCAAGAAGCAATTGAGAGGCAGGGACTAAATGTCTTGGATCTGGTAAACACCGGCATACAGTGCAGTCTCAGACAACTTCTCGAGTACGGGTATTTCCATGCGGATCCTCATCCTGGTAATCTTTTGGCTACGCCTGAGGGAAAACTCGCATTTCTTGATTTCGGGATGATGAGTGAGACTCCTGAAGAAGCGAGATATGCGATAATTGGTCACGTTGTTCACTTGGTTAACCGAGATTACGAAGCTATGGCTCAAGACTACTACGCTCTTGATTTCTTATCTAGGGATGTTGATGTGTCTCCAATTGTTCCCGCACTTCGAAACTTTTTTGACGATGCACTTGATTATACCGTTAGTGAGCTTAACTTCAAGACAATTGTGGATGGTCTCGGAAACGTTTTGTATCAATATCCATTCAATGGTAAGATAATATTATGCTTTTCGATGACTAATCTTTTACCGATTTTTCATTTTCTATATTAGAGGAGCGATGTAGTCTTATGAAGTACTGACACAAACATTGAACACAGCGTCAACATCGACACATAGACACCAATAATAATTGACAAAAAATAAAAGTGATTGTATGTAATCACTAGTGTCAATGTTGTTGTCGGAAACACCTAAGTGGCAGTGTTGGTGTTGGTGTCAGACACGCCTTCAATCTGAAGTGTCAGAGTTGGTGTTAGACATGCCTTCAATCTGAAGTGTCAATGCAACATCCGATGCAGTTGTGTCGATATATACCTTAGTATTCCCAAGTCCTAACTTTCTTGCAGACTCTGATTCGTTTTTTCGTTGTTATTTCCTTCTTCTGTTGACAGTTCCGGCATACTATGCATTGATATTAAGGTCTCTGACTGTTTTAGAAGGTTTAGCACTATACGCTGATCCGAATTTTAAGGTACTTGCCGCATCGTATCCATACTTTGCTAAAAGGCTCCTAACAGATCCAAATCCATACCTAAGGGATGCTCTTATTGAGTTGCTTTTCAAGGATGGGAAGTTCAGGTTTGATTTCTACTACCACTTTTCCTTACAGTTTTTGTCGAAATTTTTTATTTTGTTTTTAAAAATAATAATCACTTTACGGACTTTTTTCATCGGTTTTCTATTTGTCCAGTTCTGCCTTCTCTCTTTCCTGTATACTTATTGTACTATTGATCATGTCCGCTCTCTTCCTTTGATCTCTTTTCTATGCTAGGATACCATCTATATTATGTATGAAATGGTTGGGGAAAACTCCAAAAAAGGGCCTTATTCTTCCTTATATTAAATATAAGTTTTAGAAAGGGGCATCCCTACCCCCTAAATTATATGTGGCTTCTCCTTGATTCGGATGGAGCCTTAAATCCCGGTGAGCAGAAGAAGGATTCCATCACCACCCTGCACCCAAAACCAGTACATCAAACTACCCACGGCTAACAACAACCCCGTTCGAAAAGACCTTTGAACTTACAACAACTTCGATTCTTTCTTTTCTTTAGAACTTCGCTTTCTCCTGAACCTGCGGGTGGTGCTGACTTGATCCGAGGTAAGCGTTAAGCAAATCGGACAATAAAGATCAGTACTAAGTTAGAAGGAAACTAAGCATCCGGCCCTAAGAAAAAAAAGGAAGGATAGTACCGTCAGTGTATGACCGAAGAAGACGATTGACTAAAGAGAAAGACTCCATGAGCCACTTCAGCACAAGGTATTGAATAGCCTATAAGAAAGAATTATCACAAGGAAAGAGACGCTCTGGAAGACCAGTCAGCCTGGTGGCTCGGTTGATTGGCACTCCTGTAGGCTCATCTTGCATACAATTTCTGGGGGTCCCAGGTCCTGCATCCACCAAGAACATTTCTTCCAAGAAAGAAGGCCATCTTCCATCCGCCTTTTTGTTTTAGATAGGGCGAGGCTAGTACGAGACTCCGAACCACGACGGATCTTGTCTTAGGAAATATAATGGGACGGGAGGCCTATCTGACCTTTTGTTTGATTCCATTTTCCAACCCTTTCTTTAGAACCAACCTGGAATGCAAACAAGGAAAGGGCTGAAATCTCCATATCTGATCCAGCAAAAAAAACCTGACCTTAGCAGTGATAGAGATAGCATAGCTGTAGACAGGGGGAGGGCCCGGATTACCTTTTCTATTAGAATAAGGAAGGGAATCGCTTTGATTGCTTGCGACAGCTTATCGATGCTCGTTAGTGTTATAGATTTTTAAAAAGTGCACTTGAGTATTCATTGATTTGGTCTGGTGCAGGTGGAATCGGCTCGAAAACCTTCTAGTTCAGGGAAGAAAAGATCGAGATTTCTCCGCTAAAGAAGCTTTACAACCTGCGTTGAAGGTATTGTTGAGTCCCGACGGTGAAGTTCTAAGGAATCTAGTTATCAAAGAAGCTGTTCGTGTATCCGAAGCTTTCACTCTCGGCACAATTTCCGACACATACCAGTATGTTCCCGCCTTTTTGAGAACCCTTGTCTTAAACGGTATGGCAAAGGAGCCACTTTTGACGTCAGAAACCGAAAGACAAAGCTTGATAGAGCTTAGAGATCAAGTTATTAGGATATGGAGACTTTTGCAATCTTCTAATGATTTCGATCCATCGCTTTTGTTACCGATACTACAGGTAAGAAACAGCATTTGCATTTTGCAACATCGTTGTATTTCAGTGAACTATTCTGCCTTGTCTTTGCCTTATCGTTTATCTATGAAACACTGACACACCAGAAACCAGAAACGAGGTTTGGTTTTATGTTAATAATCTAGTTTGTTTAAATCATTGTTGAATTCGATTGAAGCTTTTTCAGCTTTGATTTTATTGAAATATGTTGATATACTTGAAATGGTTAAAAAAAATGTTGTTTACATACAAACAGGTCGTTCAGCAACCGGAAGCTCGTAAACTCGGGGGTCGTGTTGTAGGTGGAATCACTCAACGACTCGCAGCGCGCTTTCTTCTGCAACTACTTGGCACACCAACTTCAGCTTCTACATAGATTGTGTCACACCAACGGCTATAAGGCATGAAATTTTCTATCAAATTTGAATTGCTTAAACTCAATAATCAATATTTCAAAATGATCATTGATATTGTAAAATGTTAATCAAGTTTGTCGTCGTCTTTACGAATCTACCATCAACCGCATCACTAACATTTACTTGTTCTTATTCATTGACTGGATCATATGTTTCGCGATGATGTTCTATCATTGTTTTCTGCTAATGTTTTGTTTTTCCTTTCAGATTATCGCAGACCGGATTATAAGAGTTTACCTTAATACAGAGACGAGAAAAAGTAAGATAATTCTTGAAAAATTGTTGTATTTTATTTATTTTAATTGAAAAACCTGTACATATGTCTGATATCGTCGTCATTACTGATGCGGTTTCGGTTTGGTCACAATAAGCATCAAGAGATTACAATGTAACAGTAGGAATTGGTCAAACATTTCCCTTACATACACACATATTATTGATAGCATATGAACTTTCAGTAATCCATGGATCAACAGAGGGAAATATCACATAAATCTATACGAATATGTGAATGTCTTCTCTTTTCTTTAGGTCTAGACTTATGTGTTCTCATTTTTCATTGTTCGCCCACCTGACAAACTGCTTCAGAATCGTGGATTTGGAAGAATCAGAAGTAGAAGCAGAAGCAGCAAGACTTATGTTTGAAGTTGATCAAATCATCAATTAGTTTTTTTCTTAAAGGTGTTTCTTTTCGGCTTAATAAGCAGGTTTTTTAGGGTTGATTTAAGTCCAATCATATTTTTTAACATACTATTAAGAACATCGTTTAAGATCCGATGAACCACCTACTATCACGTTTCTATTATCGAGCCACCCATCATTATTTCCACACTCCATATGATCGGTCTTGAACGTGAATCGAAAAATATATAACCTGAATACGTGCAATCCTCATCTTACAAACTAGTTTTGTAGGATTGAAAATAAGAAAAACAAAAAATGAAGAAAGTGAAGAAAGAGCAAATGAGGAGGGGGGAAAATCATAAAATGAGGAAAGTGAAAGGAAAGATGACCAATCCGTCAGTGCAACATTTACCGTATCTGCATGCTCCTGTCAATAAAGACAAAGAGAGACAATATGCAAGGTTTCAAGATATTTTTAAAAAATTTAAATATTAATATTCCATTTTTTGAAGTCTTGGAACAAATGCCGACATATGACAAACTCATATAGTAAATTCTTACAATTAAAAGGAGGTACAAAGATGACCAAACAATTTATTTAAATGCCAAACAATTTATTTAAATGCTAGGCCAATCCTTCATGAAGACAACAAGAATGATGATAGAAATAAATGATGAATTAATGAAAGTCAGAGTTCAGGATGAAGAGGTAAGTTTCAGTTTGTTTGAAGCAATAAAACATTCAAATGATAAATGAGTATGTTGCGAGATTGATGCTAATGGTGAAGAAACAAAGATCAAAAGATCTCTAACAAATGAACTCAGTAAACTCAGTGCAGAAGAAGAAAAAGTGATTGGTGAATGTCTAAAAGGACTTGACATGCCAAAGGAAGTTTTCTGGCTAGAAGTTAAAATTAAGAAAGTAAACTTAGGAAGTTTTCTGGCTAGAAGTTAAAATTAAGAAAGTAAACTCAGTGCAAAAGATGAAAAGGAGATTGGTGAATGTCTAAAAGGACTTGACATGCCAAAGGAAGTTTTCTGACTAGAAGTTAAAATTAAGAAAACAACAGTTGATATGAGTGAGAAACTTCCACCACCAAAGAAAGTCAAAGGAATAAGAAGATCTCAGAAGCTAGCCAAATTCTAAGAGAGAATCATCAAAGACTTAATCAAAATGGCGAATCCATTAAGAAAGTTGCATCAAAAAGCAAAGCCATATTGTGGTGTTGAAAGTGAATGGATCAGTACAAGAAAATCACCTTGAATTCTTTACTAAAAGGCGTCGAGCTAATGACGTTAAACAAGCCTTTGTTGGGAGGCAACCCAATGTTTTAAGTAATTCAATTTTCAATTGCATTTTAGTTTTAAAAATTGAGGGTTCAAATGACATGATTGTTGCATAGAAGAAAATTGAAAATTCGGATATATTGATGTGCACGCTTAGCCCCAAAATTTGGTGCTAAGCGTCGATGCACTAAGCCCATCATTGTTGCGTATGCGCCACCGCGCTAAGCCCAGTTTTTATGTACTGAGTCCACTTGACAGTTGTAGCGGTGAAAAATCAGAGATTAAACTATTGGTTAACTTAACTCACAAAGTAAGAGTCGCCATCGCACTTTATTGTTTCGAAAGGAATGAGAAAAGAGCGAATAAAGTCCACAAAAGTTTAAAAAAAAACTAAAAAAACAAAGAGACAAGGGTACGGGGGTTGGTTATGCAATGGGAATGTGTTAGCACTCAAAACATCTATAGTACTATATAGAAACCTCTTGTAAATTTGTGTTTCGCTTAAAAAGGGGTTGTTTGCAAAAGATTGGAGAAGTGAGAAGAGAAATACTTTTTAAGATTTTTGTTTGACAAGACATCTTGAGCGTCATGCCTACGTACCCACAAAGTCAAATGGAGGATCAAAACCTCGTAGTTCGTGGTAAAAATAACAAAAGGTGTTTGTTTTGATTGATTTTAAATGAATAGACATTTCTTTATATTCGAAAAGAAACTCAACTTACTACCCACAATTAATAAGGAAGGAGCATTTGAATCATATTAAGATGAATTACTTTTGCTTGGATTGAAATCAACAAGACTATCACTCAACATTTAAGTGGACAATGTCACCACTTTCTACATTATTGTAGAAGTATAGGAGTTGCATCACTACAAGAACACAACTAATGACCATTCTTTGAGAAAAAAGTTTAAAAGGAAAAGGTGCAAAAAGGCACAAAATATTTGAATGAGTTTTGTGTTTTTAAAGTATTTTGAAATTTTTTTGATATGCTTAAGATGTATTAGCATTTATTTCATAAAAAAGTTTTGAAAATCACTTGACAAAGTTAAGGTTTATTGAGAAAGTGGTTGAAGTTTGAAAACAAGAAGTTTTTGAAAAAGGGGAGGAAATTTTGAAAATTTAAGAAGGGGATGAGATGAAGAGACTATCATAAGAAAAGTAATAAAGTGGAAGTGTGTGCAAGTGTACTAACTAGGATCGAGCCAGCACTTGACAAGAGTCAAGACCAATATCTCATTCCTTTGGAGTAAGCCATAAGCAACAAGCAGATGAACACAAGAGAATCCTGACAAATAAAGTCACAGAGAAACAGATAAATCATCCAAGCTTGGTTCAAGGCCACATATATAAGAGAAACTCAAGGTCTTAGGTAAATCATGATATCAGATGAGCTTCCATGTTTCAGTCAAGAAAACTCCAAGCATGTGAAACCCTAATTCTAAGTCCATAGGTCAAAATTCCAAGTCAAGCAAAGGATAATATCCATTAGTCCAAGAAAGATTAAAGTTTTTTTTAGGAGTTTTTCATTTATTAATGTCTTTAAAAGAAAAGAAAAGTCCAAGTGGACAATGGAAAAAAGAAGCATAAACATAAACAATATGAAATGTAAATGCTAAAAGTAAAGGCATAAAAGTAAAGAGCAATAAATTAAATGATAAGAACGTAAAAGGAAAGAAAAGTAAATGGGATAAAGTAAAAGTTAGCACAATAATAATGTTAGAGTTAATAGTCCGATTCGGGACAAATTTAGCGCTATGTTAAGCAATCGTAACACAATCTATTAGGAAGATCATACTATGAGAGACCAATCAATAACAATTTATGTACCATACGTGTTAGAGATATGATATAAATCATACTCCTAAAATATGTAACACAAGTAAAAAAATGGAGAGATCAAACACTAAGGCAAGGAGATTGATCCATTACATCAGTCATCCTTCATGACAACTTAGGACAAACTTATGCATCAATTCAAAGTACCTCAAATGATCCATGGTCCATTGAAAGGTAGATTTGAAATGATGAAATTTCATCAAGCATCAATCCAAACTCCATGAAAAAAGATGAGCAATAAATCATCCAATTGATCAAGAGAAAAGAAAAAGAGGGAGAAGGAGAGATGAAGAGAGAAACCAAATTGAACCAAGACTTAAGATCCATCTATCATCAATTTCAATCACCTCTCTTGGTGGATTAAGACACTAAACATATCATCAATCCAAAATACTAAAAATGACCCAAATGATCATTTAATAATAAGTTTGAATTGATGAAGATTCATCCAACCTCATCAACACCCAAAGTCCATTGAGTTTGAGAAATATTTTGATTACGAAAGTCATGTTTCGGACTGGCCCAATGGCTAGGCATGACCCAATCCACTTTTGATCCTAGAACGACCCAATTACCTAAGCCCAAATTCTTTGGGGGAGAATTTACCTTTCTGCCCCTCCAGCAGCGGAAACTGACCTATTTACCCTTGGCCATAACACTTCTCCCCGACAGTCTCTGCCCGTCACGCACAGTTCCACCATCCAGAAACGGCCAAGATGCTTGTGCCCGTAACTACGCCCCTGCCCGTGCCAACAACTAGTTATGGGCACGTCTGCCTATCCCAACAACTATTTATGGGAGTTACCTATTGTTGCGGTGGAAATAGGATATCAAACTATTAATTAATTTGAATCACAATTCTCGATTCACAACCGCTCTTTGATTTATCCAAAGGAAAATGTCAAAAGAGGGAAAATCTATTTTTGCATCGTAAACACAATGCGGAGAGAGACCTAGGTAAGGGGTTGGTTAAGTTTTAGGGAAGGTACTAGCACCCTAAACTTCTGTAGTACTCTACAGGAACCTTTTGTTTATTGTATGCTTTTATTTTATTTTATTATCTGCTTAAAATATATTGAGCTAAGGAATAGAGTGACCTAAAAGACCTAAGGGTTAGTCCTAAGTTTACTCGGCAAGATTCGCATCTTGTGCCTATGTATCCTAGATAGGGAATGGAATCAGAGTAATCGTAGTTCCCCTCGAAAGGGAGGTTAGAAACTTCTTGACTATTGTCAAGGTTTCAATGGGGAATAAACGTATCTTAAGGACACGCTTACGTGGAGTCCTAAAACTCCTATTTCTACGTTGAATTTGTAGATTGAAATTAGGGTTAAATTAGGGATTTCACGGCGGGAAACCCTAAAACAGAGTATGGCGACTTTTTGACCTAAAGCTAAGGTAAAGAGTATTTTCGTCCACGACGGGACACCTAGGCTATTAGGATTTTGAAACGGTCAAACGTTAGGGTTATTGACTCGACGGTCAAACGGCTAGACCTAATTCTTCGGAAGGGATTCTAACGGCAAAACATGCAAACCTGGCAAATTATTATACGGAAAAATTAAAGTGCTGAAAGTAAAGAAAGCGTCGCGATGATCACTCGCGTAAATTACAAATTCCCAAAAAATGCAAAATAAAATAACCGCGACCATGGCCTCGCGTAAATTACATCCATGGAACAAAAACGAACAAATGAAATAATAACGAGTCGAAACAAACAAATTAACGAGGGTTAGACAAAAATGAAACGGCTAAATCAAAACTTATTTTTTTTTTGAGTTTTTATTGAGAAGAGGAGAGGAGAATTAATTTCATGCTTAAATGGAGAAACTATTCTAACTATTTACTAAAAAATTTAATAAAGAAACTGGTTTTAATTTTAATGAAAAAATGTCTTAATCTTATTGAAAAAAAAATATTTTAATTTTATCAAAAATAAATGTTTTAAATTTTAATTAAAAAAATGATTTAAATTTTAATGAAAAAAATTTGATTTAAATTCAACGAAAAAGGTTTTAATTTTTGTTTTAGTGAAAGAAAGGTCATTTTTTAATTTTTGTGTTAACTTAATGAAAAGTGGTTTTAATTGGAAAAAAGCTTTAATTAAGAAAAACTGGTTTTATTTAGAAATATGTTTTTAAATAAAAAAATGGTTTAATTTTGAAAAAAACTTTTTAGAAAGATCTTAATTTTAAAAAAAGCTAATTACGTTATGTTTTTTTTTGTTGAAATAGCTTACCTAAACTTAATTGCATTATTAATTACAAACTACATAGTTAATATAAATGAAAAAAATAAACAATTGAATAATAAAATAAAAAAATAAATGAAACGTAAATAAAAAGGCTTCTGCCGTTTTCTCCATGGATGGCTATCGAAGCTTTTCCTCTCCTTCAATCCTTGCATGTCAATGGTTCTTTCTTCTATTTATTCTTCCCATTAATCTACAATCAATGAACAAAACAACATACAAAAATCGTAAAATACCGTAAATCAAAGGAAAGAGAAAGGTTACGGTAACGACGATGATGTTGAACAAACTGAGCCTCCGTCGTTGGGACTTTTTGCTCGGCGGTAGCGCTTGGCCGATGATGAATTTAAACCTTTTAGGGTTCTTCCGAAAGAATTCCCTCTTCCTCTGATGACCTGTTCTTGATTTTCTGATGTTCATGAAGTTTTCTCCCATCACTTATGTTTATATAGGTAACAAATTAGGGTTAACTCTAACCTAATGCCCACTTTAAAGTCCAACTTAAATAATTAGTCAAAACTAAATGAAATTTAAACAAATTAAAATAAACTTAAAACTCTATTTATTTATACTAAACATTAAAAATATTATAAAAAGAATAAAATGAAGAAGGTGTGATTCGAACTCTCGACCTCTCACACTCACAACTCCTTACACACGGTCTCTTGCCAATTGTGCTATTTTATTCATTCAAAATAAAGTGGCACTAGAAGCCCTGTAAAGGTAGGACAAAATTTGAGGTACTACAGTTGCCCCTATTTAAATAGTTTCAGCGGATGATATGAGTACAAGGAGATTTTTCCTGCAAGATCAAACCAGCTACACAAACTTGTTAGCGACTGGTTAAATGCGATGCAACCTGTAATGGAGTGCAAGATGAAACGAAAAATCTTAGGGAAAAATTTGGGGTATTAAAATTTCCCCTATTTAAATAATTTCACCGGATGATTTGAGCGACGAAGGCTCAAGAAATCGTGGTGGAGGGATTTAAATATAGATAACCAAAAAATTTGCCCTTAGATGCAGTGATATGCAATGCTATGGATAAAACAAAACAACAGGTAATGCTAACAATGCCATGAATGTAGTATGATGCGTATGATGGAATGGTAAACGCAAGGACGCAGACGACACGACGACATAGGGGACAGACACGACGAGCACACACCGGAGAAAACGACGCACTTGGAGAAAAGCACGACATTGGGGAATTCTAAAGTGATGGTCACCTAGTGCTAACACGACCAATTGTCATTTTTAGAAAGGGAATAGTAAGAACGGGGTCCTCAGAGGAGATGGCACCGGTGAGACGGCCTCCACTGGGGAATATCTAAGAGTAATTGCTCAACAGGTTCAGGAGTGATCGGCTGATACTCTAGGGTAAAAGATAAAAATGGATCTGCACGACCGTAGGATCGATTAACAAGATGCTGGAGTATTGAGCAAAGAATAACATCCGAGCTTCTGGAAACTCTCCCTCGTGACAAGATCAGACATAATTTTCAGGAATCCGTAGAAAATATACAGGGTAAAATCGACTGTATGCCAAAATAAATGGACTTTAAGGGGAAACGTCCTGATAAGCTTTCTCGAGGGAGAACTTCCACTTATCGTCGGAAGGGACTTAAATGCCAAATTGGATAAGCTCCCAAATAAAGAGGCTGTTGCTTATCTGTGAATAATAAATGAAAAATTGATTGATGAGCTCCGCTGGAGGGAATTGTCGCTCATCTGATAAATAAACCTCTTCATATCTAAGGTCGGCGCCCAGAATACGATTCAGATTCTTCTTTTACTAAAGGATAAAATTGAACATCTGCATGACTCAAGGTTGGCGCCCTAATCATGATTCAGCTCCTTCTTTTACTAAAGGATAAAATGAACTTCCTCCTACTTCAAGGTCGACGCTCTGAATACGATTCAGCTCCTTCTTTTACTAAAGGATAAAATGAACTTCCTCATACTTCAAGGTCGGCACCCTGAATACGATTCAACTCCTTCTTTTACTAAAGGATAAAATTGAACGTCTTCATAACTCAAGGTCAGCGCCCTGAATACGATTCAGCTCCTTCTTTTACTAAAGGATAAAATTGTCCGCAGCGGAACGCCTAAGCATGAGTACGACGACTCAATGTCTTAAAGTTTAGGAAAGGATACGTCCACGGAGGGACGCCCAAGTATGAGTGCGGCGACTTAACTTCTCAAGGTTTAAATGACATGTCCACGGCGGGACGCCCAAGAATAAGTGCGGCGACTCAACGTCTTAAGGTTTGATGTAGGTGATACGCTCCTCGGCTGGGAACTGTCGTTTGTCTGCAAAGGATTGTAAATGATTTCCTTGAAAGATAGTGCAAAATAAATGCACGTCCAGGTAGGTTTGATGACAGACGGGCCCGAAGTTCGATCTAGAATTGGGCTAGAAAGAATCAACAAACAAGACTCCATTGAGGAAACAAACCCGAATGGGGACTACCTTATCCTAGCGCGGAAAGGTAACAAAATAACCATCGTCCACGAGGGTTGAATTCTGTGGGGACTAGCTGGAAATAAATAATACTTTATGCTTAAGGCTGACGATCTACTTGGAGAGAGCGGACAACCCAGTTACTCAGCGGTAACGACAAAGGATGACGACGAATAGCAAGCATGCAAATGCTAATGCATATGCCCAAGTGTATACTAATGTGTATGTTAATGTGTATGAAAACGTCATGCACTGAGTATGCGATGCTTAGGATCATGCATATGCTGACAAAACAGATGAGAGAGGCGACATGAGATGAAATAAACATCTCGACAGGAATGCCCTGCGACCTCTGCAATAGCACATCTATCGAGGGATAAGAAGAGTTGATGGTAGAACCAAATCTTGCTTCAAAGTTATAACTTCCCTGGGGAGAAAATATCATGACTTCCACATGGGGATATGATACGACTTCCTTGGAGAGTACGATATCATAACTTCAACTGGGGATCCATGACCTCTGCACGAGGATACGATGTCATGACTTCACGGGAGGGATTGCTATCATGAACCGTAATCAACCAAAGAACTCTTGGGATCAGAGACTTCCGGGGATAAAATAAATATCCGTTTCGTGGGGAAGATGAGGAGCTAGGCAGCTTCATGGAAATAGTGTAGCAACTTCCTGGGAATAATACCTCGGCTTCCTGGGGAAAGGTACATCCAACTAGGGATAAAAAAAATCAAAATTCCCTGAGGAAAGTTCGTAAGACTCACTGGGGAGAAACCAACTGACATTCCTGGGGACAATATCTTGACTTCGTGGGGAGAACATGACAATCTCCTGGGGAAAATTCCTGAGGAAAGGTAAGGCAAATTCACTGAGGAACAGATGATCCTACTGAGAATGGGTCTTCAAGAACATATATCACTTGAGGATACCGAGGATATCTCTGCAGTCTTGAGATCACTGGGGATTTATCGGATGGACCCCAAAAGTGCGGACAGCTTAAAGTCTCGCTGGGGACTATCACTGGGAAAATGCTGGTATGATCTCTGTAGTATAGGAAATTACCGGCTCGGTCCAAAGTGTTGTCAGCTTATAGTCTCGCTGGGGACTGTGTCGGCTTAAAGTCTCTCTGGGGACTGTGTTGAGGCAATGGCCTAGATGTACTTCTGCAACGATGACTTCTACTGGGGAATGAAGACCTCCGGGAGTAAGATCCATCGGGTGCATGAAGAATGTCGTGAAACAAGCTAGTTTTGATCTTAATGGACTTTGGGATAGTCGCCATTTTGAAAATATCATGCCCCAGAGTACTTACTTTGTGAGGAAGAGTCATCTTAAGAGGATTTTACAGAGAACATAGGGTTCGATTGCCCCACTGTTTTCAAACTCTTTGAAAGATTTGTCAAATCTCGACGTAACTGGCATGGATCAACCGTGTTATGACTGAGTCTATAAGAGTAGCTCTCAAGTATGTCTGGCTCGCATCGGTACACGATTTGGAAACCACCTGCCCCTGTTTAGCAGGCTCTTCAAGTTCCATTGCCGATGTTTATGTGTAAATTCCTAAGATGTTAGGCAAAATTGACACGCGTGAAATGCTATCCTGAAACCATCAATGCAACAATATATTTGTCTTGAAAATTTTTGTTTTTCTTTTGAAAAAGGATATCGCTATAACTAGTGAATGAATCACTAGTTAGGATATGAATTTGATTTACAATGCCAACATTAAATTGAGCCTAGCTCATAGGAGTCAGGAAACGTATCTTGTCGAGTATGCTTTCAAAAGAATCCCTACTTCAATTAGGTCTTTTAAAGGTTGTATCGTGGCTTGGCTCATGGTAAGAAACAAAGGATAAAGGCTCAAAGTTATTTGTTGTACCCACCCCTTTCTTCGTGATGTTCTCCAATCCTAATTCAGTTAATCGGACCCGAACACTCATACCTCAATTGGATTTGATATGGTCGAGAACTTATCAAGGCTTTGGACATGGCAGTCACTCACCTATTTCTATTGGTGTTTGATCACACGACTTTATTCATTATCGGGAATTCTTTATTGTAATCCCTTTCTCTTGTTATATTTTTTCATTCCCCAACTTTTGCCTGGACGACGTCTTTTCATTTGACCTTGGAGTCCAGCGGGATGCCCCAGTTTCGCCTAAGTCTCCTTCATAGGTTGTGACTTAGTGGGCTATAATTTTTTATTTTTGTCGAATAAGTCGTGTGACTCCTTTGAAAGGCTTGTGACTGCCCCACTCTTTTAGTAGTAGAGGGATAATCATTGACTTAATTTCCTAATATGTTAAGGATAGGTTCTCGAAGGTTCGCTCCTCTTTTTTGAAAGTCTGAGCGCTCAATCGATTTAACTGAAAAACTACCCTGCCCCAGGTTAAAATAAGGGTTTTAATTTGGAAAATAAGAAAACTCCTACTTCAAGGCTCAAAAGGGGTAAAGAGGGATTATCATCCTTATATCTCCAGTGCATAGGATTTGAAACAATGTCTTACATCATCAACAAGTTTCAATCGAAATCAAATGACAAGAGATCTGATGTTTTGATTCATCATCCTCCTCCCAATTCTCTATCAAAGCGAGAGATCGGGTAAAGTTGGCATTATAGTTTATGGAAAAAATATTTTAATTAGTGAAACGAATGGATTTATTCAAGACAATCATGTATTGCATTAATTAATCAAAATAAACAAGTTCGTACATGCTAATTATGCTTAATCAAATAAACAAAATACAAATAAACAAAATGAACTGTATGACAAGTCCTTCTAAATGTGTTTATGAAGTCTTTGCATCTGAGACCGACATGGTAGTAGTGGTTTTTTTCTGGCGGAGCTTCAATGACATGTGGAGTATGATCACTGCAAACCACCTTGCTTGCCCCAGCTATATCTGTCATTACTTCATTATCAGTCTTCAAATCTTCACTCAGAGTAACTCTCCCAGATTCTCTGTTGATCAGGATCGTATCATCTTGAGGATTGCTGAAATGAAAAGGACTAGGCTTCTGAATAACTACCGGCTTCGGCTGATTCACCGTATGCGTCACTAGCTGAGATATGTTAAAAACGGGCTGTGCAGAGCTTGATCCTGGCCCATGGGACGCCCTGAGAGGAGTCTTAACTTTCGACTGAGGATCATCAAAAGACAGGACTTTCTTTTCTAGCAAATCCCTAACAATATTCTTAAGCGCATAACATCCTTCCAAATCGTGACCAGGCGTACCCTCATAAAATAAACAATGAGCGGCGGCGTTGTAATTGACAGGCAAAGGATTACGAGGCGGACCCAAAGTTTGGGTAACAACCAGACCTCGTTGCACTAAGAAAGGATACAACTCGGTGAACGTCATTGGGATCGGAGGACAAGGCTTGTATGGTCTCCTATTTTGGAGCATTCTGGCGAGGTGTTTGCTTCTTAGGCTGTTGATGAGCAGGAGCATTGGGTGCTCGTTGACACTTGACAGTAGCTTGTGCAAGCTAATAAACAGGAGGTTGTTGATAAACCGGATGCTGATAGACCGGAGCCAATTGCACAAGCTGATAGGTAGGAAATTGAGGACTGAAAGAAGGTGCAACAATAGCCACATAGGGTTGCTGAGCATACTGGACCAGATAACCTTGAACATAATTCGAGCGATTCCTTTGACGTGTAGCTCTTTTATGGTGATCAGAGCTCGGAGTTTTGCACTTCGGAGGAGTAACTCGTCGAACTGGTTGAGCGATGGTAGGATGCACCAAACTGGGTTGAAGACCATGAGGAGGTATGTTCTCAACAGTAATAGCTGGTTGAGGATCCACAACAATATGGGTGATCTCAGAAACAACAGTAGGTTGATTATCCATCTTTAGCTTAAGGGCTTGCAACATCTCCATAATCTGCCCCACATTTCCTCGAAGATCTTCGAGTTCATGACTGACACGGGCGATCTCTTGGCTTTATTCTTCCATCCTTTTTCGAGCTTGGGCTCTAGCATTGTACTGATGCAGAGGACCCAGGGTGACGAAACTGGAAGGCGAGAGAACCGAGTATGAGAAACCGGGAGACATACGAAATGCCAAATATGATGCAAAATGCGAATGAAATGACTTCATGGAATTCAAAATATATACGAATATTGCTGAATAACGAAGAAATTTTTTTATTTAAATTGACAATAACGGATTACAATTAAATATAAAGTCTTTAATGGAAACAACTAAACCAAAGCTAACAATGACCATAAGGAAGCAACGTCCATGACTTCAAGGAATAGGCGGATATTCGGAGGAAAATAAATCCTCGTATATTCTTCTCTTCTTGTAGGAGAGTACCTCTTCATTCCTTGACCGAAGCTGTTTCTGAAGTTCGTCGTACTCACTGACCATCACATGGTATTTGTCCTTCCATGTTTCTGCTTCATGTTGAGCTTTCTTCAACGCGGTCTTCAACGTTTCAGCCTCAGACATGAAATATTGAACAGGTTCCTCTATCGGAGGTAAAGGATCTTGGCGAGGATAGGACATCTTCAATTTAATAGCTCTGTCTTGGACCCACTGAATGTATGGTTCCATGGAAATGCAATTTGGCCTACCCAGACTTTCTCGACCTTTCCTATGCAAGTGTCCCCAAGAAGATATAATTTGATCTTGAAGCTCTTTGTTGACTTCGAAGAAGATCTTCTCTAGGTAGATACTTTTAGGCGGTTCTTTTAAGGGATACCCTAATTGTCGGCGAGCTAAGACTGGATTGTAGCTAATTCCTCCATTAAAAACGAGTAAAGGCATGTTAGCGAAGTATCCACAACCATCAATGACTAGTATTCCATCGTACATGCAATTATACCAATCAATATCAGAGTGAGTTAAGGCCATAACCCTTTGTGACCAACGTCCTTGAGTGGAACTCCAAAAAAGACCGTACTTAGGCAAGTGTGAAATAAACCACTTGTACAATAACGACACACAGCAGGTAATCATCCCTCCACCATGAAAGTTTCGGAGATGTATAGAATGATAGGTATTACCCAATAAAGTTGGTACTGGATTCCTTTGCATGAAGATCTTGATGGCATTAAGGTCCATAAATCCTTCAAAACTAGGGAAAATCAAAACTCCATAGATAAGCAAAGCAAGGATCGTCGATGATCGGTATAATATTGGGCTTTCTCCATTAGGAACTTCGTAGGTAACCCAAAAATTTCACCCTTACGAGTCATATTCTCCTTAATGTCAGATACCTTCAAACATGTGGCTTTAGCAATATCTTGTTCTTTAGGGTCCTTCTCCAAGAAAGGGAAAGGAGACTTATCCAAAATAGGCAACCCTATAAGCTGAGAATATTCTTCCAAAGTAGGTCATAGCTGATAATCAGGGAATGTGAAGCAATGATAGTCGGGATCGTAGAACTGTAGCAAAACCGAAATAAGTCCTTCGTTCACTTTAAATTCCAACAGAGGTAACAACCTTCCATACCGGTTACAGAATCCTTCTCGATCTTGGACTAAAGATCCTAGCTTCCTTAGGTCATCTAGCTTAAGACTTTTAAAAGTATATTTCAAAGTTTTTCTTCTATTGTAATCCATAATCCTGCAATATTCATAAATAAGATTTGAATTCCATGAAGTGTAATGCAATGTGATGCTTTTATGGATGCAATGCACATATATTCATAAGTCCTAGGTTAAAGGCATGTGTAAGGAGTTAGGGTCTACCCATCCCAATAAGGTATGTACTAAGGTTAGTTGTACCTGCAGAACAAGGTTCTAAGAAGTGCCCAAAGTCATTGGTCCATCCTTCGGATATTATCAACTTTCCGACTAACTCGGGGGTTGATAATATTCTCGAGAGAACCTCTTTTGAGTGTAGCATCGCGTAGCAACTATTGTAGGACTACTCCCACATAGTTCCCGCACTACGTCCTATATAAGGCCAAAGTGGTGTTAAGGTACTACGGTCCTCAATATCATAGACTTCAATCGAAAATAGTAAAAGTTTTCACGACTAACTCGATCAACCAGACCATTTTCGAAAGGGTCTCAACTGAGCGGTGATTCTCGAGTCAACTTGGTCGGGACTCACTCCCTATAAGTCTCATTGAATATATCACCATCCTATAATAAGGTCACTCAAGTCTGGGTTAGGACTTATCTCACAATAACAGGGTACCCCCCAAGCAAGGCACAATAATATATATACAGATAATTAATAATATAAAAACATGCAATAAACAAAATAGGGGAAACCCTTAATCATTATGGTCTCCCCAGTGAAGTCGCCATTTTCTGTTGCGGTGGAAATAGGATATCAAACTATTAATTAGTTTGAATCACAATTCTCGATTCACAACCGCTCTTTGATTTATCCGAAGGAAAAGGTCAAAAGAGGGAAAACCTATTTTTGCATCGTAAACACAATGCAGGGAGAGACCTAGGTAAGGGGTTGGTTAAGTTTTAGGGAAGGTACTAGCACCCTAAACTTATGTAGTACTCTACAGGAACCTTTTGTTTATTGTATGCTTTTTTTATATATTTTATTATCTGCTTGAAATATATTGAGCTAATGGATAGAGTGACCTAAAAGACCTAAGGGTTAGTCCTAAGTTTACTCGGTAAGATTCGTATCTTGTGCCTACGTATCCTGGATAGGGAATGGAACCAGAGTAATCGTAGTTCCCCTCGAAAGGGAGGTTAGAAACTTCTTGACTATGGTCAAGGTTTCGATGGGGAATAAACGTATCTTAAGGACACACTTACGTGGAGTCCTAAAACACCTATTTCTACGTTGAATTTGTAGATTGAAATTAGGGATTCCACGGCGGGAAACCCTAAAACAGAGTACAGCGACTCTTTGACCTAAAGCTAAGGTAAATGGTATTTTCGTCCACGGCGGGACACCTAGGCTATTAGGGTTTTGAAACGGTCAAACATTAGGGTTATTGACTCGGCGGTCAAACGGTTAAACCTAATCCTTCGGAAGGGATTCTAACGGCAAAACATGCAAACCTGGAAGAAAAGTCATTTTTTAATTTTTGTGTTAACTTAATGAAAAATGGTTTTAATTGGAAAAAAGCTTTAATTAAGAAAAACTGGTTTTATTTAGAAATATGTTTTTAAATAAAAAATGGTTTAATTTTGAAAAAAACTTTTTAGAAAGATCTTAATTTTAAAAAAAGCTAATTACGTTATGTTTTTTTTGTTGAAATAGCTTACCTAAACTTAATTGCATTATTAATTACAAACTACATAGTTAATATAAATGAAAAAAAAAATAAACAATTGAATAATAAAATAAAAAACAAATGAAACGTAAATAAAAAGGCTTCTGCCGTTTTCTCCATGGATGGCTATCGAAACTTTTCCTCTCCTTCAATCCTTGCATGTCAATGGTTCCTTCTTCTATTTATTCTTCCCATTAATCTACAATCAATGAACAAAACAACACACAAAAATCGTAAAATGCCGATGATGTTGAACGAACTGAGCCTCCGTCGTTGGGACTTTTTGCTCGCCGGTAGCGCTTGGCCGATGATGAATTTAAACTTTTTAGGGTTCTTCCGAAAGAATCCCCTCTTCCTCTGATGACCTGTTCTTGATTTGCTGATGTTCATGAAGTTTTCTCCCATCACTTATGTTTATATAGGTAACAAATTAGGGTTAACTCTAACATAATGCCCACTTTAAAGCCCAACTTAAATAATTAGTCAAAAATAAATAAAATTTAAACAAATTAAAATAAACTTAAAACTCTATTTATTTATACTAAACATTAAAAATATTATAAAAGGAATAAAATATTTTCTAATATTTTTAATTTTATGATTTTTGGATGTTTTTATGAATAATATAGAAAAAGTGAAAAAATAATATTTTTTAAAAAATAATTTAAATAAAATACGAAAATAATAATTAAATAATAAAAAAAACTATTTTATTTATTTATGAAAATAGAAAAGTTAGACTAAAAATAAAAGGAACGAAACAAAAAGTGAAGAAGGTGGGATTCAAACTCTCAACCTCTCACACTCACAACTCCTTACACACGGTCTCTTGCCAATTGTGCTATTTTATTCATTCAAAATAAAGTGGCACTAGAAACCCTGTAAAGGTAGGACAAAATTTGAGGTACTACAGTTGCCCCTATTTAAATAGCTTCACCGGATGATATGAGTACAAGGAGATTTTTCCTGCAAGATCAAACCAGCTACACAAACCTGTTAGCGACTGGTTAAATGCGATGCAACCTGCAATGGAGTGCAAGATGAAACGACAAATCTTAGGGAAAAATTTGGGGTATTACACATATTCTTTGGGAAACGGTTATCTCGCCCCGAAAATAGGGACCAACGACCAAGCTCTGGGGGCATTATAAAAACCCTCTCACTTGAGAGGGTCAGGTATCCAATTTCTCACCTTGAAACATATATATTATGTACTTGCTCGTTTTCTCACTTCAGCATCGGAGTGCCTTGCAGGTACACCCCTTCCTTCTCCTTCACACTCAGCATCACAAACGTTCGTCTTTGTCCCACCTCAGATTCTGATTATTCGGTACGATCAAATTTCAATCATCACTCTTGGTGGATTAAGACACTAAACCTATCATCAATCCAAAATACTAAAAATGATCCAAATTGTCATTTAATAATAAGTTTGAATTGATGAAGATTCATCCAACCTCATCAACACCCAAAGTCCATTGAATTTGAGAAATATTTTGATTACGAAAGTCATGATCCAAGGAAACAACAATTAATCAATAATAAAAATGCAATAATAAACAAATAAAATGCATGAAAATAATTTTAAATGGAAAATAAAAGGAAAAAACAAATGAAGCATCAAAACCTCAAGTAAATCCTAAAAAAAAATTATGGAAAAGTCAGAAAAAAATTCAAGGAAAACAAAATAAAATAACAAAAAAAAAAAGCTAAAACAAACTTTAAAAATCTGGAAAAATAACACAAGGAGAAATGTTTTTAGAAAAAAAAATTTGAGTGAAAAAGATGAAGAGAATTATTTCTTATGATTTTTGAAAAGAAAATGAAATTAAAACAAAAAGAAATAAAATGTGCCAACGACTATGGGAGGTGTCACGCTGGGATCGGCCAAATTCAAATATTTCCCAACAGCGCGAAAACATCATCTTCAACCTCTGAAACCCTCGCTTTAGCAATTCCATGAACTACAAATTTAAGCTCATCCACACACATGATTAGCTTCGTTTTACTTCATTGTTCATGTCTCCATGCTCAAGATCAATTTATTTGATCTGAGCATGGAGTATTTTGCAACATACGCAGGAACCATAACAATTTCAAACAAAAATTAAATTCTAAACACGAATGATAAATTGCAAGTAAGTGAGGGAAACCACTCAGTGTTAGATGCTGAATAAACTGGTAAATTTTTTTGGATGAGAATCTGTTCGTATCTACCTTCTCCAAATAAGCTTCAAAGGTCTGAAATGGTGGAATCAGCTTGAGCATTTTAGGTCACGACTACCTTCTGTAATGCTTGGGTTTGCTTCAAAGGGAACCAATGATGAGTTCTGGGCAAAGAATTTAAGTTAAAACAAAGTAATAATATGGATTCCATTTTCTGGTTTTGAGAGGTTTTGAGCTTCAAAGAAGCATGATTTCTTTGGCTGTTCAAGCTTGGAATTCAGTGTAGAATGCTTCTATATATATAGGAGAATGAGTTGAGGTCATGGTTTGAGTGAAATCAGGTCCCAAGCGTGTGAACCAGACTTGGAAAATTCTAAATTCAAGTGTGTGGAAATTGATCATGGGATACGTGACCTGAGCTCTAAAATGAGTCGTTTTGCACTCAATGAGATGCGTTTAGCAACAACAAGTGAAATACACATGGGTTGGTGGTCCCCAAATAAAATTTTAGATCATTTCTAAAATTATAGGTCACGGTCAAAACAGAGTTGAGATCACCTACTTCTAATGGAGGCCAAATGAAATTCTCTCATGCGTTTTGTGATCTTTCTTGAGCCAGATGTTTCTTTCATGGCAAGGAAGACAATGCAAAAAGAACCACTTCAATTGGATGCTTGATGAGAAAATTTCAAGCTTGGTAAGTTGATAAAAAACCACTGAAAACTAGGTCTGGCATTAGGTCGAACAGGTCATGACCTAGTTTTGTGCACAAATGGCCTTCAAGATTTGAAGTACTTAGAGCATGAATTGATGTTTTATCTCTAAAGTAAAATTGTAGAGGACATCAAGATGGATATTTGACTCAAAAAAGCGCCCACAAAAGTTAAAAATTGAGAGAGTTATGACCTTTGGAGCACAGACATGCCATACTTGAGTTTTAGGTCAAATTTTCCTAAGTCTACAAAATGACCTATAATGCCTTCAAATCTTTTTTGACCTTCCATGTTTAATTGACTCTTGAATTATAAAGAGAAGTTGTAGGGGATACCAAAAAGAGTCATTTTTTCAAAGAAGCACTAAAAAATATTGAAGTATAAAGAAGTTAGGCCATTTTGAACTTGTACTTGAAATGTTGACTTTTTAGGTCAAACCTCCTTGAACAACCTTGAAATATTGACTTTTTAGGTCAAATCTCCTTGAACAAACTTCCCATGACTTTCCAGTAATGCCCTTCATAATTACACATGAGAGAGAAATTGAAAAAGTTAAAAAAAATAATAATAATAAATACTTGAGGGTATATTGAGGAAATGTCATTAATGTTGTATTGGAAGGTGACTTATAATTTGAGACAACGTTTTTTTAGTAAAGTGACTTATAATTTAGGACAGAGAGAGTAACAAAATAAGGATGATTTCATCCATTTTCGCCAAAAAGTATGTAAAAAAAGTACGTTAGGAAATACATATCCAAATATAAAAATATTTTTGAATTTTTACAGTGGTGAAGTAACATCAAGTAAAGCAACCGTCAAATTAAAAAAACAAAGAATTGCAGAACTATGCAAAATGAAACGGGCTTTGCTAATTTCATTTATTACTTGTTACTCAGAAGATTTAATCTACGAAATTACCTATTTACACCAAATTTTTTTGAAAATTCTGAAATTTACAGTGATATATCAGAAATTTCGTGATATATACCAAACTTTTTGGAATTTTTCTATTTTTGATCAAAAATTTCAAAATTTTCGATAAATAATAAAAAATTTTGAAAAAAAAATGAATACCGAAATTTCATTTTTTTATCGGAAAAATGATGAATTTTTTTATACTACCAAAAATTTCAAAATATTTTAGTATAGTATCAAAATTTTCAATACAGTATTGAAAATTTTAAAATTTCTGATAGTGTAAAAAAAGTTCAAAATTTTTTAAATTTTTTAACTAAAAATTTTAAAAATTCCGATACAATATTGAAAATTTTGATATGTCCGATATTCTTCATATTCATTTCTAAAATATTTTATTTTATTGAAAATTTCAAAATTTTTAAATAAAAAATAAATTTTCAAAAATATAATTTTTTTTCCTTATTTTAAATTTTTTTAAAAACAGTTTTAGAATTACGAAAATTTACGGAATTATATTTGAGATAGCATGTTAAATTCTCTGTTACATATCATATGCAGTAACTCTATCCAAAGACATTAATAGAGATTGTATTTTGGATGAACCGTCCAAAATTATGAACACAAAAGATATGAATGTATAAGAAGATATGAGAAAAAGCACCTTCACCATTCCCACAAATGGAGATTTGACGGCTACACGTGTTAGTTTGAGGATGGGCCACGTGTTCTATTTGGCCGGTATTGACGGTTGAAACACTTGGTTTTGTTACTTGATAAAGGAACACTTAGGACATCATCCCATGTATCTTTGTCTCTAGTAACTTGTTTTTCTGCCCGTTGTTCTTGCTGTTTTAAGGTACCATGTGCCTCATGACTCTTATTTAATTGATCCAAGAGGAAAAAAATTACCAAGCATAACTAATATCAATAAAATAACAGTAAAAAGAGGGAAAAATAAAATTACAATGTAAAATAATAAGTAAAATCAAAATCTTCTTGATGCTACTAATGATGAACAAAATGTCAAAATCTTCATCAATAATAGTGAAATGAAAATAATAAGCCAACATTTTCATTGCAGCAGGTATTACAAGACAAAATTACTACTTATACATTATCAAAATGATAAAAAAATTGAAAAGAAAAAAATTATATTATAAAAAAATTATAAAATGGGAGGTTAGATCTGACCTAACTAAAAAAGAAAAACAAAAATAGAATAAAAATACAATCATGACTTATTGTTAAGTCAAATTCGTTAAGGAAATAACATATCACAAGTTAAAAAATTTTGACAAAAATTTATTTGAAAGATTGATCAAGTCACCTCCAAAAACCTTAAGTTTGATGTTGATTTTAGCACCTCTAAAAATCTTTATCAAAGAATGATCAAGTCATCAACAATGCCGCTTCAATTCACATGTTTTCGCTACTTCTTTGCAAGACACTATTTGTCCCAAGGCTTTCACACGGTCGAATTAATTTCAAATGCACACTTGTTGAAACCCAAGATTTACCAAGACGATCCGCCGTCTCACGCTACTCCCTTGCAAGGCACCCTTTGTCCCAAGGCTTTCACTTGATTATAATCTTGTTCAAAAGCTTCAAATTCCTAAACGATATTGAATGAACACCCCATCTCGGTCTTCTTATGTGAAACCCTCAAAGAAGTCAACCCAATTTACACTACACACAATCTAAATTGGACGTTATCAACCCTAATATAGATGTCACCCAATCAAAAAATGATTATGTATAGTTTGATTGTGTGTATGCATAGAAGAGAGGTTGAAGATGATGCGAATGCTTTGAAATCCAGGTGTCGTATAGGTTTACTCTAAGAACTTATTAGAAATGATGCATGTATCAAGTATTTATATGTATGTGACTTTGGAAGCAAAAGGAATGGAAAATAATGAAGAAAATTATGAATTTTGAAAAACTGCATTGTATGAGTCAACCTATGAAGGTCATGAGTCGACATATGAAGGTCTTGAGTCGACCTGTGAAGGTCATGTGTCGACCTATAAAAGTCAGCATATGGACATAACCTACATGCTTTAACACTGTAACATATATGCTGACCTGAAGGATGGATGTATCGACATATAGGAAAATTTTCTTTCTATGTGTCGACTTGAAAGCTCTATGAGTCGACACATACTGTAGTGCATTTCACGAAAATTTGTTTTCAATGCATTTTGACATATAGAACCAGAGGATACCGTCCAATATACGTTAATACTAAAGTCCCCCTCTTTGATGATGGAAAAACTTGAGACAATGCGTTTCATGACGTTTCGTGTCTTCATGAAGACTCCCGATGAATATATGCATCCAACTTCATCTTGTAGATGCTTCTTCCCCTTTGAAAACATCAAAAAGAGACAAAGCAAACCATGATAAGTATCTTATATCATATACAAACCAATATACCACATAGAGGCATTTGCAAAGATAAGATCATGAATACCACAACACTTACATTGAATGATGTGCGTACTAAAAAATTCCTAAACATAAATAAAATCATATAAAATAACAATACAACATGGTTGCCATAATTTATGGCAATAACATACAATGAACATGAAACATGAAGGATACAATGTAAGCACAAACTCTTGAGTTGCTACAAAAGTGACACAATTATGTGACATATGCCTTTGGTGCTCCCGAAATGTTGCACACACATGTGCTCTAGCAAGGTAATATATGAATTTAGCATCACTCAAACCAAAAATAGAGATGTTATATAATAATGATACACAACAAGAATTTTTTCTTTGCATGATCAATGTGAGATGTTTGGTTGAGGTAATTCATATGTGGGTGCTTCCCAAGATTTTTTCTCCCATCTTTTCTTTGATCATGGCTCTTTGTCTTTGCTTTGTGTTAAACATTTGTTTAAGTGATGGATGTTAGAATGGTTGTAGCAGTTGTTACTTCTCCCATTTCATCTCACTTTTCTTTACTTGTTTAAGTCAACTTGTTGAGTCCTCTTTACATCTTTGCATCTTTGCATTTCATATTTGCATTGCCATGACTTGTTTAAGTCAATTTCATCTCTTTCTTGCATTTTATTTGTGATTGATTTATCTGTTGTTTACTTGGTTCTTTTGCCATGATCCCTTAGGATTCCTAGTCCCCCTGTTTAAGATGGGAGTAGGAGAGATATTAGGTGTTCAATCCTTTGTATGATAACATTGGGATAGATTCTTCCCCTTTTAATCCAAACTTTAGGAGCGTTGTGCATGATAACATTAGGGTTTAGTTTCCCCTTAAAGTTTGTGTCTTTCTCTTCTCATCTCCTAAACATCTCAAAACACCTAATAAAGGATAATAAGTGTTGTACGCTACGAGCCTTAAGAACTTGAGGAATGATAGTTGAGGGCCTCCTCTCAATCTGTCTAGAGTGTTTATCGTATGCCCTTTGGGCGATATGCGATGTATTCACTCTCAAGTCATATTCTTTAGTGCAACATAGGTTACAAACTTAACTCAATTCACTTCTTCATAAAAAAACACAAAACAAAACATTAAACCTTTTTATCCTTCGGGATTGTTCCAAAATCATTTTCAGAAAGGGTGTGTTAAGTCTTGGCTCTACCGCAAATAGGCATCGTCCCTAACTGCTGGAACGATTACTTAACCCTACTCAGTTAAAACACTTGAACCAACCAGTGGTCGTGTCAGCCCGAACTACGTTTGCTCTAATTTCTCATTCTAGATGAGGATACGTAGGCACAAGACGATGATGTCTTGGCGAGCAACCTTCCCCACCTTCACCCATAATTTTCCGAACTACGTTGACTCTGACTTTCCCATTGCACGAGGGAGTACGTAGGCATAGAGCGGCAATGCTCTATCGAGTCTCTTTTCTTTTCTTTTGTCCCCGTGAGCCAGCCCTTGTTAGATTAACACCCTTTTTAGATAGACAACAAGCATGGATCCTATTGAGTACAACGGACGTGAGGTGTGCTCATACCTTTCCCTTGCATAACCGACTCCCGAACCCAATATTTGGTTGCGATGACCTGTCTTTTCCCTTTTCCGTAGGTTTCCTCTGATTGTTTCCTTTCCCTCTCTTTGGGATAAATAACGAACGATGACGACTCTTCTCTCCTTGCCGGCCCCTCTTCGCAGCGATGCGACAGTAGGAGACGAGGGGATTGTACTTGCAAGGTACTCCAATGCCAAAGTAAGTGTTTGGGCTAAAGAGAGAAAGCAAGTACGAGTGTTTAGATATGAGCAAGAATGATTAGAATACCTGACCCTCCCAAGAGAGAGGGTATTTATAAGTTTTCCCCTCAGCGCAGGGCCAAAGTCTCCTATGTAACCAAAATATTTGGTTGGTCAATGAGGGACTGCCAGGTGGAAGATCTAGCGCGTAATCTTTAACTTGGTCCAACTGTCTCCGTGACTTTTGTAGGGGTTGTTGGTAGCGTGAAATGTCAAGTGCGTGAGGGGCACGTACCTAACGACTATATGCTCCAACGAATATATTGTGCTCAACAGCTATATTGTGCCCTATGGTCGTATTAGGCCTGGCCTTAAGCTAAACTAGATCGGGCCTTGTCCAGTAGTGGGGAAGGTACCAGTCCAGTCCAGAACAGGAGCCCCCTAAGTCGTTGCTTCGAGGCAAGGAGTAAGGACTTGAGTTAGCATAGCTTGCGCGCCTAAGGGGCAGGAACTGCATTGCGGGGACATCTTTGAGATTGCTATTTATTGAGCGAAAAAATTCGGGGACACACAGGTGCGTAACATTGATATGGTTGATTGTGGGTCGCACAAGACCTCCTTGAAGATGAGAAGTGTGTTTTGTATCAATCAGACTTGTCCTTAGGATGAAGAAAATGTTGACGAGACTTTTGCTTGGATATTGATCTGGTGACGTCGTCGAGGAGAATGTGCCTGCGGGGAGCTGAAGAGACTTGTTTTTTCAGAAACACGTGAGGGGTCAGTTTGAAGATGTCAAGTGGCAGCCACTCTGTGCCACATGTGACGACACAATAAATTTTGTTTAAGGCCTAGGAGGCTAGGCAATGATGGATTTTTCCCCTATGCGCTTCGCCATGCGAGCAAGGGAGCCTATATAAAAGAGGGGGGGGGGGCAAAATTTCATTTTACACTTTATGAAGATTTCTCTCCTCCTTATTTTTCGCTCTGCAACACGTTCGTCGCCAGAGATCTCGCCGTCGTCGCCCCTTCTTCTGCCATCCCAAGATCTTCAACCTCAACCTTTGAATATTCAAGTAAATTCTTCAATTTGTATGAATTTTTACAAATTGTTCTTGAATTCACAGGTGGTTCATGAATTTTCTGGTGAAGTTCATGTATTTCTTAAAGAGCACATGAACTTTTCTGGGAAATTCATGAAGGCTTTACAGAACTTAAGATTAGGATGTAGTATGCCTGTAGGTCTTCCTAGGTAGTTGCGTGGGATTGTTTTATGTTTTTCGTCGGGCAGGGGTATCCTCGTAGTTGAGGGTTTTGCTTTTAGATGCCCGACACATTAGGGTAGTTGCAGGGCTTCTCCCCTTTAGGGTCTTTATAAGTAGCGAGGATGTATCCTCGGCGTCGGGGACGCGTCTTACTGAGACCCCTTTCCACTGTTAAGGGCCTGAGTCAAGGAAACATCCTTGCACTTAATCCTTGCCTTTCCACTTGATTTGTGGTGGAAGGGCGGATTTGATCTTTGTCGAATTCACTGTTGCTTCCTCCATTTTTCAGGTGAAATGGCTGGTCGTGATGAGGGAACCATCCTCGAAGTTGGGGCAGACATTAACAAAGACGTGTCTCCTGCTAAGTATGCCAATATGCGGGTGGCTGAAGAGGATCTTAGTTGGATCACCTAGGAGCCCCTTGTAACGAAGCCCACATTTACCGAGGAGGAGGTCAGTAATTTCGATCTCCTCAAAGATAAGGTTGAAGACGCGCCTATGAGTTGGAGGGAGATTAGTCTGATAGAGAATGACCGGATATGCTCGGTGTATCCAGGGAGGAGATTTCCCATGTATGAATTCGCCTTTAAGGAAGAAGGGTATCGTTTTCCCTTTACGGATTTCCAGGGGGAGATTTTTGCCACCTAATTGTGTCCTGCCCAGCTCCACCCGAATTCTCTAGCATTCATTCAAAATTTGAATTGGTGTGTCGTTACCTTCGGATAAGGGCTACCTTGGTACTCTTATTTTTCATCTTCCAGCTGCAGAGGAGCACTTCGGAATCGAAGTAGAGCTAGGTGTCTTTCAAGCAGCAGAGGAGGCTATTCTGGCCTTACTCAGAGTCTGTCAGAAACCTCAAATTTAGATTTCTGGTCGTAAAGCCCCTTTACGAAGCGGCCAAGAGCTCTCTGGTCACGATGGAGATGCTAAAGGAAGATGGTCGGGAAGTGGTGTGTCCCGTGTCAAAGTTTCCCTTGGAATGGGTGTACGCCCATTTCCAGTATAGGACATACTAGTTTCTTGTGAAGCACGACCAACTTTGCTCCAAGGACAAGAAGTCTCTTTGAGTGTTGACAATGTTCGTTGAGAGCTTTACCCTGCTGTTGTGGTGGAAAGGATGGCAATATACTCTGCTCTGAAGACGGGGAGCCTGCTCGGGTAACTCGTTACAAAAATACTAAAGCCCTTCTTAGTTGCCGGACTGAGGCCAAGGCTTTCTAGCTTCTAGGTATAAATGATGCGCTTGACTTGTTTCTTGGTGTTTTAATGTCGAGCTGACCTCTTTATTCTTCTTTGCAGGAAAAGTGTCTAATTTAAATGAACGCTTGGTCAAGTCATCCGCAGCTAAAAATGTCAAAAAGGTTTCAACCTCGAGGGCGGATGTGGTCAGGCAGCAGGTGACCCTAGAGAAGTTTGTCGGTCCTTCGCCATCGCTGGGCAGCACCTCTAACCCTCCTACCCTGGATCCTCAGAAGAAGAGGATGTGAGACTACCTTGGCTCTTCTTTTGTCGAAGGCTCTGGTTTTGCTGGGGGAAAATTCACCCTGCCCCTTGCTTTTTACAAGATAAGATTTTTGACGGGGAGAGGTCTGTGCAAGTCCCCGATCTGGAGGTGTCGACCATCTTGGCCGCTGATCCGAAGGTGAGAAGGTCGCTCTTTTATCGCGATGCTGCTTCGATGATGAGAGTTTTGGAGACAGCTCTGGCCCTTGAAGACGCGAAGACTGTTCCGCTCAAGAAGTTGAAAAAAGCATAGGCTAGGGAGGTTGAACTTGAGTTAGAGATGAAAGATCTATTCAACCAGCTGCAGACCCTTAAAGGAAACTATGAGGTCAAGGTCACGCTCCTCAAGAACATGAATGAGATGTCTGAAGAAATAAAGAAGATCAAGGAGGAGAACGCCAATTTGAAGACCAGGGTCACTGAGCTGGAGGGCTCCTCGGCTGTGGGGCCAGAAGAAACTGAAGAGAAGTCTATGAAGACTCGACAGAACATGGTCGAGAGAATACATATTCTCGAGTAGGACGCCCTTGGAGCTGCTGAATTCGGGTTTTCTGCCGCTATGGAGCAGGTGAAGGCCCTAAATCCCGACCTTCAACTGGTCACCGAAGGGATGGGTGTTCTGCATCAGGTGGTCGACGGGAAGGTGGTCCCACCAAAAATCCCCGCTGATGATGAATGATTGTTATGACTTAATGTATTTCGGCCTACGTGCCAATTTTTTTCTTACTTTTGATCGTCGGGCTACGCCAGACACTTATGTAATATTTAAACACTTTCCTGACCATGAGGTCGGGTATATTTATGGATGTTTATTTTGACATTGTATGCCTTGTTTATTTTTCCTTGCAAATTGTTTATAGAATTTTCTCGACTATTCGTGTTACTCGATAGTTTATGGAATTTGTCGAGGTGGCGGAGTAATCTCACTGGATTTGGGACTAGTATCTCGGTTGAGGTCCTAATCGCACAGGGCTTGGACCTTCCCATCACGAGCTGGGTGTCCTGCCACGCTGGTACGACGACGGCGGAGCTCGATTGATTTGTCCTCGTTGGACGCAAAATTTACTCTTTTCATGCGCGAAGACTTGCCTTTGTTAATGTTTGAGGATTGTGCTTGCACCAGGGCACGCTCCTTTGGTCGGACGAACCTCCTTTGGGAGTATAATCTTCGGCGGTCCATTCTACTTGCGCTAATGTTAACTGTAGTATTGTTTGAGTTTCTCATCATTCTAGGGTCAAGCAAATGGTTCTTCGTCCAGGTTTTCGAGGTAATAAGCCCCGATGCCTGTTTTCGATCTCACCCGGTAAGAGCCTTCCCAATTTGTGGCCAGTTTTCCCTCGCGCGAGTCTTTTTAGTTTCAGCGTAGGACAAGGCTGCCCACTTGGAAATCACACTTTATGACCTTGGCATCATGGCGCAGGGTTATTTTTTGTTTCAACGAAGCTTCATGGAGAGCTACCCCTGATCGGATCTCTTCGACCAGGTCGAGTTCTTCTCTTAATGCTTTGTCGTTTAGTTCCTCGTCAAGGGGGGATTCAGTATGTCTCGAGGGTTCTCTAATTTCCACTGGGATTACTTCCTCGGTTCCGTATGCTAGTCGAAAGGGAGTTTCCCCGATAGTGGAGTGAGAAGTTGTTCTATATGCCTAGTGCACATTGTGTAATTCCTCGACCCAACTCTTTTTGTCCTCGCCCAACCTTCGTTTTAGTCCGTGGAGGATCACCCTGTTCGCGGCTTCTGCCTGTGTGTTGGTTTGGGGGTGTTCGATGGACGTGAAGTGTTGCTTGGTGCCTAGTTTGACAACGAAGTCCTGAAATTTCCTTTCTGTGAATTGTGTCCCATTATCAGTCACGAGAGCCTGGGGTACCCCGAATCGTGCGGGGACGTTTCTTATGTAAAATCGAAGTATGTTAAATGTCGTGGTTTTGACGAGGGCCTCAACTTCAATCCATTTTGTGAAGTAGTCGATGGCCACGATCATAAACTTATTCTAATACGATCCCATGTTGAAGGGACTGAGTATGTCCACCCCCACCAAACGAAAGGTCACGGGGAGGACATGGTCTTTAACTCGTTGGGGGGGGGGTGCTAAGTGCATGTCCCCATGGCATTAATATCTAACGCATTTTTTGGCATGCTCTTTCGCATCATGCTGCATATTTGGCAAATAATATCCTGCTCGAAGGGCTTTTCGTGTCAACGATCTTCCTCATAAGTGCTGTGCGTTGATCCCGTCGTGAATTTCTTGGAGAATGTATGAGATATTGTTCTCTTTGACTCATTTTAGGAGGGGAGTGGGGAATCCTCTCTGGTAGAGTTTGCCTTCCAGGACGTATGAGCAGACCCTTTGTTTAGTTACGTTGGCCTCTTTACTATCTTCAAGCAACTTTCCCATGGTGAGGTAGTCATGCATTGGAGTCATCCAGCAATCGCTGTCGCCAATGACATTAACATCGAGCAGTCCTGTTGGTTTTGTGATGCTTGGACGGGGAAGAGTCTCCTGTATGACGGACTTATTGCCATCCTTCTAATGCTAGCTAGCTTTAATAAGATGTATGTACGAGTGTTCCTTTCGCGGGGAATGTGTTGGACTTACCATGTTTCGAACTTGGATATCTTTTTTTGCACCAGCGTCAAATATTCGACGAGGTGGTAGTTTTTGGCCTGATACTCTCCCCGTACCTGGGATGCTACGAGCTGGGAGTATGTGAAATTTTTTATTTCTTTTGCGCCTAGGTCCTCCGCCAGTCGGAAGCCTGCGAGGAAAGCTTCGTATTCGTCTTAATTGTTCGAGGTTGGGAAGGACAGGACCAACGATACTTCGATCAGGATCCCCTCTTCGTTTTTGAGGAAGATGCCCGCCCTGCTATCGGTGGAACTTGACGCTCCGTCGACGAAAATTGTCCACCTATGCGTCCAGCTGGAAGTGGATGTTTGGGTGTCATTTCTGCCACGAAATTGGCTAGGACCTATGCCTTAAGGGCCTTCCTGCCTTCATAGTGGATATCGAATTCTGACAGTTCCCGAGACCATTTGAGCATCCTTTCAACTATATCTGGTCGATCGAGTAGCTGCCCAATAGGTTGGTCCATTTGCATTATGATTGTGTGGGCCATGAAATAATGTCTTAATCTTCTCACAACATTGATGAGGGTCAGAGCGACCTTCTCGATCTATTGGTATCTAAGTTCTGGCCCTTGTAAGAATTTACTTGTGAAGTACATTGGCTTTTGCCCATTGAGGGTTCCTTGAATAAGGACAACACTGATGGCTTCATTAGTGACAGAGAGGTAAAGGTAAAGCGTTTCCCCGCTGTCTGGTCGTGAAAAAAATAGTCAGTTCTAACAATTATTTCTTGAGGTGGTGTAGTGCCTGCTCGCATTCCTCCGTCCATTCGAACGTTGCCTCTTTCTGAAGGAGCTTGAAGAAGGGCAAGGTGTGTTGGGCGGATTTGGCCACGAAGCAAGATAGCAAGGCAAGGATCCCATTGAGGGATTGTATGGATTTCTTTGACTTAGGTGTGGGGAATTCAGAAAATGCTCGACATTTGTCGGGGTTGGCCTCGATCCCCCTCTCAGTGAGGTAGAATCCGAGGAACTTTCTTGCTCACACGCCAAATGTGTATTTTCTGGGTTGAATCACATTTTACACTCCCTGGCTTGGTCGAAGACCTTTTTTAGGTGGAGCGTATGATCGAATTCCTCTTAGGATTTCACGATCATGTCGTCCATGTATACTTCGAGCATGCCTCTGATTTATGATCGGAAGACTTTGTTCATCATTCGCTGGTATGTTGCCCCTGCGTTTTTCAGACCGAAGGGCATTACGTTGTAGTAATAGTTTCCCCACGAGGTCATGAAAGCGGTGCACTTCTTGTCCTTATCTGTCATGGGGATCTGGTTATATCCCGAGTAGGCGTCCATGAAGGATAAAAGTTTGAAACCGGCAAAGTTATCCACTAGCTTATCGATGCTAGGCAGGGGGTATGCATCTTTTGGGCAGGCCTGATTGAGATCAGTGTAATCAATGCACATTCTCCATTTTCCATTATGTTTTTTTGACTAATACAATGTTAGACAGCCAGGTTGTACACCTGGCTTCCGAGATAAATTTTTCCTCTAATAGGTCTTTTACAAGTTTATTTACCGCTTCAATCTTTTCATCGGATTGCTTGCGTCTGCTTTGTGCTATCGCTCGAGCAGATGGGTCAATGGTGAGCTGATGGCAAGCGATTTCTAGGCTAAGGTCGGGCATGTCTGTGGTGCTCCAAGCAAACAAGTAAATGTTGTTCTTCAAGCAGGTCTTTAGCTGTTCTTTCACTTCATCCGACAGTCTCGAGCCGATCCTTACTCCTCGATTTGGGTCGTCCCCAAATGTGATCACCTCAATTTCTCTATATGGTGTTGGGCGCATAACAGTCGAGGAGGATGAGTTGCCCGTTGAGGCTGGAGTATCTTCTTCGCCTTCTTCTGGGATCCGTCTGCTAAGGTCGACGACATGAACCTATAGTGATGGATTCTTTCCGGGATGGCTTTCTTCTCTAGGAAGATCTTCGTCTCTTGCTCGTTTGACGATCTGCGGTGCCACACTGATTGAACTTTGCCTTTTGGTAGCCGCTTTGAAGCATCATCTTGCGGTCTCGATGTCCCCGTGCAGAGTGGCGACATTCCCCTTTTCAGTATAATACTTCATCTTAAGATGAATTGTTGAAGGGACAACAATTAGTTCGGCGAGTGTCGGTCTTCCTAGGATGCATTGGTATAATGAGGGGCAGTCTACAAATAAGAACTGAGCCTTAATCGTTTTGGCAGCATCCTCTTCTCCGAACGCAACTTGGAGCTCTGCGTATCCCCATGGTCTAGTTGTGGGCCCGTTGAATCCTTGTAGATCCGACCCTACATACGGGGACACGTTCTTCTGGTCGAGTTTGAGGGTACGAAATAGGCCAGTGTACATGATGTTCACTGAACTACCCTGATCGACAAGTATTCGTGGATGTCAGTGTGGGTTAACTTGGCTCTGATAAGAAGAGGGATGCAAGTGTTGATAGACGATCTGGACTACAGTCGATCAATTGTTTGAATTTTTTCTTTACTGATCTTACTGTGAGTTTGTTGTATCCGCTGTAGGAAATAACCATTGTACCGGGGAAGGCCTCCTAGGGGTTGTACGTAGAAAAATATGCAGGCCCTTCAAACCCGCTGGGGATACAAAAGTCCTCTGGTCGTGAGATATACATGGTGACTAGAGGGGGAGAGCTAGAAGATGAGGCTCTGGTATCTTTCTTAGATTTCGACATTTCTCCTCTATGGGCTTCTTCTTTCTTTGTATACTTCCTTCACACCCTCTTTTTCACCCTAACCTTTAACCTCCATATCATTACCAATTGCGTTAGCATTTGCACCTAGCATTGATCTTAGGCAGGGGATCAGAGTATCTTATCCAACAAGCAAGAGAAGAGCTTCATTTCCAAAGCTCAACCAAGAGCTCAAGCTCAACTTTGTGACAATCTCAAGTCACAAGGTCTCCATCATCATCAAGGCATGTCACTCAACCACGTGAATCAAGGACATAAGCATTGATTTTCCTCCTCCTATCTCATGGGTAACTATCAAGGGTTTTGGTTCAAAAGGAGATTTATGGCTAGTTCTTTAGGTAAGACATGGTTCTAAAGCTTAAAACACACCTTTAGGGTCCTCTACATGGATTATGTGTCATCACAAGCCATCACAAGAGCCTGAGTCAGTGGAAATGGCCCTAGGGTTTCATCTGGTCAACAAAAGTCAAATGTGATTCAATTAGGTCAAAATCATGGATCTCAAGGTTAATCAAGGGCATGATAGGTGTTTTCAAGTGATTTTATATGTTTGGAACAAGAAGAATCAAGAAGGAACATAAAATCAAGAGTTTGACTAAATTAGGGTTTTAAGGGAAATTTTTCTAAGTGTAGAAAACCCTAATTCTAGCCATCTTGCAACTTCCATAACTTTCTCATTTTTGATCCCATGAAGGCAAACTTGCTATCAAATTAAAGAGGACATCATAAAATACAAGTTTGTGGAAGGAAGCATGTCCAAAAGAGTCATGGTTTAGGAGATATGATGAGCTAAAGTTGGAAAATGGAGATTATGACATTTCAACACTTCGAATTTTTCTAAGTATAGAAAATCAGTTTGAGGTACCTACTTTCAAGCCCATTTTGCATGGTGATACAAGCTTCAATAGAATTTTCCTACAACATTAGAGTTGTAGGGCATCTTACAAGATTTCTTTTGAGTACTAGATAATCTCCTTTGGATGTGTAGAGCTCAAGTTATGATGCTCCCAAATTAGGGTTTTAAAGATGTCAAGTTTGTCAAGTGGTTAGACAGATTTTTCAACCAAGCTTCCAAGGCATTTTTCACTAAGCTCTTGATCTCAAATGAATTTTTTCACAACATGAAATTTGAAGATCACTCTTCAAGCTTTTCATCCATCACAAGAACTTTCTCATTGGATCAAAATTCAGTAAGATATGTGGATTCAAAGATGGAATGTTAAAGTTGTCAAAGGTTCATAACTTAGAATTTTTTCTAAGTTACTTTGGGCAGATTTAGAGACATGACTTCAAGCCTATTTTTCATGATCTTCCAAGCCTCAATTAATGTTGCCATCAATATGGATTTTGTTCCTCGTCATGCAAGCTTTCTTATGAACTCAAGAATTCACAATTTAAACCAACATTCATGGAGTTATGGTGGTTTAAAGGTGGCTATGTGGACATGTTCTCATGCATTATATATCACTATATTTGTGCATAAACATGAACCAATCTTTGTAGCATTATATTGCCACCAAATTCATGCGTATAAGGCCTTCTTTCCATCTCCAAAGCATTACCTATTGGAGCCAAACAACTCTCATTTCATTTCATGTACCTTTGGAAGTCTTTTGCCAAAAATAGAAAATATAAAAGTTGTGAGAAACTTTCTCTACAAGGAGGCTCCCTCCACTATCTCTTTTCTGACCACCTTGACACACTAAGACCATCAAAAAAAGCCAAATAAAAACCTTCACTAGGTGATAAACCCGTGGCTGACTCTTCCCACTTTCATTTTTGCTTCAAAAACCCTAGCCAACTTTCCACCTTTTTCTCATGTGACAAGCTTGATATTTAACCACCTAAACCCTAAAAATCACCTCAGAAGGTCATTGTGCACATGAAACAGATCAAGAAAAGCTCCCTCTCTCACTCAAAATTTTCAACTTTGAGCTATATTTTCTCTCCAAGTTCTCTGTTGTGTCTTGATTGATCTACACTATTTGAAGGCTGATAAAGCATCTGAAGGAGTTTCTTAAGTGTTTTGAACTCAAATCAAGGGTCAACAAAGTCTCTCTGCTAGGTAACATTCATCTTCCTCTAAGTCCTGATTTATGTCATGGTTAGGCTTTGTATTGGTGATTCTGAAGCCCTACAATGATGTAGGCAACGTTTTCATACTTGTTGTGTTGATTTGTTTAGATTTCAGAATGAGTCTCAAACTTTCGTGCTTGTTTTTCATGATGTTAAATTTACTTTAAATCAAAACTAAGGCCAGACTTGGAATTGTCATACCCTAAATTTGCCCACCCTCTTTTTTTTTATATCAGAAGCATCAGTACGAGCCATCAAGTGGGTTTTTGTTATCACAAAATCATCAGAGGGAATTCATAAGGAGCATGAAAAGAAGAAGAAAGGAAAAGTCTGTTGAGTATCTCAAAAGTCATAATGGGGTTGGAATGATCATCCAGTTCATCTGCACAGTATCCAAGCGAAAAAGAGGAAATTAGGGTTTTCGCACAGTTAAAAGTCGAGGTTTCAATGGTTTGATCAATCGACGTCTTGAATTGATTTCCCATGAAATAGGCTCAAGGATGCTACATTGGTGCAAATATGAATTCAATTTGAGGATTGGCACTCAAATATTGAAGACAATGCAGCTCAGGCCCGACTAGGGTTTTCGATCAGGAAAAGTCAACTGTAGTTTGATTTTTGATATGAAAGGTGTTCTAATGATGCAATATTGATTCATAGGGTTTATATGGCTTAGTGAAGTCCATTCAAGAAGATTCAAGGCCTCAAGACACCCGGATCGTCAACAGTCAGCTCAGTAGTCACCGATTGGTCGAACGGTTGACCAAAAAGTCAACTCTCCAACTATAAGGAATTTGACTTCAAGATGTGAATAAAAAATGTTCCTTATGTCATATTACACCTCCCCATAAAATTTCATGACCATTGGATCAAGGGTTAGGAAGTAATTGCAAAAATCGGGAATTAGGGTTTCAAAAAGGGCAAGACCATAACTCCTCAACCACACATCCAAATGAAGTGGTTCAAAGCTCATTGGAAAGCTCTTGGCAAATCCTACAAAAGCCTCAAAGTGGTACATTATTAAAAAATGCATATATTTGGAGTTATGATCAAATTCATTTCAAGAAGGGAAAATAACTTAGAGAAATTTCACTTTTAAGCTTGTTTTTCAGCAACTTTGAGAGGCTTTTTGGCCAAGCTCCTTTGAGAATCTGAAATTCATGAAAACATAAATGTTTTAGAGATACATGAGGGCTTTCCAAAAAGTACTAGAACATCTCAATGACATTTGTGAGCTGAGAGTTATGAATTAGTGAAGTTGGGACTGTCACACTTGAAGCACAAAATCTGATTTTTCTACAAGTAACATTTTCATCAAGATGGACCTTTCTCAGCCCTTGGATCTTGTTTATTCTGATATGTAGAAGCTTAGATGTATGGAAATGCAAAGGAAATGCAGATAGCATGATAAATAGAAGCCAAGGCAAGTGGCTTTTAAAATATTCAAAAAAACAAAAAGGTGAGAAGAGAAAATCTGCAGCAACCATTCCCCTAACCATCCTATCCCCACTTCAGCCACCTCTAGGTCACTCATCACACTTGACTTCTGATTACCTTGTGGCCAAGAAACCACTTTTGCAAGATTTGAACCAAACTGTCATTTTTCCTTCTTTGAAATATGGACGAAAAAGGAGTGAAAACATCATAAAAAGTGCAGAAGGCTATTTTTGCTGATGTGACGACCGTCACAGCTCCATGACGACCGTCACACGGGTGATGACCGTCATGCAGGCAAAAACGCCCCACTTCAATTACACGTTAAAAAAGCAGTTCCAAGTCCCAAATAGTGGACCACTACTCCCTGAATTATCTGCCTCAAAGTCCACTCTCTCCAGCAGTAACCGTTAGAATTCCATCTCTATAAAAGGGGAAGAAGGGGACCTCAGAAAGGGAGCCGCATTCATACAACGAAGTGCTGCCAAATTTATTTCCAGAGCATACTTTCCAGTTTAATATTCTTATTTGTTTCTCTTTATTTCTTCTGCATTCCATTTTCATTCTTCTGTAATTTCTACTTTCACTGTACGATCAATTTGGCATAAAGACCAGAATCCTGCCAACATCTGTGGAGGATCTGCCCAAAGGTCAATTGGAATATTTACAGGTTTCTCATTTCAATCGTAATTCCAGTTTTATTATAATGCAAATTATTATTTATTGTTTTTATTTATGTTTTATCTTTCCCAAATCCATGTCTAGCTAAACTTAGGTAATCGATATGTAGTAATAATTCGAAAGGGATTTGATAATAACTGGTTGAAAATTCTCTTTTCAAAAGTAATTTATGGTCTGAGTGTTTAAAACTGATTTACTGAATAAACTTCGTCGCGAAAGCGAGAACTTATTTAAAAGTAGTTTTGCCACGAAAGTGAGAAATTAATTAAGATACGAACCAACAAGCGAAAGCTGCGGTAAGATCAGATAGTAAACACTAGTCATCCATTTTAATAACAGCGAAAGCACTTTAAAATGAATTAGAACTTAGAGATTTCCAAAAAATAATTTTAACCCCGAATGGGATACGAAAGTGTACGTTTGGCCCTTAGAATTATGATTAGCGTCAATAACCATCGTGAGGCGAGAGTCTTTAAATCACCATTTTCTGCTTAAATAAACTCTGAAAACTATTTCATACACCGGTAACTTGTCAAATCCCTGAAGAACACAATTACTGCATATCGATTCAATCAATTATAATCTAAGTAGCATTCTTAGTTCCCTTTTAGTGACAATCTTATTCCCTTAAATATATTCTACCTAGCTAAACATAGTAACTCCCGAGAACACTAGTTTGATTACGAGTCCCTGTGGGATCGATATCTATTATTACTACGCGATAGACTGTGCACTTGCAGTTAGGTTGTATTAGACATAGGAAGTCGCGATCAAGTTTTTGGCGCCGTTGCCGGGGACCCGTTTAGTCAATAGTGTAACCTTCTATTACGCCGTATAGACTAGGTTAACAATTTTCATTTTTCCTTTACTAGTGCTGTCGATTGTTTGCCAAGCAATCGCTCACAAGGAGATATCTTGAAACCTTCAGTCGCAGAACTAGAACGCTTCTTACATTTAAGAAGCCGAATCATTGAGTACCAACTCAAACATAACATTCCCGATCCTCTCACTCCCATTCCCAAATCCGAAGAAAAATCAAACATGGCTGAAGGACCTCCAAATAAACCGCTGAAGGCATACGCTACACCCTCTCAGATGGAGCCTAGAAGTAGCATTGCTGCCCCAGCTATTACCCGTAATGATTTTGAGCTGAAACCCTCATTGCTGTCAGCTGTACAACAAAACCAATTCTCAGGAAACGCAACTGAGGATCCGAACGAACATCTAACGAAGTTTGTACAATACGCAGACACAGTGAAAGCAAATGGAGTAACTCCAGACGCGATAAGACTTCGTCTTTTCCCATTCTCTCTTAGAGACAGAGCGTGGACATGGTTACAATCTTTACCATCCAACTCCGTTACAATGTGGGAACAATTGAAGAACGTCTTCTTAGCGAGATATTTTCCGCCAAGCAAAACTGCTATGCTTAGAGCTCAAATCAACGGATTTCGACAAAAAGATACTGAATCTCTTTACGAAGCATGGGAACGATTCAAAGATATGATGAGAACATGTCCTCACCACGGTCTAGAAGACTGGGTGACAATCCATACTTTCTATAATGAGCTTCTATACAATACTAGATTAACAATAGACGCTGCCGCGGGCGGTGCACTTATGGATAAGCCATACGGTGAAGCCTATCAATTAATCGAAAACATGTCACAAAACCATTGCCAATGGGGAGGTGAACGCACTCCAACAGAGAAAACCACAGCGAAAGGTGGGATGTACGAGATCAGAATCCTTGAAAAGTTCAACGCTAAAGTAGATGCTCTAGCACAGAAGATTGATAGTCTGACCATTAACCCCACTGCAACCGTCGCTGTCGTAACTCCAAATTGCGAGTTATGCGGAAGCACCACTCATAATGCACCCGAATGCCCATTGCTATCCAGAATCCCGCCAGACCAGGTAAATTATGCTCAAGGAAATCCTTACGCAAATACCTATAACCCAGGTTGGCGAAATCATCCAAACTTTTCTTACAAAAGCGAAAATGCATTGCAAATGCCTACTGCTCCGCCAGGATATCAGAAACCAGCTGCTGCTCAGACTGCACCTAGGAAATCAAACCTCGAGTTGATGATGGAAAAATTCATAGCTACTCAAGCTCAAACAAACAAAGAATTCCTGAATCAAAACATACACACTAGCGAGCAAATTAAACAGTTGACAGGAAAAGTAGACGCTTTAGCCACCCACAACAAAATGCTAGAAACACAGATATCACAAGTGGCTCAACAACAAGCCTCTGCTGCCGCACCTACTAGCACATTTCCTGGACAACCCGAACAGAATCCAAAGGGCCAAACAAATGCTGTAATACTAAGAAGTGGAAAAGAATTGGACGAACCGATCGATCCGAGGACCGAAAACTCAGCCATGCAACAAAAACCAACTGCACAAGCAGAAAAGGAATCTGAGTTAGAGAAGAAGGAAGACAACGAGAAGGAGGATACCGCAAGTGAAAAAACTCAAGCACCTCCAACGCCATATAAACCACCTATCCCTTATCCTCAAAGATTAATAAACTCCAAAACTTCAGGACAGTTTAAGAAATTTGTAGAGCTCCTTAAACAGCTGAATATTACTATTCCTTTTACAGAAGCAATAACTCAAATGCCGTCATACGGTAAATTTCTCAAAGAAATCCTGTCGAATAAGAGAAAGATCGAGGATAACGAAACAGTTACACTTACTGCAGAGTGTAGCGCTATTATTCAAAACCGCATGCCTCCTAAATTGAAAGACCCAGGTAGTTTCTCCATACCCTGCGTCATTGGAAAGTTCGTAATAGACAAAGCTCTATGCGATTTAGGAGCCAGTATCAGTGTTATGCCTTTATCTATATGCAAAAAGCTGAATATGGGAGACCTCAGACCAACCAAAATGTTCGTTCAATTAGCTGACCGATCAGTAAAATACCCCGTCGGAATACTGGAAAACGTTCCAGTACGCATAGGACAATTCTACATTCCAACCGACTTCATAATCATGGACATCAAGGAGGACACTGTTACCCCAATTATTCTAGGAAGACCGTTCCTAGCTACAGCCGGAGCTATTATAGACGTGAAGAAAGGAAGGCTAACATTCGAAGTAGGAGAAGAAAAGATAGAGTTCATTCTCACCAAGTTCTTACAAGCACCAGCCATAGACGATACCTGCTATTTAGTAGACGAAATTGACGAATGCATAAGAGAACTTGAAAATGAAGAGACCACGTATTCAGAAATAATAAAGATTCCAATACCTGATATTTCTGAAGACGACGATTGGCGTAAACCGTATAAAGACGACAGCCTAAGCGAAAGCTTAGCACTGACTCCAAACCACATGCTAGGTCCGAAGAACCCATCTTTAGAACTTAAAACACTACCCAAAAACCTTAGATATGAATTTCTAGATGATGAACTAAAAAGACCAGTGATAGTCAACGCCGACTTAGGACAACCAGAAACCAAAAAGCTATTAGAAGTCCTAAAGAAGTACCCCACCGCGTTAGGCTATAACATAAGTGATCTGAAAGGTATAAGCCCTTCGATCTGTATGCATCGAATCACAATAGAGGAAGACTCTAAAACCTCTAGAGAGCATCAGAGAAGACGAACCCCATCCTGAGCACTGTAGTCAGAGATGAAGTAAAGAAACTGCTAGATGCAGGAATCATCTATCCGATCTCCGATAGTGAATGGGTCAGCCCAGTTCATTTCGTACCGAAGAAAGGAGGAGTCACAGTAGTTAAAAACGAAAAAGGCGAATCAATAACAAAAAGAGTCGTGACCGGAAGCAGGATGTACATTGATTATAGGAAGCTTAACAAGGCTACACGCAAAGATCATTCCCGTTACCCTTCATAGACCAAATGTTGGAAAGATTAGCCAAACATTCATACTTCTGCTATCTAGATGGTTATTCAGGATTCTTCCAAATTCCCATTCATCCCGATGACCAAGAAAAGACTACATTCACCTGTCCTTATGGTACTTTTGCTTACCGCCGAATGCCGTTCGGACTCTGTAATACTCCAGCAACCTTCCAAAGATGCATGATGGCAATCTTTGCAGATTTCATAGACAACATCATGGAAGTATTTATGGACAATTTCTCGGTATGTGGACAAAGTTTCGAAGGATGCCTACAAAACTTAGAAATGGTATTAGAACGTTGCGTAAAAGTGAACCTCGTCCTAAATTGGGAAAAATGCCATTTTATGGTCCGACAAGGAATAGTTCTAGGACATGTCATATCAGATAAAGGAATTGAGGTAGACAAAGCTAAAATAGAGATTATAAAAGATCTCCAACCTCCAAAATCCGTACGAGAAATACGGAGTTTTCTGGGACATGCCGGTTTCTACAGAAGATTTATAAAAGATTTTTCGAAAATCACAAAACCTCTGACCGGCCTGTTGATGAAAGATGCTGAGTTCGTCTTCGACGACGACTGTCTAAAAGCATTCGAAACATTAAAATCAGCCCTTATCACCGCACCAATTATGCAACCGCCCGATTGGCGATTACCGTTCGAAATCATGTGCGATGCGAGTGATTATGCCGTAGGCGCAGTTCTAGGACAAAGGAAGGACAAGAAACTCCATGCCATCTACTATGCCAGTAGAACCTTAGATCCTGCCCAAATGAACTACGCTACCACAGAAAAAGAACTTCTAGCAGTTATATTTGCGCTTGACAAATTCCGTTCTTACTTAGTAGGAGCAAAAATTATCATATACACAGACCACACTGTCATAAGGTACCTAATAAGCAAAAAGGATGCCAAACCAAGACTATTGAGATGGATCCTGTTATTACAAGAGTTTGACTTAGAAATCAAAGATAAGAAAGGAACCGAGAACGTTGTTGCAGATCACTTATCCCGAATAGAAGGCATCAGACACGAACCAGTACCGATAAATGACGATTTCCCGTACGAACGTCTGATAGCCAAATTAGAAAGTGACATACCCAACTCAATCTCGGAAGATCCAGAATTCGAAAAAGCCGTATAAGCCGTCTATGCCCAAGTCACATTACCCTGGTATGCTGACATCGTTAATTACCTCGCTGCAGGCGTGCTTCCACCGGATCTCACTTATCAGCAAAAGAAGAAATTCTTCCACGATCTGAAACACTATTATTGGGACGAACCTCTACTCTTCAAGAGAGGGGCCGACAACATATACCGTCGCTGTGTCCTAGAGGAAGAAATAGAAAATATCATTTCCCAATGCCATTCAGCACCATATGGTGGTCATGCTAGTACATCCAAGACGTGCGCTAAGATTCTCCAAGCCGGCTTATTCTGGCCTAACCTCTGGAAAGACGTTCACATCGCTGTGCTAAAATGTGATCGATGCCAACGAACCGGCAACATCTCAAGACGCGATGAAATGCCTCAGAAAGGAATCTTAGAGGTAGAAATCTTTGACGTATGGGGAATAGATTTCATGGGACCATTCCCACCTTCTTTTGGTAATAACTACATACTCGTCGTTGTAGACTACGTGTCTAAATGGATAGAAGCCATTGCTGCTCCAACAAACGACGCGCGAGTAGTAATCAAACTCTTCAAAAACACAATCTTCCCTAGATTCGGTGTACCCAGACTCGTCATTAGTGACGGCGGATTTCACTTCATATCGCAAATATTCGATAAACTTCTCTCTAAATATGGAGTCCGACACCAAATAGCTACACCTTATCATCCGCAAACTAGCGGACAAGTAGAGGTCTCGAACAGGGAAATAAAACAAATATTGGAAAAGACTGTCGCTACCTCAAGGAAAGATTGGTCGTCAAAGCTACAAGAAGCTTTATGGGCTTATAGGACCGCTTTTAAGACACCAATAGGTACTACACCCTACAAATTAGTTTACGGTAAATCCTGCCATCTCCCTGTAGAATTAGAGCATAAGGCCTTCTGGGCCATTAAGACACTCAATTTCAACTACACCGAGGCAGGAGAAAAGCGAATCTTGAACTTACACGAATTGGAAGAACTTCGATTAGACGCTTACGAAAATGCCCGTATCTATAAAGAACGAACTAAAAAGTGGCATGATAAACGTTCAGTCAGGAAACAATTTAGTGTGGGAGACATCGTATTACTCTTTAATTCAAGATTAAAACTCTTCCCAGGTAAACTAAAATCTAGGTGGTCTGGACCCTATGAAGTGACTAAAGTACTTCAGAGTGGAGCTGTCGAAATTACCGATAAGACGAATGCACCGTTTATCGTAAACGGGCAACGTTTAAAACATTATAATAAGAACGACAACAACCCTCAAGTCAGCAATATAACATTGCTTGAGCTTCCAGCTCAAACACCCGAATAGCTTCTCACCAAGCTATCGTCAGGCTTTAGACGTTAAAAACAGCGCTTACTGGGAGGCAACCCAATTTCCCTCGTTACTGTATTTCATTCTTTATTTAAAATTTTACTTTGAAAATTCAACAAAAATTCTAAAATTATAATTATTATTACTTTCTACCTTCGTTTGTTTTCATATTTTTATTTTATTTTATTTTTCTCTTTTGTCTTTTGTTTCTACCGCTTTTTGTTTTCAAAAATCCTGACTTCAAACCCCTGTTTTAAACTTTTCAGGATTTTTAAAGTCTTCAAAACATTCCTTCTGTTTTCTCCGAATTACCTGCGAGTATGGCCGAGTACGACTTCACAAAGGTTCACTTTCGAGGACTAGCTCAAAAGGCAAGATTTGCAGCACTAACTGAAAGAGAATTCGCCTTAACGCTGTATTATGATAAGTCTACCATGGATAAACTAGGAATCACGGATAGCATTCAATACCTGTTCAATCAGCTGGGTTGGGAGAACACTGCTTTGAAAACACGTTTTGCTACCTATAAGGATCTTACCTATGAATTCCTTAGTTCTTTCCGATACATACCCAACTATGGTTTTGGATCCAACACAGAGCTGATTACCTTCCGAATATTTGGAATGGACCAAACCCATAGCCGAATGTCACTAGCTAACCTCCTAGGATTTCCTAGCGGACCGCATGTGTTCATCAGTGCAGAAGATGACGATATTGATTTGCAACTCGAGCACTTCTGGGGTAGAATCACAGGCGACTATCACCTTGAACCAGACAGAATGTATAATGATGATATCCATAACCCAACTTTCAGATACTTCCATAAGATACTAGCTCACACCCTGTTTGGGAAAGAAGAAAATATTACTACAGTATCTAAAGAGGAGTTATTCATCATGTTCTGTGCTTCTCAGGGACGTACAGTAAATGCAGTGCCTTTTATGATGAGATCTTTCAAACGCCTCACGCAGGAACCACAGACACCTATTCCTATAGGAGGCCTCGTGACAATGATTTCCCACGAGCTTGGCCTTAGATTCCACTTAAATGCAAGCACTCGTTTTGGCACCATCCGACCCATGAACATATAATTCTGCTTTAACAGGCGCATTTTAGGAACTATGGGACCTGGACCGTATGAGTACCTCATTAACGAAAAACCAGTACAGCTATTCACACTGCCCGGTCATCTGATGACGAGTATCCACAACAAGGACAACTGGCTTTATGAACTGGACGAGCCTATGGGACCTCCTTCACCACAGTCAACACCACAGAACTATATGTATGACAGTGACCACATCTCTGAGGCACACGACTATATGTACTATGAGGATGTTGTATCCGAAACTGAAGTAGACCCTATGACTCCTCCGCACTACAACACCTATCCTGAGCCTATCCCTGAGGAGAACACCGACAAAATGGATACTGTTCTACTACGATTGGACAACGTTGATGCAGCTCTGACTACTGTAAAAGATGACATCGCAGGCATACACAGCGAACTGGTAGTCTTCATGGACTTAGTCTGTGACCAGCTCGACCACTACGCACGGAAGTTCGATGAGTTGAAGACACGAAAAGACTAGATACTAGTTTTAGCAGTAGATTCAGTTTAGTTTGGTTTAGTTTCGTTTAATCATTTGGAATTTTCGCATTGTTAATTTCTTTATGTACTACGTACAATCATTTCAATTTCATGTTACTTCAATCATAGTCTTTATTCAATAATTCTATTTTTATGTTACTCTTTGTTTGTTGGCTGTTATAACACATTGTCGTATCATTACTAGGCCTAAAAATCACTGCAAGAACGCCCTCAGAGCAAAATTCTGCGTTCTTCAGATTTTGCTGCTGTGACGACCGTCACAGGACCCTGACGAGCGTCACGTGGGTGACGACTGTCACACATATGTGACGACCGTCACGAAACCAGAACTGCTATCTGATATAACAAGGTTGCGTTTTCTCTCCCACTACCCTCATTTCAACTTCCAATCATCAGAACTCCTACCCCACTACGAATTTTCGTTCTCCCCACATTACACCATATATTTCAACTCCAATCTCAACTTCCAACCACACTTCTGTCAGTTCTTCCCACTTTGCAGAAAAACCCCAATCTTCAGAACCCTCTCAATCTTCCAACAATGGCGAGAAATGCAGAAACCCCGGATATCAGCAACATTATCTTCAGCGAAGGTGACTTAGGCGAAAGACAGCGAGCAAACTACATCGCATTTCATCAGAGGTCGCTCCAGCCGACTCATTATCCACACATTTCGTCGCTTACGGAGCTTGGACTCCTTGAAGGCGTAACCTGGATGCTTCAAAGAGCAGGCATCTGGAATCTCTGCACCAACCCACTGCCAACATACAAACAACTCACTCTCGAGTTCGTTTACCTACGTCACATCCAGCGACAACCTCAACCAACATTCCGGTGCCGCATGTTTCCGGATGTTCGACACAAACTATCAGATGCACCAAAACCAGATTTCCGCCATCCTACAGCTACCTCGAGGCGACAATGCTCACCGCCGCCTCACCGATCAGTTCCAGCATGAAGCTTTCGCGCTGTGGTATCAGTTGACCGGCATCAATGCCGATGGTTGGGACTCTCTGCACGCCACTCATATCCATAACCCAACCATCCGGTACTTTCACAGAGCGTTGAGCAACACAATTTTCGCCAGAGACAGCAATCATAAGGTGAACTCGAAAGAGCTCTTCTTCCTCCATTGCGTCTTCAACAATGAGCCTATCAACGCCGCTCCGTTCCTGCTGGCTCACATTCAGGCCAACTGCAACCGTGGCTCGAAGCCATTTTACTTTGGCGGGATTGTCACTGCCATTGCACTTAGGCTGAACCTTGGCGACTGCCTACAACACCTCCGTTCCATCCCCTCGGTGTTCCTTGACACCGACCACTGCAGAGCCTCCCACCTTATCCGCTCCAGAGCTGACGGCAAGTACCATCCGGTAGTGCGTGGCAAGACCGTCCGTAGCATCATCCTTCCATCATGCACCCGCACACACCCAGAGGATCGTACCAACTGGTTATTTGACCTCACTGCCCCTCCTGCTGCCGCTGTTCCTACTCAGGAGCACACCCAAGATTCTGACGATGAAATCCAAGCTGCGTTGGACAGGTCCGAGCAGCCAGAGGCATCGCAGCCTCCTCCTTACGAAGGTACATCCTCTCGCCGCCGCCGCCATCATCCAGTGCCAAACTACACAGAAGAGGACCTCCGCCATTCTCTCGACCAGCAGGCACAGATACTCGCTATGCTGCAGCAGCAGAATCAGTGAGCTGACCAGTTCGAAGCTTGGCACCGGACTCAAATGCAACAACTTCAAACCGGCCAAGCTACCATTACTGAGAACCTGGCGAATCTGACTTTGCAGGTCGAAGGACTCCGGGACACCGTCTACCACACAGGAGCTATGAGTTATAAGGACAGAGTAGCCCTTGCCAGAGCCAGAGGACGCCAGCGCGGACGTGACCGAGGCAGCGGACGTGATTAGTCATCCATCTTTCCTTATTTGTTTACTATATTTCCAGTTTATTTGTACTTTCATTTCAGTTGTACCTCCCTCTCGCATGTTTCAAAAATCAGTGGGGACACTGATTGAGATAGTGTGGGAGCGGAGCCTTTATTTCCATTCCACTGTACTTTGAATTTCGTAATTTCTATTTAAACATTTTCTATTTTTAGCAAATAAAGCTCGTATATATATCCTTTTCCCGTTACGCAAACATCCCCACATTATTCAACGTACACAAAAATTTTCGTTCGTTCCTCAAAAGCAAAAGCATCACAAGAATGCAATCGAGTTCAAACCAAGTTTTGAAACTCCGAGGAAACAACAGTTCTAACAAAACCAGTACCGTCCTGACGCCTTAGGTCTCCGGTTTATGCGAGTCGGTTTCACTACCTACGTGTACCAAAGTCTCAAGTGTCTACGCAAACTCAACCCCAAGTAGTTTATACTAGCAGTCAGCACCATCCTAAAGCACTTCTAAGCGAGCGACCGATGCAAATAAGTCTATGATCTCCAAAAAGATGAAAAATCATGAAAAGAGAGCTAAATAGCCCAAAAATATAAGACACGTTTCCTTCTAAGTTAGGTGCTCCTCACCCGAGCATTTAGCCCAACGGCACGAAAACTCATTGAAAAATCAATGACATAAGCTTATGATCAATGTAGAAGATCAAAAACAAAAATGAGATCATATTAACTAACAGGTCGACTTGCCATGAAAGTGTATGGACAACGGGCTTAATGTGATTGCGCTAGAACAAACAGGGTGAACTTTCCGCGAGAACCTTGACGCCAAGCTACAGTAGCATGACTGAGACCGGTTTGCATAAGAAGGAGACCTCCGAAGACTTGTAGTCCAGTGTCGTCATGGTACTCGTTTTGTTCTTACCAGGAACCCCGGTTTTTCCCAACTTTGCGAACAAAGAAGCTGCCTCGTGCTTGCCGACCTTTTCATGTTTTACTTGAGGACAAGCAAAGATTCAAGCATAGGGGAGTTTGATAACACGAAATCGTATATATATTTTGATGCATAATTCAACTAAAGTTTAACCGTTTTCGATCCGATTTCGGGTTATTTCCGTGTTATTTGTCTGATGTTTTACAGGTATTCAACGATCACGTCTAAATAAGGCAACATGAAAAAAAGAAGCAATCTCAGATGAAATATGGACGAAAAAGGAGTGAAAACATCATGAAAAGCGCAGAAGGTTGTTTTTGCTGATGTGACGACCGTCACAGCTCCATGACGACCGTCACACGGGTGACGACCGTCATGCAGGCAAAAACGCCCCACTTCAATTACACGTTAAAAAAAGCAGTTCCAAGTCCCAAATAGTGGACCACTACTCCCTGAATTATCTGCCTCAAAGTCCACTCTCTCCAGCAGTAACCGTTAGAATTCCATCTCTATAAAAGGGGAAGAAGGGGACCTCAGAAAGGGAGCCGCATTCATACAACGAAGTGCTGCCAAATTTATTTCCAGAGCATACTTTCCAGTTTAATATTCTTATTTGTTTCTCTTTATTTCTTCTGCATTCCATTTTCATTCTTCTGTAATTTCTACTTTCACTGTACGATCAATTTGGCATAAAGACCAGAATCCTGCCAACATCTGTGGAGGATCTGCCCAAAGGCCAATTGGAATATTTACAGGTTTCTCATTTCAATCGTAATTCCAGTTTTATTATAATGCAAATTATAATTTATTGTTTTTATTTATTGTTTTTATTTATGTTTTATCTTTCCCAAATCCATGTCTAGCTAAACTTATGTAATCGATATGTAGTAATAATTCGAAAGGGATTTGATAATAACTGGTTGAAAATTCTCTTTTCAAAAGTAATTTATGGTCTGAGTGTTTAAAATTGATTTACTGAATAAATTTCGTCGCGAAAGCGAGAACTTATTTAAAAGTAGTTTTGCCACGAAAGTGGGAAATTAATTAAGATATGAACCAACAAGCGAAAGCTGCAGTAAGATCAGATAGTAAACACTAGTCATCCATTTTAATAACAGCGAAAGCACTTTAAAATGAATTAGAACTTAGAGATTTCCAAAAAATAATTTTAACCCCGAATGGGATACGAAAGTGTACGTTTGGCCCTTAGAATTATGATTAGCGTCAATAACCATCGTGAGGCGAGAGTCTTTAAATTACCATTTTCTGCTTAAATAAACTCTGAAAACTATTTCATACACCGGTAACTTGTCAAATCCCTGAAGAACACAATTACTGCATATCGATTCAATCAATTATAATCTAAGTAGCATTCTTAGTTCCCTTTTAGTGACAATCTTATTCCCTTAAACATATTCTACCTAGCTAAACATAGTAACTCCCGAGAACACTAGTTTGATTACGAGTCCCTGTGGGATCGATATCTATTATTACTACGCGATAGACTGTGCACTTGCAGTTAGGTTGTATTAGACATAGGAAGTCGCGATCACCTTCTCATTCCTTAAGAATCTCAAAATCTCAAAAACCTCCATTTTTACCAAAACGCTGTCTTGAGCAAAATTCTGCTCAAGACCATTTCTACCATCTCTAAGCCTCTAAAAATCATCCACACAATCCCTAAATATGGTGTAGAAGGTGTCCATACACTAAAACCTCTCAAAAATATCATTTTCACAAAAGTCAACCTCCACACCCTAATAGTTTGACTTTCTTCCACTTTGAAAGCCAAAATCTCACTTGAACCACTTCCTACCATTCTAACACTCCTAAAACCTCCTATACATCATATCTCAAGTGTCTAAGCCATAGAAAATCTGCTGGAAATCACACAACTCCAACTGTCTTGAAAGTTAGTTTGTTGCTTCAAGAGGAAGCAAGCTTTATCTCTTTGCAGAGGAAGAAGTATCTATGGGTTTCTAAGCTTTTAGCTTGCTCAAGGCTTGTCTACAAGAGGTATATGATATTCAAACTCCTCACTAATCATACATGTTTTGTCATTTTGAGATGATTTTGTGAAAATGTAGCCACGACTGCCCCATTGTGGCTCTTTGTCAAGAACTCTAGTTTCCATGATCATGATACTGGTTTTCATTAATATTTTGTCACCTATAAATGATATGTGGATTTTGTATTACCAATTTTGTGATTAGATTTCATGCTTAGCTTGTTTGTGAGATTTTTGTCATGTGAGAGTTTTAGGGGTCAATGTTGAAATGTTGATATGCTCGCCCTAGGATTGTTAGACCTAGCTCATTAGTAATGTTTGACTCAACTTATAAGTTACTCATAGAATCCCCCTGCCCTTGATCATGCTTGAATCAATGTGGCTTTTGTTTTGTCCCTTATGCATTCTTTGTGTCATCTTGCTCATCACTACCATCAATTGGTGTTGAGTGGTTTTGCTTGCTATTTCTTATGCCTCAAGTCTTTGTTATGTGTTTGATCTTGATTCATGATGTTTGCTTTGGTGGAAATGTGAGAAGCATGGAGTTTGAACTTTAGGGCAGTCTTGAGATATTTTTGCTGTCAAACTTGGTTCAACATGTCATTTTTGGTGTGGAGCATCTTTGTTTATTTTTAAGATTGGAGATTCATATGTCATTATGTTTAGGGATTGTGTGTGGTGCCTATGTGTTCAAAATCTTTTAAATGCTCAAACTGCTATAGCATCCTCCCAACTGCATTTTTCAAAATATCATGATGCCAAAACATGACACATTCTGTTTCAATAATTTTCTACTTGATCCATGTGCATATTATCATTGCCTTACTCATTCAAAACATGTATGTGTTATAATTTCTGCCCAACTGTCATGAATACCCCCTGTTGCTACATTGGTTCACTAAAACTGTTTCTCATTCCCATAACATACCAAAATCCTGCTCTAACTGTTATGAGTTTGATTTCAATGCATAAACTATTTCCTTAACATATCTATGATGTGTGCATGTTCTTATTTTGACATAAAACTTCCCCATTTGAAAAATGTCTCTTTGTGCCAAATACTTGCCAAGACAGTTTTTCTCATTTCTCACAACAACATGCAAATTTTCATTCTAACTGTCATGTGTTTATTTTATGAGTTGAAATTCATTCCTTACCATGATAATGATATGTGTACATTGATAATTTGATCTGTTCTTTCTTGTTCCATCATTTTCACTCACAATTGCATTTCATGCTAGAATGAGCCACCACATACCAAAATTCTGGTTTGCTTGCAATTTGCCTAATCTTTGAGTTCTAACTCATCATTGTGCTTGATTCTAGTGTATGTAGATGTTTGGCTTGGTCCATCACTGCCTGCTTTCTCATTTCACCTTTAAACTACATTTTTAAGCTAGAATTAACCATGAACAGGCCAATATCTTTCTTTCTTGTCATGTGCATCTTTTCTGAGTTGTAACTCACTCTCATCCACATTTATGGTGTGTGTGTGTATGATGTTTATCAACATGAGACTTTTGATTCACAACTGAATTATGTTTATGCCCTGCTGCTGCATTTGTTTTGAAAACCACTGCCACACACTTCACTTTTTCTGGTTTGATTGGTTTTAGGCCAGTTCATGAAACATTGAACCTCTAGTATGTTTTACAACTTGTATGTGCATGAATCAATCCTTTTATATGTCTCATTTTTTCTGTCATGACAGCCCCCTCATTATGCTTGATTCAATATGCATTTTGGTGTCCATTGTCTTGTTATGTGCATTCCATGAGTATCTTAGGTGCTAGTATCATTCCCTATCATATTTTGAACTGTTGCATACATCTACTTGACCACTGCTCCAAACCAGTTTTGACTCTCATGTTGCATTTTATGAATATTTGGGCAGTTGACACTTGTTTTTCAATTCCATGATATATGTGAGCAATTTTGAAGTGTGGACACATTTCACATGATGTTTTGAATGTGTTAGGAGGGTCTGCCCATTTCAATTATGTGTGTTTCTTGATCTAGCTTTCTAACTTGCATGTTTTCTCCAATCCTGGCATAGTTTAGCAGTGGTATTTTTTGGTTGGTGTCTAACATTGTGATGTTTACATGTGTGTTGCTCATTATATTCCAAGCATGCCTCATAATTTTCATGTTTTAATTGATCAACTTTTAATGTGAACATCCATGATTGGCCTGCTGTTTCAAATCATACAAAATGCTGTCATGATGAATTCCTACTTCTCTTCTTGGCCTGAGCTCGGTTGTTTGATCTGTGGTCTTGAGAGCATCATTATAAACATGATTAAGATCCATAGGCCATGTGCAAAAATGAATTCTCTTCATCTGCCAATATGCTGCCAGGACAGCTGCTGCATTTTTTTGTTTCACTTGCAATGCTTATGCCAAATTAATGATTGATGATTTTTGCTTGAGCTTTAAATATGCTGCACTTCTGTTATGACATATGTGTTGTGTGTGCAGTACCATTTGCTTGAAATTGATCTCACAGCTGTGTTGGTTTTCAAAATGCATTCTCATCCCATTTTTGCAACTCATTATGCCACTTCTCAATTAAGGTTTGCTTTGCATCAATTTCTTGTCAGAATACATTCATCATCATACTCATGGTTTGCTCATGTCGATCCACCATCTTAAATCACTCCTGTTTTGAACTCCAACAATGAATTGCATTTTAAACCATTTTCACATTTTTGTAACAATAACCATTTTGAGATTCAATAGGAATTGGAGATGCTTCTTTGAACTGTGTGCATGAGTAATATATTTCAAGTGTGCATACTGTCATTTGTCCTGCTTTGAATTTGTATGTAATGAATATACACCACTGATTATCATGAAATGGCATCTCATTGGAAAACAGCCCTGCTGTATCTTTGAACCAAAACTGTTTTGCATCAAAATGACAAAATGCTGATATGCTTGCTATGTGCTTGTCTGAAAGATTCAATCACCCTTGATACCATATTTGTAATGTGTATGAATGATTGATAGGACCTGTTTGCATCTAATGTGATTCATTGCTTTAAAAAGGCATTTTAAAACCAATTGAGCCATCACTATATCAGTTTTTGTTTTGAAGAGATTAGGTTTGAATTTTTGGCATAGAAATGTCCTTCAACATGTTTAAAGTTTGTGTGCATAACTTGTTTGGTCTAATTGTGCATTAAACCTGAACTGAACCTCCATCATGCATTAAACATGTCAATTTTGCAATTTGAACATCACTTTTCACCACATGCTGTTTTGAACTGAATCTTGTGCTTAATTTCCTTCAGTGGCATGTTTATAGTATGTGTGTGTGTAATTGGCTTGATATGAAAATGTTTAGAACATGACTTGAACCTCAAAATGAAACCAAATCACCATTTTGAAACTCCTATCGTGTTTTGTTTTCTAGGACTCATTTCAAAATTCCATCTGGACCATCTTATTCCTTGTTTGAAAACACCCAATTTTGACTAAAATATCACTTGAATCCATTAAGAATTGAGTAAGTTGCGAATCAAAATGCAAATCATTTCTTATGCCTTGTTCTTGCTTCTTCATTTGCCCAGAAATTCATAAAGCGCGCCTTATATATTTATGGGGGTGGCTATATCAACGGATGTATAGCCACCCCAGTGGTAAGCAACTTACTCTTAACATGCCTTTCAACGCCTGAACTTGGGTTCGATCCCTGAGGAGGATCAACCCTTTTGTTTCTTTTTTATTTTCCTTGCGCACGCTTGTGTGAGCTGAGGGGCGTGGGTTCAACTCCCACCCCTTGCACTTTGATTTTAATTTTACTTATTAAAATTGTTTTGTACATTTAAATCATCCAAACTTCCAAAATTCATATCTTTCTCATTTTTCATCCTTTTTGGTCCATTCTTTTTGCAACATGTTTTTTTTAATGTCTATTTTCATATAATGTAAAAATGTTACATGTTGTTATTAATTGCGATGTCTTTTGTCTATGTGGAAATTTGTTCCTTTATTGAGATCGTTATCTTAATTGCTGATGATTTCCTTTTAAATGTGCTTGATTTTCTTGTGAGATTTTTTGCATCCCATGTTAGTTAACATGCTAGGGTTTACCCTCTTTTGGTTACCACCATGAACTTACATATCTTCCTCATAAAAGATCTCGGTCCCGTACCGAATTCATTTTCATAAATACCTTCAATTATAGAAATCTTTTCCTCTTTGTGTTGAATTATATTAAGAAAGGATTGAGTGTAGACTTTTTCCTCTCTGAGTGTTAAGATACTCACTGTAGTGTGAGTTGTCTTGATACTCATTTTTCAATACAAAGGCGCAACTTTATCCATCACCAATCTCTTTCACTACTTTTCATAACCCCCTTCCGAAACCTTTATGACCTAAAACCTCGGTCACGCACCGAGTGCATTTTCAAACCCTTTTTTCGTAACAAAACTTGGTTGGTCGTGGAGTGGCTAGGCGTAGGCCTTCTCATATCCCGAGTGCTGACATTTACCGTAGGGTTTACAGTCGCAAAGCACTTACCATTCAAAACCAAAATACTTTAGTAAGAGAATGAAGTTCTCTTTGTATTGAATTAAAGAGAGAGGATTGAGTGTAGTCTCCTTCCTCTCCAAGTGTCAGGATATTCACTTTAGTGTGGGTGGTCTTGATACTTTTCTTTCAATACAAAGACGCTACGTTCGCACACCTTTCATAACAAAAACTTTGAGATAAAGAATTGGGTACTACCCGTAGGGGTTACTATCTAAAGACTTATCTCACCCCCTAAAAACAATTCAACCAATCAAACGTGACATCTTGCCTCGCATGGCGAAAACTAATCAATATTTCAAAAAGGATATGTTACGTCCGTTCTATCGCAAATAGGTAACGCATAAGTCTCCTCACATGCGAGCAACAAAACACCTAAACTGCTAGAATGCGCACGATAGCATCATCCATAAAAATATCAACAAACCGTAGGCCGAACTACGACTTCTCTGATTCTTTACTTCGTTCAAGTAAAGATACGTAGGCACAAGGGCCACAATCCTTGCCGAGCACATTCCCCCCATATTTGTAGTTCCCCGAACTACGTCGACTCTGATTTTCTCACGTCTATTGAGAATACATAGGCATAGGACTGCGAAGTCCTACCGAGTCTGTTCTTTCTCTCTTCTTCCCCGTTGCCTCCTTTCTTAGTTTCTAAACCCTTTTTTGTTTACCCTTTGGAAAACACTTTTATAGCATAAAATTTGAGCAGATATAATCACGCATTGATAAGAAAATGGTTCCCATCGAGTACGATGGATGCGAGGGGTGCTAATACCTTCCCCTCGCATAACCGGCTTCCGAACCCGTTCTTGGTTGCGAGACCATCTTATCCTTTCTTCTTTTAAGGTTTTCTGGTTATTTTCCTTTCCCCTCTTGGGATAAATAAAGTTCGGCGGCGACTCTTCTGTCCATCCCATTTTGCCTCCCCGTCGTTGCACGATGCATTTTTCGAGTAGCGACAGGAATCCTCATGACTTTCACTTTATTTTGGTGTCTTATTTTGTACGTTTTGATAACGTTTGAGTTTGAGCTCCGATGATGTCTCCCGGAGAAGACGACCGGAGCCCTAGCTCCGGCGTCTCTGCGTGGACGAGTTTGAAATGTACAATGCTTGCTTATTTGATGATGTGGCTGTTTGAGTGTGTGCATGGCTTTGATTATTGTGAGTTGGCAATGACTAGGATTAGTGAAACATTATGTTTCACTTATCAGAGCCAGCCTTTTTATCGTTTCTGAACGAGTGAACCTTAGGCTTAGTGATTTTATGTTCACACCCTCCATCTCTTGGCTCAGTAGTGAGTTTGAATTATTTTCTTTGTAAACCTGGATTGCTATTACACCCCCTTTATTTTATTTCTTTTTTTATTTTCACTCTCTCATTTTATTTTATTTTAAATGCTTCCACTTATTTTAAAAAAATATAAAAATATAATTTCAATCCTTCAATATCTTATGTTAAATTTCATAGTTTTATTTATTATTTATTTATTTATTTATTTATTTATTTATTTTCGATTTAATTTGAATGAATGTTTCCATTGATACCCTTGCATTAAGGTTGAGGATTTGTGTGACTTGTACTCATCATTTGAGGCTAATTTTTTTAGCCACATTAAGACCATTGAATGAGGGTTATGTGATGATATTTGGGGCTTAGTTTGAGTTAATTAAGGTGACTTTTCATTCCTCACTTTGTGACCCTCGATTCACTCCCGATTTGATGCTTAGTTTGTACGATTCAACCATTTTGAGAATTGTCCTTAGCCTATCTTCTTCCCATCTTTTGCGATTGTGTTAAGTATGTGTTTTAGCTTATGTTTTCTTATTTTTTAGGAATTTATTTGAGTGTCTTGCTATTTTTGGTGGAAGCCTCTTTGAGGGTTGTTGATATTTCCTCATGTTTGAGCCATATGCCTAGCTTATTGATCCCATGCCCTAGTTAAAGTTGATTGTAGCTTGTGGCATTTTGTAATGTGATAACATACTTCCTTGAGGATCTTCTTTCTTTGGTTTCATGATATTTGAACCTTTTTCCTATTTTTGGTTGATTTTACAAGTTTGGTATTGTTTGAGTGTTTCATTTAGCTACATCTTGAGCTAGTCTTGTTTTGACACTTCTTTACATGTGTTATTTGATGCTTGTTAATCCTTATGTGTTTCATGTAAGATGTTTAAATTATTGGTCAAGGTGTTTATGCCCTCATTTCATGATCACATTACCCCACACACACTTCACATGACCCTTTGTTCATTGTGAAATTACTTGACTTGTATTTTGTACATTGCTTGGAGATTATTCTCATGTCTTGTTTTGATTGATCTTTGATGAGTTATGGATTGATGTGATTGCTTCCCATATTTATTTCATCTCATAAGTTATATGTCTTGATCATTTGCTTCATTTTTTACATGTTTATGCATTTATGATCATTCATTGCTTGTCTTGTTGAATTTGACCTTTTGTCTTGTTTTGATGTTCCTCTTTTTGTGCATCTTTGTACATTCTTACTCATACCTCCCATGTATCATAAATAATATCCCCTCTTGGTAGGTACTATGTTTCCCTCTCCCTATTTATGATGTAATAGCTTAGTTTTCTTTTATGCTTGCTTGCTTGATTGTTAAGAAAGATAAAATGAATCTAGGTTAGAGCATATTTTCAATAAAAGGGACAAATAAGACTTGATCCAATGTCAAGTCATTTTCAAACTTATTATATTTGTTTGTATCTTAGAGTTTCTCTTCTCATTTCATTCTCATCTCTCATTCCTTGTCTTTATCCCACACTAACCTTGTATGGATTCAACCTTTGTAAGTCGATTACTTCGCGGATCACCATCAACCTACCTTGATCTATTCACCACCCTATTTATTTTCAAAACCTTTTCTCTATTTCCTTTCCCTCCTTGAGTCTAAAACCTTGGTCTTATACCAAGTGCATTATCAAACTCTTTTCTTAATAAACTTGGATGGTTGTGGAGTGGTAAGGCGAAGGCCTTGTCCTATCCTGAATGCTTATTATTACCTTTAGGGTTCACTGTCATAAAGCACTTACCATTCAAAAATCAAAACATATTTAATAAGAGAATAAGGTTCTCTTTGTATTGAATTAAAGATAGAGAATTGAGTGAAGACTTCTTCCTCTCCGAGCATTAGGATACTCACTTTAGAGTGTGTGGTATCGATACTCGTCTTTCAATACGAAGACGTGACTATATTTGCCATACCACTTTCACAATAAATCTTTTGAGATAAAGAATTGGGTACTACCCGCAAGGGGTTACTATCCGAGGACTTATTTTACCCCTAAAATCAACCTTCAAAAAATCAAATGTGAAATCTTGCCTTGATGGCGAAAATTAATTCTTTTCAAAAAGAACATGTTACGTCCGTTCTATCACAAACACGTAACGCCTAAGACTCCACAAGTGAGCTACAATACACCTAACTGCTAGAATACGCATGTTGACATCGTCCATAAAAAACACCAACAAACCGTAGTTCGAACTATGGACGCTCTGATTCTTCACTTCTTTCAAGTGAAGATACATAGGCATAAGGGCCCCAATCCTTAGCAAGCACCCTTTTATCTTTTTCATCTGTAGTTCTCCGAACTATGTTGACTCTGACTTTCTCATGCCTGTTGAGAATACATAGGCATAGGCCGCGAGGTCCTACTGAGTCTCCTCCCCTTTTCACCTTCTCTTTTCTTTCAATATTTATTTCCAACCCTTCTATCTCCCTTTAGAACACTCTTAGAAAGCAATATCCTATAGCAACATCCTTACACATAGACAAACGAATGGTTCCCATCGAGTACAATGGATGCAAGGGGTGCTAATACCTTCCCTTCACATAACTGGCTTCCAAATCCTTTCTCTTGGTTGCGAGACCGTTATTTCCGTTTCCTTCTTGGGGTTTTTTCGATGTTTTCCCTTCCCCTTTTGGGATAAATAAAGTTCGATGGCGACTCTTCTATTTTTCCACTTTCGCCTCTTCTTCATTGCATTTCTTTGAGTAGCGACAAATGCTCTAGGTGGCCCTCTTTGATGAGGATTTCAATAACTCCTTTCAAGTGGACGCAATCTTCTGTTACGTGGTCATGGATGCAGTGGAAGTGAAGGTATTTGCTTTGGTCGGTATTTCTCTTCGAAGTTGTTGGCTTGGGGAATCAGAAGCCTGCTTTCTTGAATTCAACATTGATACATCCGGATAGAATACGCTCGTGGGGAGCGATCAACAGGGTGTATTCGGTGAATTGAACTGCATGACCTTTGTGATCTCGGGGGCGATTGTATTGTCGCCTCTCTTTGTCTCGTCTAGAAGTTTCTACTTCGCCTTTTTTTGACGCTTTGGAACTCTCTTGGTCCCTCGAGTCTCTGGCCTTACATGCGACTTCCTTTTCTTCATATTGAATATAGGGTTGTGCTCGACGGATGATTCGACTAGAGAGCGAGGAGGGTTGAGTCCTAATGCCTTGCGGAAGTCGCTTTTCAGCCTCAATCCCTTTTCTAGCAAATACTCTTTCATGTGGTTGGTTGTGCGGATTTCAACTGCTTCCTTAGTGAACCTATTGACGTAATTGCGCAGAGGTTCGTTCCTGCCATGGATGATACTCTCAAGCGTAGATTTAGATTTCGGGTGGCGCCTAGAGGTAGTAAAGTGTCGGGCAAACTGCTCCTTAAGACTCCTCCGTAACGTGATCGAGCCCTGAGGAAGGCTCTTGTACCAAGTCATAGCCCTTTTCCTGTGGGTGGTGGGGAATAACCTACATTTGATCGCTCTAGAGACATTTTGGTAGTGCATCATAGCCTCAATGTTTTCTATATGGTCACCAGGGTCGGTGGTACCATAATAGAGAGCTGAAGGGGGAGGTTTCTCCAGTCTGCGCAGAATGCAGGTGTCTATGATTTCTAATGACAGGGGACCGCTTGCGTTGTCTTCGTCGCTCATAGGTTTTGTTTCAATACACACTCAAACACACAAAGGAGTTAACAAACAAAGTTCTCATCAAATGCAAATTAAAATCAATGAAATTGAATCAAAGAAGTTTTGAAAATGATTGAAGGAAAAAAGGGTAAAAACCCTAAACAATGCAAGACTTTTACATGGCATAAAGTATTTCTAGAATGCAAGTTCTTGAATTATTTTATTACCATATGAAAATAGGCAAAAATAAGAGACATTTGCAAAACCAATCATTTAAAAATGATAGGATATGACAAAGTTGTACTAATTTGAAATTTGAAGAAAAACCAAAGAATTTAGTAGTTAAAAAAGAAAGGGAGTGTCCACACCAAGAGTTAAACTCGTGACCTATGGATTACAGGCCAAAACTTCTACCATATCAACCAAAGCACGCACGTGAATAAGAATGGAAGATATAGCTTAAATATAAAACAAGTGATAACAATCCAAAGATAAACAAAAGAGTTGTCCCAAGGGATCGAACTCAGGACGACAAGGCTAGTAAGTACATGAAACGCAAGGCATAACCACTGGATTGGCGATACATCCATTGTATCAAGCCACCCCAATAACATATAACCCCACAAAGTCAAATATTCTGGGCCAAAACAACCAAACAATATGTCAAAACGGTTTCAATCCAAACTCAACCAAAACATCATCAAATTTAATGAAAATTTGATTCTAAATCACTTATTTTTTGATGAGGATCACAATGGTAACATCTATTTTTCAAAATAATGCACACATAGTAAAATTCTAAGATAAATTCAAGTGGAGGTTTGAAAATGCATTTTTGAAATCATGGTTCAAAACAGAGGCATTTAAAGTCAAATGAGAGTACACACACACTCTAAATAGTTTATTAGTGAGGTTTACCCAAATACATAGTTCAAATTCTTACTGAATCAAAATATGACCATCATGTTGCAAGTTATTGAAGTGGTGTTTAAAAAACAACTTTATGTCTAACCAATGTTAAAACATAATTCATGACAATATATGCTTATCAATCCAAACTGCATTCTTAATGGACCTTACACACACATAGATTGCAAGAAATCTCAAATCAAATTTGATAGCACAAAAAGAGTGACCAATCCTCAAAATAGAAACTGTCAGCAAGCTAAAGAAGTGTGTCTCAACAACATTCTCGATGAGTCCTAACAACAATGCCTTCACAAAGACAAAACATACACACACACCTCAAATTGATCTAGACAACAACTTTCAAAACATGATTAACAGCTTTTTTCAACAACACAAGTCATAACCAATGTAGTCTTGTTTAAAACAGAAACAACAACAAACCTTGACATCATAATACCAACACCAAAGATAAGTTCAATATATTGCTTTAAATGACAGTCACTACCTTAATGTAAGCAATCACAAGTTGAACAACTTATCTTAAAAATAGTTTCAACAACATAGTTGTAAGCCTAAACATAACATCCAATCAGCTAACTCATTACTTACTTCAAATGGAAGGTCACAACCTCATGACAGTTTAACATAAAAATCAGGCCTTGGCAACAGATGTAAACTTTGACATAACAATGCCAATATTAAATAAACTTCAAATCAATATGAGAGTTACAACTCAGCAAGCAAACAAATACCAAAATTTCAGCACAAAATCAGTTTACTCATGACAATGTTAAACATCAATCCATTATAGGTATCACATGCCAAACATAAACTCATGATAACAATCACAAACTAAGTTCAACATGTTCTAGGACATTTCTACTCATGCACATCAAAGAGAGAATTTGAAAACACCTATCTCTTGTAGACTTCCTAGCAGCTTTGATTGAGCAAGATCTCCCTTTTGCAAGCTTTAAAACAGTCCCTCCACAAGTTGGTTCTTGGCAAGATTTGAGGTTACTTCTTCTTGAAGTAATAAGTGACCAAAGATGACAGCCCTAGCAAATGATGTTCCAGCTGTTCTTTAAGGACTTGGACAGTTGGTACAACATAAATGTATGGTGCTCAAGGTGTCAAAGTTGTCCAAACTGATCTAGGCAGTGAGTTTCTCCATTTTATGCCGAAAAGTCAAACTTTAGGGTGTGGGACGTTGAATTTTGGTTTTATGGTGTTTTTGGTGAAACTAATGGTTGGAACACCTTCTAATAATGATTTTGAGGTTGTGTGGATGGTTTTTAAGGTGGTTGAATGATTGGAAAGGATGCTGGTATGAAGTTTGCACAAGATAATTTTTTAATGGTTTTGGATGCTTTTTTTCACTTACAAGTAAAGCAAGGCAAAAGTGAGAGAGCTTGATTTTTTATTGGCTTTAGAGTGCTCTGGTGTGTCTATTACCATAGAGGGAACCTCTATTTATAGGCCAAAGTAAAGGTGAGGACAAATTTTGCACAAGTGGTTTGTAAGTGGTGGTTTTGGTGAAAGATCTTAGTAAATCCAAGTGTGGTTTTCCTCTGCAGTTGGTGCATGTTTTCAAAGGTGTTTAGCCTCTAAAACCAGCTAATATTGAGCTGTAAGAAGTGACCATAGAGGTAGAAAGGACAACCCTCATGCTGCAGCCACAAACCATGTCTCTCCTAGTGTACTTTTTCTCATTAAACAAATAAATCTTGGACAAAACTTTGGATTTGCTTGAAGATTCCTCTGATATATTTCATTTCACACTCTAAAACATCATATCATATGTCAATCCATGGTTAGAAATCAAGTGGATAGTTGGATATCAAGTTTGTGCTGAGTTTGGACATGATGAAAATCAAGTGTTTGGACCCAACTTGTCTCCTTCGAAACTCTCATCTCACAAGGGCTATGGAGGAGTTCTTGTACTTTTAGGAAAGCCCTCATTATTCTCTACAACTTTCATGTTTTTCGGATTTTCAAATTCCAAGTGGAACTAGGTCAAAAAATCTCTTGAAGTTAGCTGAAAACATGTCTTAAAAGTGCCAAAAACTTAGAATTTCACTAAGTGTTTTTTTCCCTCTTGTGATGATTTTGACTATAACTCCAAATCCATTCATTTTTTTTCATATAGGTCACTTTTACACTTTTTTAGGGCTTGTCAATACCTTTCCAACAAGCTTTGAACCACCTCATTTGGGTATGTGGTTAAAAAGTTATGGCCTTGTCCCTTTCAAAATCCTAATTCCCGACTTTTTCGATTACTCCTCAATCCTTGATCCAATGGTTACAAATATTCATGAATATATGTAATATGACATTAGGATAATATTTTCTTTTAACTTTGGGGTCAAATTCCTTTTGGTCAAAGAGTTGACTTTTTAGTCAAACAGATCGATCGATCGAAAAACCCCGAATCGACTGTTGGTGTTCTGGATCTTCTGAGGTCTTGAAACTTCTTGGGTGGAATTCACTAAGTCATACAAGATTCATGGACCATGATTCCATCATTGTAATGCCATTTAAATCAAAAGTCAAACTACAATTGACTTTTCCTAATTAGAAACCCTAATCGGGAGTCCTGGACTGCACTGCTCTTGATCTCTGGGTGACAACCTCAAATTGGATTCATACTTGATCCAATGTAGTATCTTTGATGGTGTAGAGACTTTTTTCATGGAGAATCATCCCAAGACATTGACTGATCAAACCATCGAAACCTCGATTCCTGACTGTATGAAATTCTAATTCACTTGTGTCTTGACAAAGACAAACTTGAAATAGGTTAAGGTTAGATAAACAAATGATGTTTCTCCTAGAATGATGATGAAGATCTATGGGTCAAAATTTGGGGTACAACAATGATGGGCGACCTGCTGAGCGAATAACTGTGTCCCCGACTCCTGCTGTGTTGAGGATAACGTTCTTGTCGGCTTCGGTGCTCTTCACGAGGCTTTTCGGAAGGCCTGATCCTTTTGGATACGGAGGAGTGCCTGGATTTCCAAGGAGGGGTACGATCGCACTTTTGGATGGTCTCATGTCCATGCTTCTCTAGTTTGGACCGTTCTTTGACACGGGGGATGCTTCTAGATTTATCTTAGCGACGCTTCTGAAGAGGGGAATGTGACCGGCGAGATGGACTGAGGGATCCCCGCGGGGGGGGGGGGGGGGGGGGTCGTTGTCCGATGGTGTTTTCCAACATATGGATTTTTTCTCCTTGTTGGAAGAGCAAATAGTTGGATTTGTTGAGGCCGGTGATGATGGCCGCTGTGCAAGGGTCAACATCTTGTGGGATGGTGATAGGTTCGTATACATGGTCGGAACTTTGGACACGAGGCTTCAAGTTGTCAGGAGATGCTGGTTTTCCGTTCCTGTGATCAATTTCCCTGGTGGCAACTCCAAGAATGAGGGTTTCGTCACAACCCAGAACAGCGATGAAGGAATCTTGTTGGACGTCATTACGGTGGGAGGCCATGACAGTGAAGGTTCAGAGAGGTAGCTTTGGTCTTTTGCTTAGGAAGATTGGGGAATCTTGGTTCAAAAAGACGGGGGAGCTGGTGTTCCCACAGACGGTGCCACTGATCTGGAGTGATCAGAATGGATCGTCTTGGTCTTCAATGTAGGGCAACAACAGTGGTTGTAGGAGAGGAGGGGGTTGTACCTGCAAGCTTCTCCAATGCTAAAGTAAGTGTTTGGGCTAAAGATAAAAAGTAAGTACTAGTGTTTAGGTATGAGCGAGAGTGATTAGAATACCTGACCCTCTCAAGAGAGGGGGTATTTATAAGTTTTCCCCCCAACGCGGGGCCAAGGTCTCCCATGTAACTGAAATATCTGGTTGGCCAATGGGGGAATGCCAAGTGGAAGATCTAGTGCATGATCTTTTGACCTGGTCCAACTGTCTCCGTGACTTTTGAAGGGGAAGTTGGTTGCATGAACTGTCAAGTACGTGAGGGGCACGTCCCTAACAACTATGTGCTCCAATGGCTATATTGTGCCCAATGACTATATTGTGCCCAACGACTATATTGTGCCAAATGACTATATTGTGCCCAACGACTATATTGTGTCCTATGGTCGTATTGGGTCTGTCCTTAAGCTAGAATGGATTGGGGCTTGTCCAGCTGTGGGGCAGGTTCCAGTCCAATCCAAAACAAGTACTAACTTAATACCTCCATATGTGACTTATAGTTTTCTTGATAAATACATTTGATAGATATTTGTCGAGACTCACAACACTCCTGAATTCCAAGCTAAGATTCAAAAAGGAAAGGAGAATATGAAAAAAATAATATGGAGCATATGATAAATTGGAGGAAACTGTAATAAATGAAAAAAAGAAAACAAAGAGAACATGAGTTTGGAGATCCTTCTATAACATTTGATCGTAGTCCATCTCTACCATAACACCATGAGAAATGGAAGAGATTACGTTAAATACCAGGAGGTGAGTTCACATTAGAGGCTACACGCGTAGTTCTTGATAAGGTTATAGGTATATTTTTTTTAAACCTTACTAATTATAGTTAATTCAATTTAGTAGTTAACTTTTATTAGTGTTTTATGATTCACTTGTTGAAAAAACCAATGATGGTACCTTTGTTCCACAATGATGCCATGGCATATTAGTATAATAGATTGGAACTAATGATCATGGTGAGAGTGTATGTAGTGTTGAACGAGGCGCCAACCTGAGGTTACTTTTTGCATCATTGTAAAAAAGTGACGAAATGAGCAAAAATTATATTGAAGAACTAGTATATTAGAATTACAAGTAGAAGATTTAGGGGGAGATAGAGGAAACATTAGAAAAAGTGCGAAAAACTATGTGGAAGAGTATGGCTTATTTGTTAGACGACGACAATGATCTAGAAGGGGGGGGGGGGTTAAATAGATCACTTATTCTAAATAGAGTCATCGCTTAATATAATTTGGTTTTTAAAAACTTTTAAGCAGAAGCGGCCGAGGAACTACAATCGTCTAAGCGAACCGTTACCAAAAAGATTGGATATACGCTACACCTATATGGAATACCAATAAAGACGAGAAATGAAATCAATAGTTTGAATATAAATCAATAAGATTTGTTCACTCAAAGTTGCTTAATTTCCAATGCTTGTGGAATATAAACGAAATTAAAAAACAGTTCAAACGTTTGTATTCAAGCAATTAGTCGAAAACTTGGTGTGCGAAGTGTAACACCCATTTTAATTATTTAGTCTTTTCGGTGTTATTTTATTTCGGCGTGTCTTTTGTGAATATTATTTAAGAAGCTATGACCTTTAATATGAATATAAAATAATTGATAATGATAATAATTTGATAATTAATAGTAATAATAGTATTATTATTATTATTATTATTATTATTATTATTATTATTATTATTAATAATAATAATATTATTGGAAATTATTATTGGAATAACGAAATGAGGAATAAGTGATATAAGGGGTATTTTGTGAGTGGAGGAAGAAGAACAAGAGCAAGAAGGGAAGAGAAACAAGGGAGAGCAATTAGATTCTTGCGAATTCTTCAACGATCGAAGCGATTAATCGAGGTAAGAGGGGAGAAACAGGTTAAAATTGGTAATTGCATGAATGGGGTAGTTGGGGATTCCTTAACCCCATAGGAATTTGATGTTCATGATTAAGATGTTGCAATGTTCTTATCGTTGTTTCCATGAATGAATGGTGTTTGTGTTGATAGGAAATTTGTGAAATTCTGTTATGCTAGCCTTGCATGTGATGAATGTAGGGATTTGTTGGATGTTCTGAGTAGTTTACAGTTTTATGTCGAAAATGATTTTAATCGGTAGAGTTGGTGTTTTATCAGGTAAAACTTAGATTAGGTAGTGTAGTTTAGTCGTAGGAAGTTGGGCTAAGACTACTGTGACTGGTTTGGTGAGAATCGGTCGATTTTTGGAGCTTCTGATGAATTCTAAACACTGAGATTTTTGTGAAATCGCAGACATTCGCCAGCACCTTCGTTGAGCGAGATAATAGCGAACCTTTGCTAGGGATTCGCTAGGCGAACTGGGTAGCGAGTGCTTCCAGTAGCCAATTTCTACCTTCGCCAGGGAGTTCGATGGGCGAGCGAGTAGCGAACATTCGCCGTGGTCTCGCTAGGCGAGTGAGCCAGCGGGCGTGACAGAATGTGGGTTTTGTGTTGTTTTGCCTTGTGTCTTGTTTTGTGGGAATCCTTGGGTAATGATAGGTCGAGAGATGTTGTTTAGGGGTAAAGAGAGTATACTTGATGTGGAAAGATGAATTATGGAATATTGAATATATATATATGTATGTATATATATATATATATATATATATATATATATATATATATATATATATATATGTATATATATATATATATATATGTATATATATATATATATATATATGTATATATATATATATGTGTATATATATATATATATATATATATATATATATATATATATATATATATATATATATATATATGTGTGTATATATATATATATATATATATATATATATATATATATATATATATATATATATATATATATATATATATATATATATATATATATATATATATATATATATATATATATATATATATATATATATATATATATATATATATATATATATATATATATATATATATATATATATATATATATATATATATATATATATATATATATATATATATATATATATATATATATATATATATATATAATACGTATGTGATGCATAGTGAGGCGATCGGGAGGATCGTGTGTACTCCGTGTTGATTGGGGTTTCACTGTTATTTAACTTGATTGATAATTGATTGGTGTGTATATATATACATGTGTATGATGTATGGGGATATGATCAGTAGGATCGTGTGCACTTAGTGTGTTTGATGTTGTGTGTTGTGCATTGGGGTTATGCATAGCATGGTGTGATGATGTGCTCCTTTGTGGAGGGTTGATGGCCCAGTGCCCATCGGTAGTGATAATGTGCTCCTTTGTGGAGGGTGATGGCCCAGTTTCCATCAGTGATTGTGAGGGATAAATCATGTCTCAGGGGAGCGTAAGTGATCTATCCTGTTTATGATGTGCTCCTGTGTGGAGGGTGATGGCCCAATGTCCATCAGTGATGATGATGTACTCCTTCGGGGAGGGTTGATGGCCCGGTGTCCATCGGTGATGTTGACTCGGTACCGCATGCATGTGTTGGATCGCATTCTGGCATTATGATATGTTGTGTTTTGGTTGGACAGTAGGTCCCGTTTGATGTTGGTGGGATGATGATTGTTTATTTACTGCCTTTTTATTCATGTAATTTATTACCGATAATTTTGATCATGTTTTCTCACCCCTCTATTGTTGTTATGGTCTATGCTTCTTCGGAAGTACAGATAATCCAGGTGCATAGCTAGCTGGGATAGTGGTGTGCGAGTCGAGTCCTAGGATGCTCTGATACGCAACACGGGATTTGGGAGTTTATTTGTTTTGTGATCGAATTGTTGTATTCCTGTAGCGTATCTTATTTTGATAAAACTTACTGATAAATGACTTTTGTGTATTTCTGCGGATGGCCGTGAATGATATATAAATGAAAATTTTTCCGCTGCTTATTTTGAAAATCAGGAAATGAGGTGTTTTGTTAAATTTTTGTGAATGTGACATCCCTCTTGAAGGGAAACTATGATGTTTATTTAATTTAATCGTATTTTATTCTAATTTGGGAAGTGGGGTGTTACAAGTTGGCATCAGAGCAGGTCGGTCCGTCCGACCAAGTTGTCTAATGTTGTTTGTTCCCTTGTATGCGGCATGTGTGTGAAAACACTGTCGGTACATGTTTGTTGTCTAACCTTTGTCTGCAGAAGTGAGAATGATTCAAGTGGGGAAGAAGCTTGTGCTTCTCCCGGGTGCTGCAAGTGTGGAGTTGTAGCTCGGTGTGTGGTTAAACACTCTTATAGTTTGGTAAAGATGGTTCATACCCCATTATGATTTTCGGCTGTCTATTGACAAATTGAGGAACTGATCACCCTTAATCTCTTGTTGATAGCAGTTGGAATTGCGTTGGATGGGATGGACGTGTCTTGCAAGCTTAGATGGCGTGAGTAGTGAATGTTCTGGAGCTCGGCTAGGTGCTTAAGAATTTTTTTGACGAGTTGGCTCAGGACAACGTTAAGGTGTTTAAATTTTGATGGGAATTTTGAGTTATAATGAAAGTGGGGAAGTTGGCGAATTGCCGATTATTTGTGGTTGTCTGGAGGTTATACTGACAAGACAGTGATATACAACCAGGACGTGAAGTGGAGTTGTGATCAACTTAGTTGCAGAAGCTAGTCTGAGAATGAAAGCTCCATATTATATGTCTGTTGGGATGGTCGAGGAATTAAACTGATTAAGTAGTGTTGGAACTTGTGTCTGGTGTGTGTGCTAAGGCAACAAAGTGTGAGGCCGAGTATATTAAGGATGGATAGTGACTTCTGATGATTATTAAAGAAAGTAAGATGTGGAATGCTAGATTGGTATAATTAGGTCTTTAAATATTCCAAGAGTTAAAGATGAGTTGAATGACCTTCTAAGTGTGAAATTGTTGTCGTACCTATATCTTTGAGCTACCAAGCCAGGAATGAAATCCACTAGATAATATTAATTCTAAGCTAAACAACCTCCAGTTTACAACTTATCACTTAATCACTACTCGTGCTTAATTTCTACCTAAGACTCTCCTAGGTATGAGACGCTTCTCAATTCCCTTTCAATCATACAGTGACACAAATTACAACTTAGTGGAAGCAGTCCAGCTCTAGTATCAACACGATACAAGAAGGCTCACAAATACACAAACCCTAAAACTCACTAAGCAACAATTTATTTTTTCACACTTTGATTAGGTTAAATCCATCCTATTTATAACCATAAACTAGACTGGATTTGGGCTCAAAAAATGCAACAATTTTGTTACATAGAAGCTGCAACTTATTCTCTTATAGAATAGTTTCTTCAATCCAAAGTTTCCAGAAAAGCCTCCACACTTAGAAAATAGCATCTTCAGATTCCAACAAAATATCTGATTCCTCAATCTTGAACGCCACCTAGGATAAACAAATATTCTGAAATCTGGAAATAAAACAGCAGTATCAAAACTGTAAAGTAACAGATAAAGATGTTGAATCATCATGATATGACATCTTGTTCTTCAGTTTGTTCTTCATGTTAGGACATCTTGTCCAACATCTTACTGTCAAGTTAGTTTTACCAAAATTAATGTCAATCTCAAAATCTTAGACTTATCAATCTCCCCCTTTGGTAGATTTTGGCTAAAACTAACTAAATAACCCTTGCAGAAAAATTCATAGGCAAAAATTAGAACAACAGCAGGAAAAAACTATAGCCTCCCCCTTAATTAGTTCCTTCTTCTACAGCAAGTGGTTGTCTCTCCCCCTCAATCAGTAGCCTGAGGTTAGTTAGTTAAGTTAGTATTACTCCCTCTTTTTAGCTATAATATGAAAAAGATAGTTAACCAACTAAATAACCAAACATAAACACAAGCAAAACAAGAGTTCAAAGTAAAAATCAAGCACAAGAAGTGCCAAAACTATCATGGGAATTCAGCCCTTAGAAAACATAACCACAAAAAATGCATAAAGCTACAGTCATATATCATCTTCAGTAGCCTCATCATCCTCGTCCTATTCTTCTTCACCATTAAGGTTATCATCATCTGACTCAACATCATTATCAGCAATAGTGTGATGCAAGATCAAGGAAGACTCCCTTTTCATGAGTATATTATCAATCAACAAAACATTAGGATATTGTTGAAGAATTATGCTATAAATGAGAGTTGGCTTTGAAGACCTCTCTTTATTTGTCGGGAACACACATACACTCACTCAAATAGTATTCTCATGCCAAATTAACTGCTATAAATCTTCAGACAGACAAATTCCATGTTTTCCCCTTAACACTTCAAATTGATTAGCATCCAAAGCTTTAGTAAAGATGTTAGCTAGATGATTCTCTGTGGCAACATGCTCCAATGTTATATCTTTGTCTTGCACAAGATTTCTAATGAAATGATGTTTGATGTCAATATGTTTGGTTCTACTATGATGAATAGGATTATTTGAAATATTAATGGCACTCAAGTTGTCACAGAATAATGTCATGACATCTTGTGTAACATTATACTCAGACAACATTTGCTTCATCCACATCATTTGAGAAACACAATTCTGCTTCTTACTGAACCATGAAATCAAGTTATTTCCAAAAAAGAAACATCCTCCAGAGGTGCTCTTCCTATCATCAACACTACCAGCCAAATCATCATCACAATATCCCACTAACATGGAATTAGAATTATGAGAGTACAACAGACCATAGTCACATGTACCATTCACATACTTCATAATCATTTTGACTTGATTGATATGACTAACTTTAGGTTCAGCTTGATATCTAGCACAAATTCCAACAAAAAAAGTTATGTCAGGTCTGCTTTAAGTAAGGTATAGAAGACTGCCGATTATGCTTCAATACAAGCTCTGATCAACACTGACACCCTTTTCATCCTTAGACAACTTCAAGTGTGTAGGAGGGAGAGTCCTTTTGTGGTTAGCATTCTCCAAACCAAACTTCTTCACAATACTCTTAGCATATTTCCCTTGACAAAGAAATATAGAGTCTTCCATCTGTTTGACTTGGAGGCCAAGAAAATAGGTTAATTTACACACCAAACTCATCTCAAACTCAGATTGCATTTGCTTGATGAAATGTTGAAGCATCTCATCCAACATTCCTTCAAACACAATACCGTCTACATAGATTTAAGCTAAAATGAGTTTGCCATTGTCACACCCTCATTTTCACCTTTAGCCTTTCATACTCTGCATTCGTCATATCACACATTATTCCATTGCATATCGTGGGTTCACAAGGTAAGGATTGGGTCGATTTGTTATTTTCCATTTCATATGAGACAATTTGCTTATCATGGCCTACTTGAGAGAAAAGGTCCATCACCTAAGTTTTGATCTAAGGTGGAAAGTCTACTCATGTAGATTTCTTCAAGGAGAAGTTACTTAAAAAAGTATTAGGATATTCAAGATATATTCCTAATGAACATGAAATTCAAGGCCTAAATTCAAGATTGCTTCATCCAATTTTGTTTCAAATTCTTGACCAAGTGGAGTCCAAATTTACAAAGCATGAGTCAAGATCACAAGTCCATAATTCAAGACTTCATCCATTTCAAGTTTAATGGTTCTAAGGAAATCCATCATGAATTCATGAATTATAGGCAAGAATATTACAAAGAGAAATTTTATGACATTACAAGAATGTCATTTGTTGCAAGATTTCCAACTCTAAGTAATGTTTAGAAATTAATTTATTTCTAATCTTCATTCAAGTTTCTAATCAAATTCATGTTATGGTAATGCCACACCAAGTCTACATTGTGCTTACAAACATCCAAGAAATATGCAAGAATTAAATCAACATTTGAATGTTTTAAGACCAAGAATATGCATGTTTAATCATGGGCAAAACAACCCCATGCAAGAGGTGGCAAATTACCTCATGTCACAAAATCTACATGTCACAGAATCAAGAGAATATCATATGATAATACATCTAAATATCAGATTTTCAAAATGCTGTAAAAAATTAGTAGCATTGACCAAGAGGAGTTGTCCAAGCACAAACCAACAAAATGGGTGCAAGGCACAAAGTGCTGCAGAAAAAAAAACAGCATAGGCAAAGTGCAACAGCAAAAATGCAGCATAGCCTCTTGCATGGAAATGGAAAGAAAGAGAGTGACATGAGAAAAGGTGGTAAGAGACATTACCCCATGAAAGAATCTGATATGTGGGGAAAAGAGAAAACCCTAGAGTGGAGAGATAAGAAGGAGTGGGCTGTAAACAAATAAAGGAGATTCATTACACATTCTACACACATTGCAAAAACCAGAAAATAGAGAGAGCAAGAGAAACTCTAAAAACCAGAAATATAGAAAGGAAGAAAAAACAGAAAGAAGAGAGTGACATAGAAGCACAAGAGGACCATTGAGAAGCAGAACCTTCACAACATAGAATGAAGGGTGGATAGCACATCCAACCAAAATCAGTGGAGGACTTGCAAGAAGGATAGAAAGCTCTTGGGTATCCATTTCATCAAACCTTTCTCTCTTTACTTTTTGCTTTTATATTCATTTTACTTCCTCTTTTTTGTATTGTTGTACTGAGTATATCATGTAAGATTCTAAGGGGACTAAGAAACCATTTTTAAGAACCAACAGAAAGGAAAGAAAACCACAACAGACAGCAAAAAAACAGCAAATATTGTGTTTTTCGCTTCAGGTCGCGGCGCGAACATGCAAAAACCAGAATGAAAACTTTCCCAGCTCGCGACGTGAACATGCAAAAAACAGAATGTTCACTTTTCTCAGTTTGCGGCGCGAGGTTTATTTTCTTGCTGTTTTTGCCTTAAAAATTTTTTTTCAAGGAGTTCGCCAGGTTTTTTTTTCATGTCTCGATTTTTTTTAGCCGACTAACCCCATATGTTTGTATGATTTTAGTGTGAATATTGCTATTGTCCTTGTTGACTTTTGATTCCAAAAAACCATTTTCAAAAACAAACTCTCGATTTTATCGAGCCATTTTTAACCTTGTAAGTCGATTGCCTTGCGCATCGCCATCGACCTTGTCCGTATCGCTTCAAATATATCTTTACAAACAATAAACCTTGATCCAACATCAAGTGATCCTTTTTCTCATAAAAAACCCAAAATGCAATAAATATATGGTTAGGGTTATACACCATGGATTTTAAGGTGGTGGAGAAGGAATGAGAATGGAATCCTCCTACACTCGTTCCGAATGTTTTGGATACAAGGCGCTCGACTTGGTTATTCGAGACATTCATCTCTATCCAAAGTCCTTTTGTGTAATCCTAGTTAAGAACCATTTCTCTTCAAAAACCTAAAAACAACATCAACTCATCAAACTTCTTTTTCCTTAGGGCGTCAATCCGAAAACCCTTTTTCAAGGTATAAAATCAACCAATACACAATTATTTCTTAAGTGGCCGAACTATGGCTGCTCTGATTTCTCACACATGTTGAGAATACGTAGGCATAGGATTGCGATGATCCTAGCGAGCACAATTTTCTTTCTTTCCCATCTTTAATCATCCATACCCTTTACCCAAGGACACATTACGTCCGTTCTACCGCAAACAGGTAACACATAAGACTCTAAGAGTGAGCCGCAATACACCTAACTGCTAGAATGCGCACAATAGCATCATCCACCCAACATCCCGTTTCCACCATAGTCCCATGAACTACGAATGCTCTGATTCTTTACTTCATACAAGTGAATATACATAGGCACAAGGGCCCCAATCCTTGGTGAGCACTCTAATAAACACCAACCCCTTTTTCTTTAAACAAGCAAACTCTTAATAAAAACACCCATTCATGCCAAACAACCTAGGAGGTTCCCATCGAGTACAATGGATGCGAGGGGGTGCTAACACCTTCCCCTCGCATAACCGACTCCCGAACCCTAAGACTTGGTTGCGATGACGATGCTCCTTTCCCAAAGGTTTTATCGCTATTTCCCTTTCCCTCCGTGGGATAAATAAAATCTAGTGGCGACTCTGTGTCATTTTTCGCGTAGCGACAACCATCCTTCTGTTTGACAAAGAGAGTTTTGTCAATGCCACCTTTTCTGTATCCATGGTTGATGAGGAACTCAGTTAGCCTCTCATACCAAGCTCTTGGAGCTTGTCTCAACCCATACAAGACCTTCTTTAATTTGAGCATATGATCTGGAAATGTGGGATCAACAAATCCTTTTGGTTGTTCGACATATACTTCTTCGTTCAAGTATCCATTAAGAAAGGAACTCTTAACATCCATTTGAAACAACTTGAATTTTAACATACAAGCCACTCCAAGTAACAATCTAACATACTCTAGCCTAACAATAGGAGCAAAAGTTTCATCAAAGTCCACCCCTTCAATTTGAGTGTACCCTTGAGCAACAAGTCTAGCCTTGTTTCTGGTGATCACACCTTACTCATCAGACTTACTCTTAAACACCCATCTTGTACCAATAACGTTTGACCCTTTAGGTCTTGGCACAAAATCCCAGACCTCATGCCTTTTGAACATCTCCAGTTCCTCTTGCATAGCATTGATCCAGAATTCATCAGTCAAGGCCTCCTTGACATTCTTGGGTTCCAATTTAGAGACAAATAAAACACCAACAACAACTTCTCTTAATCTGGTTATTTTTCCACCATTGGGATCTCATATTATAAGCTCCTTAGGATGATCTTTCTGAATTCTGATGAAGGGTCCCTTGTCTATTGTTTTAGTCTCTGCAGGTTCAGGATTAACACTTGAGTCTACAGTATCTTCAGGAACATTAAGCAATGTTCAAACATCGTCTATGACTTCTTCAGAAACATTGTTCATGGGAAAGAATGCTCTAATATCATCTGTGATAGCAACTTCTGTAGGAGAATCATCAACCACAACATTTATAGATTCTAGCACAACATTAGTTCTAGAGTTGAATACTCTATAGAATATGCTATTAGTAGAGTATCCCAGAAAGATTCCTTCATCACTTTTAGGATCTATCTTTCTCCTTTGCTCCCGGTCATCCAAAATGTAACATTTTCTTCCAAAGACATGGAAATACTTCACAGTTTGCTTTCTTCCTTTCCATAAATCATATAGAGTAGCAGATGTGCCAGATCTGATGGTTAAAGTATTCAGGATATAGCAAGCAGTATTCATGGCTTCAACCCAAAAATGATATGGAAGTCTCTTGGCATGAAGCATGACCCTCACACATTCTTAAATTGTCCCCTTCTTTCTCTCAACTACACCATTATGTCGAGGAGTGATGGGTGAAGAGAAATCATGACTAATTCCATCAGAGGAATAGAAACCATCAAACTTGTTGTTTTTAAAATCCTTCCCATGGCCAATTCTAATTCTAACTATGCCACAATCCTTATCTCTTTGAAGTTTCTGACAAAGTTCTTTGAACACTTCAAACACCTTAGACTTCTCTTTGATGAAATTCACCCAGGTGAATCTTGAGAAGTCATCAACCACAACGTAAGCATACCACTTTCCTCCAATACTTTTAACCTACATAGGTCTCATTAAATTCATATGAAGTAGCTCCAGAGTTTTTGAAGTGATTAGATGTTGAAGCTTCTTATGTGACGTCCTTGTCTGCTTTATAATTTGACAATCACCACAGACTCTTCCTTCATCAATTTTTAGATTAGGAATACCTTTGAAAACTTCCTTTGACAAGACCTCTTTCATTCCCTTCAAGTGTAAGTGGCCAAGTTTCTGATGCCAAATCTTCACCTCATCTTCTTTTGACATCAATCAGATGGAAGAACACTTTGTTTCTAGAGGAGTCCACAAGTGACAATTATCCTTAGATCTGACTCCCTTCATGATAACTTCATCTTTATCATTTGTAACCAGACACCCAGATTTAGTAAAGTTAACCTTGAGGCCTTGGCCACATAGTTGCATAATACTTATCAAATTAGCAGTCAATCCTTTGATAAACAATACCTTATCAAGACTAGGCTGTTCAGTATAGTCCAGCTTCCCAACACTTTTTATTTCACCTTTTGATCCATCTCCAAAGGTGACATAACTAGTTGAATGAGGTTTAATATCCACCAAACATTTCTTGACACTAGTCATGTATCTAGAACAACCATTATCAAAATACCAGTCTTCTCTAGTAGAAGCTCTTAGAGAAGTGTGTTTTATAAGACCAACAGTGCCATCTTGGGAATCTACTTCTTCTCGGTTTTAACAACAGCTACTTTCCTTCTGAATTGAGTCACAGATTTGGGGTAATCATGTAGCTTGTACCGATAAGGTTTTATGTGGCCAAACTTACCATAATCATGACATTTCCAGTCTTGGTTCTTTTTTCCTGAGGAATTCTTTTGGTGTCTTTGTTGATGTTGGGACATTTTACTTGACATCTTTCGATTCTGCTTTCTTTTGGGTTAAGCAGAACTCCTGGCAAGCCCTTTTCCTTTATTCTCAACTTGATCATTATAACCAATCCCTCTAACATTTCCAGCATTCCTTCCTGATTGAAGAATTTCATCCAACACATTGTTAAGAACAATGGTAAAGTGTCGGGTTTTTGTTATCGTCTCCACAGGGAATATGAGATATTGCAGCCGTTCTACAGTTGATAAATTCGTAACTTTATAGTAAAAAAAGGGGGTTTGGATTTAAGTCACGGTAGCTTTGCATAAAAGTAAGAAATGCGGTAAAATATTGGTTTTACGATTTAAATAAAGATTGTCAAAGTTAGGGTTTGGTAATCACTTTGCATGTATATGTTCGATCAACAATGCATAAACTCTTTTTAATGAAAAACACATTCACAATATCCTCCCAATATGATTATCTCTAACTCACATTGTGATATTTCCCATTTTGATCCATTGTTGATTTCTCACACAATCTATCAAAATGACAACATTTAGGTTTAACATTTAGTGAACAACAACATTCAAGACTATTTCTAGCTCAAGAAAGGAGATGGATGAAAACCTAGGTCAAGAGTTGGAAAATATCTTTCAATCAAGAACCAACACAAAAGGTTATAAATAAAATAAGGTTTTCACCATATATTAATCATCAAAGAGTTTTACAAATGAGGATCATCCATATACATACTAAGCTTAATGATCACCTACATCTAACCTTGACAAAATAAAGAACTTAGCCACTCATTTCCATATTTGCTTGCAAAAGAAGTTTCAGAAGAAGGTTGATGAGCATCCGGGTCGAATGATCCAACTTGGATGAGAATCCACCTTCTTTTTGTTGGAATATGTTAAGAGATAAAGAAATGAGAGCCAAAAAGGTTCTAGGGCACAAAATCTCCTCTCTAGCAAAAACTATGTAAAAACAAGTAAAAAAAGATATGTTCAAAAAGTAGCCCTTGCTACTTATAGAAAGTAGAAAATTTGGCACGTTCACTACCTGCTCGCTAGGCGAGCTGCTAGCGAACGCTCGCTACAGCCTCGCCTAGCGAACATGCTAGCGAGGACTGCAGTTTTTCTTCTGTTTTGCTTCGCTATGTCTTCGTTGCAGTGAACCAGCCAGCGAAGGATGCTTGATTGATTCTGGAGCTGCTCGCTAGGTGCTTGCTGGGAGCTCGCCTAGCGAGTCTTTTGCCACAAGCTCGCTACCAGTGAATGATGTCAAGAATGCTTCTGCCCAAGTATGGGAGTGTTCGCTAACAGCTCTCTAGGCGAGGCTGTAGCGAACACTCGCTACTCACTCGCTAGGTGTTCGCCTAGCGAACCAGCCTTTGCTCTTCTTCTTTGCTTGATTCCTTTGTCAACTTTCTTGTGTATTCAAATTTTATTCTTTCAAGCTCAAATCCTGCACAATAGCACACAAATCAAAGGGACCAAGAGCATTTAACACAATGATGCATAATCAACAAAAGCGAGGCGGTTTAATACATTTTTAGGACAAAATGGAGCGAAAGATGCCCACATTTGATAGCTCAAATAAGCACAATTGGGCATCTAACAACTCTCCCCAAATAGAATATTGCTTGCCCTCAAGCAAAGTATGCCTCTTGAAGATCTAGAGGATTTGCTTAAAGAGAAAGGATTTTCTGAACTCAGATCAAATGGCTCAAATACAAGCGACTCAACCAAACATGCGTTTCCAACGGTTAGAACAACACAATGCACAAGAACTAAAACCTTAAAGCAATACAAAACATTTATCAATTCGCAACAATGATATCTTGAATGGATCACCCTATCTCTCCTCTTCGAATAAGGATTGAAGAAATATCGCACATGCAAGCGCGGGGACCATTTCACTCTCCAATTAACAATGCAAAAATCAATTCAATTCATATAATGTCTAGAAATTATAAATGAAAATGTGGAAGTACGAAGATCACTAAGGTCTTTTCCGGTTGTAGCTTGGTCGGGTTTACAAACATGGGACATATCTAAAGCCATTGAAAATAATTTGCCGATGCAAAAGAGACATTCACTTGTACAACAATTCACACATCCAAACTTCGTTCAATCTTGATACTCATTTGAAACCTTCATAACTCTTGTTCCACAACTCAATTTTTCAATATTTTTCTTCCAAGCAAGCATTCATGATTATTCTTTTCTTTTGATCATTTTCTTTCTACACCATGTTCATAAAACAAGTATATTTTTTTTACAATTCTTTTCAATGCTTGCTTGGTTTTTCATGAGTTGTGGTAAATTACCCACTTATATTTTCGTTCTCCCCAACTATCTTCTACTTCCTTCAAAAGTGAATGTTCTTTACTTTTTACGGCACAAGAACAATAATCAAAAAATTTTCAGGTTTTCAAGAAAAAAGATTTCTGAAGTCTCGCTTTATTTCAAGCCTAGATTCAACTGTTTAAGCTCAACAGGGGTTCACGAATACTCTCTCAACTCACGGGTAAGTTTGCGTCTGGAACTGGTTGTGCTCGAAAGAAACAAGTGCCTTGATCATTTCAACTAACTTCCACAAATTCATAATAATAAAAGACAGAACATGAATTAAATGAATCAACACGGTTTATCAGAATCCAGCATTTAAGTACATAATGGAGGTCTCCTCACAATTTGTGGTTCTAAAACCTAAGTGACTCATTCATTCAATTATGTTGAAAAAAGACAATATTTTATCACAAAAAGAACAAAGTTCCGCATGCATTCTAGAATTCTAACCGAAGGTAACCATGTACCTTAGCTTTAATCGCTTATTAATTTTTTTTATCATTGCCATCCGAACTCGGATGCACCTTCATTGGATACTTCTTTCAGAGAGCAACCAATCTAGAAGGTTTTGACAACAACCTATCCACAAAAAATTATTAAAAACAAAATTAAATGAAAAACTATTAATCATAACTGAAATTAAAGAAATAGAAATGTGTCTGGGGGACAAGACACCCCAATAGTACAACCCATAATGTTAGACAACAAAATAAAATATCCAGAAACCAAAACAAAAAACAAAACATTAAACTGAAACAGATAAAAAATCAAAGATCAGTCCTCCTCGGACTCACACTCCTCCTCCTCCTCTGAACTGTCATCATCAGAATCCTCTTCACCCTCAATCTCATCATCATCAATATCACCAACATCAGCACCGGGACCACTCGCAGCCGCCCCCTCTCCAAAAACAGGCCTGTCCACAGGCCAGCCCGCATGCTGCATAAACTGCTCACGCGTCATCATAGGACGCTCTGTGGAGGGGTCACGGATCTGGAGCTGTAACACCTTCATCGAGTCATGAATGTCAACCATCGCACGCTGTTTCGCCGCCATCCAATCCTAGTTGTAGTTGCATACTGCTTGCTGGAAAGGGTCAAACCCTTGAGAAAAACCACCGAGACCATCACTAGTCTCGGCATCACCAGTAGATGCACCACCCCTATAATTCTTTGGCCTGCAATATTTGTTCACATAATTATCATCAACAGCAGCGGGAATCTTAACCAAACTTCGGTCAGGAAGCTTCATCTGAGTCTGAGAACACAAAGCCATAACAAGACAGGGAAAAGCAAGTGGGCAATTAGTTCGCCCCCCATATTTGAGCCCGCTCTCTATAACCGACTTCATCTCTCTTGCAATAATCCCCGCTACATCGATCTGCACATTTGTAAGAATAGCGTGAACAAGACGTGCCACTGGGATCGACACTGTTGAGGTATGCGACTTGGGTCTGATGTTCAATAGAACCAACATCAAAATCAACTGAGCCAATGGGTTCATGTCTTCTCTGCGAAACCTTACAGCTTCTCCAGAATGGTTCCTTTCTACACTCTTCCCTTCCAACAAGAGAGCGGCAGAAATATCATCAATTGGTGGGTGAAGCCTAAAGTTCCGAGTGTATGTGTCCAATTCATTCTCACCTAAGTGGAGTGGTTCGCCAAGCACACGGTTTATGGCACCCCTATCGAAAGCAATTTAACGACTGAACACTCTTGAAGACCAAGCGAACGGCTCATCATCATCAGGAAGTGCGTTAGCATAGAACTCGCGCACAACATCTATGCTGTAGCTATCGGTTGAGGACACCAAAATTCCCCACTTTTTGCTATTCATCAACCCTGCAAATGTTCTGAATTCTCCTTCCGGGTTAATGGTGAACCTTCTTTCCGGCAGAATCTTTCGCTTCTGCAGTGCCATGAAGCGGGTAGCTTGCTTCACCCTGACAAACTTATCATTATCGAACTGAATTGGAACTGGTCGTGATGTGTTTCCGACCTTTCTTTTCTTTCCAAAGCTACCTGAGGCCATTTGCACACACAACATAAAAAAAACACACACAATAGCAACAGATATTAGTCATCAGCAACATAAAAAAAACTCAGGGTCTGTCATGTTCGCTACAGCTTCGCTTAGCGAGCTGCTAGCGAATGTTTGCTACAAACTCGCCTAGCGAGATGTTAGCGAATGCTGCAAAATTTTCAAAACAGCCACTGCTGGTCCCCAGAAATCCCCAATGCAAGATGTGTCTAACACAATTCCACAAAATAACAGAATTATAATTATAAGGAATGTTCTTATGATACATGCAACCTAAACTATGCTTAAATCCCTACATTCAAAAGTTGATCTAAATCCCTCAATCACAAACAATGCCAACAATAAATAACAAAGAGAAAGGAGATGGGCAAACCTGATGCAGCAGAGAAGAGAGAACTTGAAGCAATTAGGGTTTGCAAGGAATTTGTGGGAAAAGAACTTGTGCAAAATGAGAAACCGTGAGGGTGAGAGTGGTTGTGAGTGAGAGAATGAGTGCAAGCCTTGTGAGACCAAAACAAATCTAAATAAAATACAATTGGGCCTACGTGAGTGGCCCACCAAAAGAACTAAAAACTTCCAGTTTCGCAAGGTTTGCTAAGCGAATAGCCAGCGAACACTCGCTACATGCTGGCCTAGCGAGCTGCTAGCGAGCATGACAGGATTTGCAATTTTCAGCATATCAAGCACAAGCCTAGTCCAACAAAAGGTATACAATGCATATAACCCACAACACACAATAGAAAAAATTAAATACTTACAATGTTCAGGTGCCTCTCAACAAGCGCTTGTTTAACGTTAAATAAGCTCGACGGTCCATGATACTCAAGCCGGAACATCAAGAAGAAAAACACAACTTTCTCAGTCCACATGACCGCCGAGATAGATCTTTAAACGCTGGCCATTTACCGTCCAGCTGTCCTTTTTCTCCATATCCTTAATGACAACTGCCCCGAAGGTTTTAACCTCTTTAACGCGGAATGGTCCGGACCACTTTGACTTTAATTTGCCAGGGAACAATTGTAACCTGGAATTGAACAATAGTACAAGCTGCCCCGATGCAAATTCCTTCTTACGGAGCTTCTTATCATGGTATTCCTTAACTTTATCTTTGTACAACCAACTTGAGTGGTATGCGGCATTGCGAATCTCTTCCAACTCAAAAAGTTGCACCTTTCTCTTTTCACCGGCCAACTCATTAATAAAATTCAAAAATTTTAAGGCCCATAAGGCCTTGTGCTCCATTTCAACCGGCAAATGGCAAGTTTTACCATAAACCAATTGAAATGGAGTTAGCCCAATTGGAGCTTTATAGGCCGTGCGATACGCCCATAGAGCTTCATCTAATTTTTGCGACCAATCCTTCCTAGAGTTCGACACAGTTTTTTCCAAAATTCTCTTAATCTGTCTATTAGACACCTCAGCTTGACCATTAGCCTGTGGGTGGTACGGAGTTGCCACTCTATGCATTACACCGTAATGTTGTAAAACTTTTTCCAACGGTGAATTGCAAAAGTGTGGCCCTCCCTCACTAATCAACACTCGGGGGGTTCCAAAACGGGAAAAATATTTTTCTTTAAAAAGTTTATGACCGTCTTAGAATCCGCCCTTGGTGAGGCAATTGCCTCAACCCACTTTGACACATAGTCAACTGCAACCAGCAAGTATTCGTTTCCAAAAGATGGTGGGAATGGTCCGACAAAGTCGATACCCCAACAATCAAACAATTCAACCTCTTGGATATTTTGGAGAGGCATCTCGTCTCTCTTTCCTATCCCACCACTCTGTTGGCAACTGTCACAACTTTGCGCATGAGCATTTGCGTCTTTAAAAATAGAAGGCCAATAAAATCCTGATTGAAGGACTTTATTTGTCGTTCTAGCCCCATTGAAATGTCCGCCATAAGGCGAGTTGTGACAATGCCATAGAATACTTTGTGCTTCATCACCCGTAACACACCTCCTTAACAAATTATCACCTCCCAGCTTAAACAGATAAGGGTCATCCCACACATAGTACTTGGCATCCGAGAGGAATTTCCTTTTTTGATTAGGAGTTAGGTCGGGCGGCACAAAACCACTCGCCTTGTGGTTTGCAAAATCCTCAAACCACAACCTCACTTGAACTTTAAAGAGTTTTTCATCAGGAAACTCTTCTCGGATTTCCTTTTATAAAGTAGTCACCTCCACATTGACAAGGCGAGATAAATGATCCGCCACCAAATTTTCCGACCCTTTTTTGTCTTTAATTTCTACATCAAATTCTTGCAACAAAAGGATCCAGCGGATAAGCCTTTGGTTTGAATCCGATTTGGTTAGCAGATATTTTATCGCCGCATGGTCGGTATAAACAATCACTTTAGACCCAATGAGATATGACCTAAATTTTTCAAGTGCATACACTATTGCAAGCAATTCTTTTTCTGTTGTGGCATAATTAATTTGCGCCTCATTAAGAACTTTTCTTGCATAGTGTATAACATGAAAAATTTTGTCTTTTCTTTGGCCTAACACCGCTCCAATAGCATAGTCGCTAGCATCACACGTTAGCTCAAACTTTAAATTCGAATCTGGAGCAACTATGGTTGGAGCGGTAACCAATTTTTCTTTCAAAATCTCAAAAGCTTTTAAACATTCATCAGATAAGAGAAATACCTGGTCCTTGGCCTGCAAGTTACTCAAAGGCATAGCCACCTTTGAGAAGTCTTTGATGAATCGCCGGTAGAAACCGGCATGCCCAAGAAAGCTTCGGATACCCTTTAAGTTAGCCGGAGGAGGCAACTTCTCAATCACATCTACCTTAGCATGATCCACTTCAAGCCCTTTTGACGAGACTTTGTGACCGAGAACAATCCCCTCCGTTACCATAAAGTGGCACTTCTCCTAATTTAGCACCAAATTAGTCTTCACACACTTTTCAAGCACGGTTTCTAAGTTTTCCAAACATAAACCAAAAGAACCACTAAACACCGAAAAGTCATCCATGAAAATTTCCATTGCTTTCTCTATAAGATCGGAAAAAATAGCTTGCATGCATCTCTGGAAAGTTGCCAGCACATTACACAACCCAAAGGGCATTTTGCGGTAAGCAAAGATTCCAAACGGACACGTGAAAGCCGTCTTCTCATGATCGGCCGGGTCAACCACAATTTGGTTGTACCAGGAATAGCCATCTAGAAAACAATAGAATTGTTGTCCCGAGAGTCTCTCTAACATTTGGTCCATGAACGGAAGTGGGAAGTGGTCTTTCCGAGTTGCGGTATTCAACCGCCTATAGTAAATGCACATTCTCCACCCTGTTGCTACCTTTGTTGGAATTAACTCATCTTTCTCATTACGAATAACGGTAATGCCACCCTTTTTAGGAACCACATGCACCAGACTCACCCAAGGGTTATCCGAAATAGGGTAAATCATTCCCGCATCCAATAGCTTGACAACTTCCTTCCTAACAACCTCTTTTATTGTAGGATTTAAGCGGCGTTGTGGTTGAGCCACCGGCTTAAAATCCTCTTCCATTAAAATTTTGTGCATACAATAAGAAGGACTAATTCCTTTTAGATCGGAAAGAGTCCACCCCATCGCTTCTTGATTCTTTTTTAACACATCAATTAAACGAGATTCTTCCTTTTTGGACAAAAGGTTGCTAATGATAACCGACTTTTCTTCGGTTTCATCTAGAAATGCATACTTCAAGTTGTTTGGTAACTCCTTCAATTCAATTATTCGGTTTTCATCATTGACTTCCTTTTTCAAGACTTCCTCCTCCACTTCTCATGGTTGCAACTCCTTGAGACTATCGAGTTCTCTTAAACATTCATCAAGAGCTTCTTCTTATTCAAGAGTGAAAACTTCAAAAGAGTCATTAAGGGCTAGCTCCATGGGAGTTATGTCATGAACATGTTTTGCAACTTCAAAGGTGGCTTCTTCAATTACATCAATTTGGAAACTATCACGTTTGTCATTTGAGTGCTTCATTGTTTCAAAAAGGTCAAAAGTGACTTCTTCGTTTTGTACCCTCACCTTCATCAAACCGTCGTCTACATCAATCATCATACGAGCGGTTTTCATGAATGGTCTTCTGAGAATTAGCGGCGCATCATCGTATTCCTCCATATCAATAACAATAAAATAAACCGGAAAGAAAAAATTGTCAACCTTTACCAATACGTCTTGAGCTACTCCATGAGGATGAGTAGTAGACTTATCGGCTAATTGCAATGTCATCCGGATGGCTTTAATTTCAATGTTGCCAAGCCTCTTTACAATAGATAAAGGTATAAGGTTAATGCTTGATCCCAAATCAATTAAGCCCTTCCCAACATAAACATCACCAATTGTAACCGGCAAGGTGACTCGCCCCAGATCAACTTCTTTTCTCGATAGAGTCCTTTGGATGATGGCACTACAACTCGCATCAAGAACAACTGTTTCCGGCTCCGTATACCTTCGCTTTTTGGTGAATATGTCCTTCATGAACTTGGCATACTTTGGCATTTGCTCCAAAGCTTCGGCAAACAGACTGTTTATTTGTAGTTGTTTAAAAATATTCATGAATCGGGCGTAGTGCCGTTCATTTTCTATCCTAGAAGGAGCATGTGGATATGGTAGGTTTTGGACCGGAGTAGCGCTCACTACCTCCTTCCCTCTAGAATTTCGCTCTTTTTTCTTCTTCACTTCTTCCACCATGACTTTTTCACTTGTTTTATTTTCAACTTCACCATTTTTTTTATTTTCAACTTCACCATTTTTCTCATTCTTTTCAACCTCATCCTCACTCCACTCCCCAACTCTCCCATCAAGTTCATCATCAATTTTTTTCTTCTCATCCTTTTTATCTACCTCTCTTTTTTCACTCTCGTCAACCAACTCTTTTCCACTTCTCGTCTTTATTGCCTTACAATGCTCCTTAGGGTTTGTTTGCGTGTTTGCCGAGAAAGATGGTCCGGATTGTTGTTCCGCTAATTGCTTAGCAAGTTGACCAACTTGAGTTTCAAGATTTTTGATTGTCGTATCGTTGCTTTTTTGATTAGCCATTAACATTTGCATAAATTGCGTCAATGTCTCTTCCAACTTTGAATTTACGACCGGAGGTTGTTGAGGTTGATAAGGATTTTGACGGTTAGAAGAACCACCCCCATAACCTTGGTTATGTTGATAGTTACCTCTTGGTTGGTATCCTTGATTTCCTTGATAGTTTTGTTGTTGTTGATTGTGAGATTGTTGTTGATACGGTGGTTTTTGTTGCCTTGGTTGGTAATCTCTTTGATTTGCCATGTAACTCACATCTTCAAATTCGGGAGGTGGACAAAATCCGGTATCGTGTTCACCTTTGCAAAGTTCACAACAAGCTATTTTTTTAGCTTTTGAAGGCTCTTTCAACTCTTTTATTTGTTGAGTTAAGAGTTCCACTTGTTGCGAAATGAGTTTGTTTTGGGCGAGAATAGCGTCATTTATCCTTAACTCGAGCACACCTGGTTTCTTTGAGTCACCCCACGGTTGTGATTCCCTTGATGATCATTAAGTTTCATCTTATCAATAATTGCAATTGCATCATCTGCACTTTTTGACATCAAAGAACCTCCCGCAGTAGCATCCAATAAGGTCTTGTGAACCGAAAGGAGTCCACTGCGGAAAATATGAACTTGAGTGAGCTCGTTGAAACCGTGTCCCTTGCACTTTCTTAACATATATTTGTATCGCTCCCAAGCTTCGTTTAGTGATTCACTAGCTCCTTGAGAAAATACTGCAATCGCAGTTTTAGCCTCCATGAATCGGTTATGTGGGAAGAAACGTTCAAGAAACATCTCTTCTAGAAGATTCCAATCCGTCATGATTGTTGTCGATTGGTCAAGGTACCACTCCTTCGCTTTCCCAATCAAGGAATGAGGAAATAGTCTCCTAAACAATGACTCTTCGTCAGCTTCTGTTGCTACAGTTGCGCCAGCAATCTTATAGAATTTTGTAAGATGGGTGAACGGATCCTCATGGTCTAGTCCCGTGAAAGGATTTTGATAGACTAGGGCTAGGATTCCCGTTTTCATCTCAGCTTGTCTTCCGTTTTGAAGATTCCGTGCGAACTGAGCTGTATGTCTTGGACTGTTTGTGCATGGAGTGGAAACTAGAGGTAGTGGTGGTGGAGGTGCTGCCATAATTGGTGTGAAATATGGTGATGGTGGTGGTGTATAGGAACTTTCTCCTTGCTCTTGTCTTTGTCTAGCTTGTTGCCTCCTCCGTCTTGTTCTACTATTCAGTCTCCTTGCGGTTCTTTCGATCTCGGGATCAAAAAGAATTTGGTCTTCAGGAATCTGTCCTCGCATAAAACAAAGGCTGCACACTAAACCAAACAGATTACAAGCACAAGTCAAAAATTCAAAGTTAAAAATTCAGCAACTATTGTGATGCTCGCAATATCAATTTATATTCCCCGGCAACGGCGCCATTTTGTTAAGAACAGTGGTAAAGTGTCGGGTTTTTGTTATCGTCTCCACAGGGAATATGAGATATTGCAGTCGTTCTATAGTTAATAAATTCGTAACTTTATAGTAACAAAAGGGGGTTTGGTTTTAAGTCACGGTAGCTTTGCATAAAAGTAAGAAATACGGTAAAATATTGGTTTTACGATTTAAATAAAGATTGCCAAAGTTAGGGTTTGGTAATCACTTTGCATGTATATGTTCGATCAACAACAATGCATAAACTCTTTTTAATGAAAAACACATTCACAATATCCTCCCAATATGATTATCTCTAACTCACATTGTGATATTTCCCATTTTGATCCATTGTTGATTTCTCACACAATCTATCAAAATGACAACATTTAGGTTTAACATTTAGTGAACAACAACATTCAAGACTATTTCTAGCTCAAGAAAGGAGATGGATGAAAACCTAGGTCAAGAGTTGGAAAATATCTTTCAATCAAGAACCAACACAAGAGGTTATAAATAAAACAAGGTTTTCACCATATATTAATCATCAAAGAGTTTTACAAATGAGGATTATCCATATACATACTAAGCTTAATGATCACCTACATCTAACCTTGACAAAATAAAGAACTTAGCCACTCATTTCCATAGTTGCTTGCAAAAGAAGTTTCGGAAGAAGGTTGATGAACATCCGGGTCGAATGATCCAACTTGGATGAGAATCCACCTTCTTTTTGTTGGAATATGTTAAGAGATAAAGAAATGAGAGCCAAAAAGGTTCTAGGGCACAAAATCTCCTCTCTAGCAAAAACTATGTAAAAACAAGTAAAAAAAGATATGTTCAAAAAGTAGGCCCTGCTACTTATAAAAAGTAGAAAATCTGGCACGTTCGCTACCTGCTCGCTAGGCGAGCTGCTAGCGAACGCTCGCTACAGCCTCACCTAGCGAACATGCTAGCAAGGATTGCAGTTTTTCTTCTGTTTTGCTTCGCTATGTCTTCACTACAGCGAACCAGCCAAGGAAGGATGCTTGATTGATTCTGGAGCTGCTCGCTAGGTGCTCGCTGGGAGCTCGCCTAGCGAGTCTTTTGCCACAAGCTCGCTACCAGCGAATGATGTCAAGAATGCTTCTGCCCAAGTCTAGGAGTGTCCGCTAACAGCTCGCTAGGCGAGGCTACAGCGAACACTCGCTACTCACTTGCCAGGTGTTCGCCTAGCGAACCAGCCTTTGCTCTTCTTCTTTGCTTGATTCCTTTGTCAACTTTCTTGTGTATTCAAATTTTATTCTTTCAAGCTCAAATCCTGCACAATAGCACACAAATCAAAGGGACCAAGAGCATTTAACACAATGATGCATAATCAACAAAAGCGAGGCGGTTTAATAGATTTTTAGGACAAAATGGAGCGAAAGATGCCCACATTTGATAGCTCAAATAAGCACAATTGGGCATCTAACACACATCAGAACTGCTATTGAGCATTCTTACTAATTTAGTCATATTGTCAAGTTTAAAGTTGAGCAATACAACTTCATCCTCCAGGTCAGAGATGACAACCAAGTGTTTCATTCTTTCATCATGAAGTTAAACAATAATATTTTGTTGATCCTTTCCTAGTTGAACAAATTCTGCACTTCTGATGCATAACTTCTTGTACGAGGCAACCAGTTCATCATAAGTGAGATCTTCACCATATGATTCTTTATCAGAACCATATACATCGGTAAGAGCAGAAACCTATTTAGCAGATTCTCCTTCACTTGAAGAATCATCTTCAGACCAAGATGTAGATAAACATTTCTTCTCCTTCTTGAGAAATTTCAGACACCCAGCTTTTGTGTGTCCAAACCCTTCGCATTCATAGAATTGGATTCCCTTACCTTTGTTAGACTTCTTATCATTGTTGGTTATTCTTCCAAAATCCTTCCTTCTATTGTTGTCGGATGACTGAATCTTAATATTTGATCTTGACTTCTCGTCCATCTTTTTCAACATTTGGTTATACTGTTTTTCAAGAATCAAAACAGCCTTAGACAAATCTTCATTGGAATTGGGATCATATTCACCTTGATTAGACACCAAAGCTATTCTTTTCTTCTTTTCATATTTCTCACTGATTTCCAATTCAAAGGTCTGAAGAGATCCCATTAGTTCATCCACCTTCATGGTGTTTATATCTTGGGCTTCTTCAATTGCAGTCACCTTCGTGTCAAATCTCTTTGGAAGAGATCTTAGAATTTTTTGGACCAACTTAGCTTCTGAAATCTTTTCTCTAAGATCACTTGAAGTATTGTCTATATCAACAATGTTCATGTGAAAGTCTTGAATACTTTTATCCTCCTTCATCTTCAAGTTCTCAAACTTGCTTGTAAGAAGTTTAAGTCTTGATGATTTCACTCTAGAGGTTCCTTCATGAGCAGTCTTCAAGATCTCCAAACCATCTTTGGCAACAGTATAATTCTTTATCAATCTAAAGATGTTTTTTCCACTCTATCGAATATGGCATTCAATGCTTTGGAATTACCATGAGCTAGCTTGTTATCTTCAAAATCCCAGTCTTCCTCAGGCTTTATAGTATCAGTAATCTTACCCTCTTTATCTTTAACCTTTGGTGGATCCCATCCTTTGACCACAGATTTCTAAGCTTTACCATCCATGGACTTAATAAAGGCCACCATGCGCACTTTCAAATAATTATAATTGGATCCATCAAGGATGGGTGGTCTGCTTAATATTCCTCCTTCCTTGTCCATTGCATGAGAAAGTAACTTCCCTAAATATCACCCAGATACAGAGTAGGATGCCTGCTTTGATACCAATTGAAATTATGGTATGCAGATCTCAGATGTCCCAAGAGATTTCGAGACACTTGATCTTTACTAAACACAATTACAAGAAGAAGCACAATAAAACTTGCAGAAAGTAAACAAACACACAATAATTGTTAACCCAGTTCGGTGTATAATAACACCTACGTCTAGGGGCTACCAAGTCCGGAATGAAATCCACTAAATAGTATTAATTCTAAGCTAAACAACCTCAGGTTTACAACTTATCACTTAATCATTACCCATGCTTAATTTCTACCTAAGACTCTCCTAGGTATGAGACCCTTCTCGATTCCTTTTTAATCACAGCAGTGACATAAATTACAACTCAATGAAAATAGTCCAACTCTAGTATCATCACGATACAAGAGAGGATCACAAATACACAAACCCTAAAACTCACTAAGCAACAATGTATTTTTCCACACTTTGATTAGGTTAAATCCATCCTATTTATAACCATAAACTAGACTAGATTTGGGCTTCAAAAATGCAGCAATTCTGTTACACAAAATCTGTAACTTATTCTCCTCAATAATAGTTTCTTCAAACCAAAGTTTCCTAAAAAAGTCTCCACAATTAGAAAACGGCTTCTTTAGATTCCAACAGAATCTTTGATTCCTCAATCTTGAACTCTACCTAGGATAAACAAATATTCCCAAAACATTATGAAATATGGAAATAAAATAGCAATATTAAAACTGCAAAGTAACAGACAAAGATGTCGAATCATCATGATAAGACATCTTAGCCAACATCTTATTCTCCAGTTTGTTCTTTAGTTTGTTCTTCATGTTAAGACATCTTGTCCAACATCTTGTTGTCATGTTAGTTTTACCAAAATTAATATCAATCTCAAAAGCTTGGACTTGTCACCAAGGGTGGATTTCTCCAAGGCTAATACAATGGCAGGCCATTTCAAACACGTAATAGAGACAAGCTGCTTCAAAACTCATATTAACGCAAATCTCTTCAAAGACCCAACAAACTGGGGCAAAGACATGATATTATAGGGGTAAGCCCTATCTATACTTCTAAGGTTGCATAGACAAGCTCTTTCATACATCAGCAATCATCGAGTTAAAAACGAGTATCGGGAGATCATGCTAGCATAACAACCTACCACCTTTTAACGAATAACCTTGTTATACAAGCAACCTCTTCAAGCCTTAACAGTCCCGACCCACCACAATGGCACTTATGTAAACATTTAAATCATTGTCATGCAGTAATCATGTCGGTATGCTCTAGCATAATAACCTACCACCTTTTGAAAAATAGTATTGTTATACAAGCAACCTCTTCAAGCCTTAACAGTCCCGACCCACCACAGGGGCACTTATGTAAACATTTAAATCATTGTCATGCATTAATCATGTCGCTATGGTCTATCATCAAATCATACATATAATCTCATTCGTCTAGCACATTCCCATAGCATGAATCTAACATATGCAAAAGCTCAATCTTACTTGGCACCACACAAAAGCCCAATCCTACTTGGCACCTCACAAAAGCCCAACCTCATTTGACACCTACATCCAGAAAGCCCAAGCTCATTTGGCATTCACCTCAAAAGCTCTACTTTGATTAGAACCTCATAAAAGACCAACCTTGTCTGGCACTTAATACCTACAAATGGCCCAATCTTCATCGATGCAGCCCAAGATTAATACATTGCATGTACTAGTCATCACATTCATACATCATATATCCATGAATGTGGAGAATTACACCATACAAACTCTAAACATGCATACACATGAACATGCATACATGACATAGGATTTGTGAACCCTCTTAGAGGTATAATCCTCAACTATACCAGTACAATTCCTAAGTCAGAATGCTTATTGGTCTTCCCCAATAAGTAACTTTCCCATAAACTCCTTTTTAATAAGGGATTTCCCTAGAAAACTCACTCACCATGAGTCTTCAAAGGGATCTATCCAGTAGTCGGTCATCCTGAATGATTGTTATAAACTAGTGAGTAGGTCTTCACCTCTCACATCCCCAGCTTATTAACCTATCCCACACACAGGATACGTTCCATCAAATACACCAGGGTTTTATCAAGAGATTTTATTAAGGGATTTTATCAAAGGATTTTATCAAAAGGACTCTATCAAAGTGTTTTCATCAGAGAATTATCCACAGGCTTCCACCAAGGGTTTACCAGGGTTTTACCAAATTTCGACAAAGTTTTATTATCAAGCGGTTTCATCAGGGATTTTTCAAAGGGTTTCACTAGGATTTTCTATCAAAGGGTTTTAATAGGGTTTTATCAAGGGATTTAATTAAGGGTTTTATTAAGGGTTTCATCTAGAGTTTCATCAAGGGCTTATATAAAAGGGTTTTATCAGGAGTCTCATCAAGGATTCCATCAAGGGTATCTACAAGAATTTTATCAAGGGGTTCTACCAGAATATTATCAAGGGTTTCATCTAGGGATTCTATCTGGAATTTCATTAAAGGGTTTCACCAGAATAATATCAAAGGGGATTCACCAAAACTTTATCAAAGGGATGCATAAGAGTTCTATCAAAAGGTTGAATCTAGAGTAATCGAGGTATCACAAGAGTCCTACCCAATTTCAATACACGATCAGATGATCATAGGGATCTTATGCAAGTTTCACTCTGAGAGGTTGAAAAATGATTATCATAGATTTACCAAAGGGTTTCATTAGGAATTTCTCAAAGGCTTTCATTAGGGTTTTATCATCAGGGGTTCCATCAGAAGTTGTATCAAGGGTCTTAACAAAGATTTTATTAGGAGTTTCATCAGGGGTTCTACCAGGATTTATCAAACAACGACCGGAGGATCGCCAGAGTCCTACCTGACTTCCGTGGTAAGGGAAATCGTGAGCAAGTCGATCAACAAAGGTTCTACTAGGGTTTCTATCAAAGGTGGTTTAGGATACTAACAGAGCATTAAGGATTTTGTAATCCTTGATATCCCCTCAGAATCTACTAACTATGTGATCAAAATTAGGGTTCCTCTCAATATTTAATAATCTTCCACCATGAGAAAATGAAGACTCCCCTCCACCATCCTCTCAGTTTGAAGCTTATTAAATAGGGGCAACTGTCGTACCTCAAATTTTGACCATCATTTCTTTCCTTTTTGTACTAATTTAGATTGTAGAATACTGACATATCAAGGGCCCTTTATGAAGAGTTGAGAAACACATGAAAGGGGGTTTGAATTGGTTTTCACCAACTATGAACTTTTGTACATAATTGAAACAATGCTAACAAGAGAATTAAAAATAAATAGACACAATCGTTTTATCATGGTTCACTGTTAACAAAGTTACTTCAGTCCATCCACCAAGGTGATTTCGCCTTAGACAAGGACGTAATCCAATAATCTCAACAGATTATAACCTCTAAGTATTAGAAAACAACTTAGCCCTCTCAAGTATCTAAACTAACGACTTAGTCATTTGAGGAATCTACACTTTGGAAAGTGTTATAAATGTGTGTACATGAATTGCTTCTAAGCAAGCAGATGACATAATTGAAGTACAATAATACAAAAGTGTTTCTAGCAAGATATAAACAACAACTCCTTTCTTATTTACAAAACTATCTTAAGAATAATCTCCTAGAGATTTGCATCGTATCAATATGAGTTTTGTGAGCTTGAAAGATTATTTTAATGCTTTTCTCATTTCTTGTAGAGCAACGCTCTAATCTAGTTGAGCATTGAGTATCTTCTTATTGAGCTTACAATTTTGTGATTGTTTCCGCCTTGCACACATACTCTCGTGTTTTCTTCATCTCTTTTACTTCTTGTTCTAATTATTCTCTCTTGATTTTCTCTTCTGCTTTTCTGGTTCTTGGCACTATAGCATTTAGCGCTTCTACATTTAGCATTTGCATTCAGCACACAACAACAACTCTTCAAGCATTCAGATCTTCAATATATAGAAAACATATGTCAGCTGTAATATCCCAACATTCACTGAAGGAATGGTTACATCATGATAAAAAAACTGTCCTTGCGCCACCTTGTCTAGGTAGAGGTCACAAACTATTTTGTACTTTTATTTTCAGCGCTTTATCTAACCATTCTTAATCTTCTGTCTTCTATGTCTTCAGAGGCTTCAGATGTAGATTTGATGAAGCATGTTGTAGAGAGATCAATACTTGTAACTTCATAACCTAAGTCTTCAGAGTCTCAGATCTTCGTTCAACAGAACTACCTTAAGATTCTTCAGCACTTGGTATTTTAGAAGTGATGTCTTCATAATCTTCAGAACTTGTTCAACAGAACCTCGTCTTCATAAACTTCAGAACTTGTTAAACACATATTTGTCTTCAGTGTCTTCATAACTTCGTTCAACAGAACCCTATCTTCAGAGTCTTCAGAACTTAATCTTTAAAAATAATATCTTTGGAATCTTCTGAACTTCACTCAACAAAACCTTGTCTTCAGAAACTTCAGAGCTTGTAGCAATAAAAGCACATCTTTTAAAAAACCTTCAAGGCTTAATAACAAAGTCTCAATCAAAAGTTGTATTATAAACGTTCTTTAGAACCATTTTACTAAGAGCTCTTGAATATTGACTTTAACTTGTATACAACATATGTTTTCTTGCAGAGTGTTTAGATCAGAGTCTAATGATGTCACACGCCTTATCTATTAGAAATAGATCTTGTTTAGCGACAACTATACACTAGATAGAAACAATAAAGTACTGAATTGTTCTCTAAGATAACATATGCAATTATCATCAAAACTTAAGGCCAAATGCAGAACCACTCTTATTCTTACACTTTACAAGTCATCTGCTAAACCTCAAAGACCTAAAAAGGGAACCGTTTTGAATTTTTAGTCCCTCTTAAGAGTTTTATTTTAATGCAAGGGTATTATGTAAATGATTTGATGATAGTATAATTTGTAAAGTTATGCCAGAGGAGTATCAATTTTTAGGATTAGAAACTAGGATTAGTATTATTTATTTATTAGAATTATGGATGGATGAAATATATATATATATATATATATATATATATATATATATATATATATATATATATATATATATATATATATATATATATATATATATATATATATATATATATATATATATATATATATATATATATATATATATATATATATATATATGGCCCAATCTTATTAAGAAAAATTAAGAAAAACCATAAAACATTGTCATGATTATTATCTTATTATCTTATTATCTTATTATAAAAACCATAAAATATATATGTGGCCCAATATATAAATTAAGAAAAATTCATTTATTATTATTATCTTATTATCATGATTATTATGCTATTTAAACCCAACATTCTAAAAAACCATAAAACATTGTCATTAGTTATTATTACTATCCAAAGTCTTTACTTTTATTTAAGTTACTACTAATTAGATAATTATTAGAAAAGAAGCAAAAATATTATTGATCATTGCTAATTGTTTTAGAAAAATAAAATAAAAATTGATAGTTATTTGGAAAATTATGGGATCCACCTTTTTACTTTTAATTTTGTTTTCTTCCTTTTTTTATGATTTCTTTTGTTTTCTATTCTTTCTTTTTATTTTATTTTTGTTTTTGTTTTTAGAATTATTATTTTCTAGTTATTCTTTCGATAGCTTCAATAGTTCACTGAAAGACTTTGGTGTAATGAACCGCAAGCCCTTCAGAAATAAAGACTATTACTATTTTTATTACTATTTTTTTTATCATTATTATATCTTACAATTATTAGAAAAAATCATAAAAATTGAATAGGGTAAATTTTTTATTTTAACTTTTGCAAGAAGCCAATTTCATTAACTATTTGATTTTATTTTTTATTTTATTTTTAGGAAGAATAAAAAAACAAATTGGATGGTTGATTTTGCGTCTTGTTTAATATTTGATTACCTTCTATATTTCTTAATCTAACTTTTATTTATAAATAGTACATGTTTTCTACACTTTTTTCACATTCACAATTTACACACCGAATCAATCACATAAAAAAGAAAAGAGTTCAAAGCTCAATAATTTTGCTCACTGAGATAGATCTTGATCATGTAGATTGGTTATATATATATATATATATATATATATATATATATATATATATATATATATATATATATATATATATATATATATATATATATATATATATATATATATATATATATATATATATATATATATATATATATATATATATATATATATATATAACCAAATAAAAAAGGAAAAAAAACACAATTAAAAATAGTGAAATAAATAAATAAATATTATAAGAATATAAAATATCAGGATATGTATAATTAAATGGGTGAGATGTTTAAAACAAATGGATTCATGTTAATATAAGTTAAAAATAGAAAAAATAAAGCTTATATTTAGTCTTTCCTAATGATCACATTTTTTCTCTTTTCATTAGATTTAATTTAGGTTAGTTGGTTGTAATCAATAAAAATAGAATAATTATTTTCCTTTATTGATTATTTAATTGTAAAAATACAAAAATAAATTATTAGGATAATTTAGTCATTATTATATTTTATAACAAAGACGAAGTATATAATTAAGCGTGTGTAATTAAATTAATAATTAATCTTATAATGATTTAATATTTCCCCTTAATAATTAATAAAAGAATGAAAAATAGAATAATGTAAAATAATAATAATTAGGTAATTATATGAATAATTATGATTAATATGGGATTAATACCAAAGTTAGGGATTTAAATTAATGCTAGGAATTAAATTTAGAACAATAGACATATTAAAATTAGAAATTATTTTTTAATTGGGTTAATACAAATAATATAAGGAAAATGAGATAAAATATTAGGATTTTAAAGGATAAAAATTGAGGGTAAAATAAGGGATAAGTGATAAAATATAAGACAATGGGATATTAATTTGGGATAAATAAATAAGGAATATGAGATAAATTATTAGGATTTTAAAGGATACAAATTGAGGGTAAAATAAGGGATAAGGGATAAAATATATTGGTTTATAAAGGGATAATTATGGGATAATTCTATGAGATAATTCAAGGGGATAATCAAGGGATAATTCATGGGATAAATATTGGGATAAATTTTTTGGGTTTAAGGGGTATAAATTCAAGATAAGGGATCAAACAATAAAGACCTAGGATTTTATGAAATTTTAATTGACATTATCAACTTGTTTTCTATAATCAGATTAATGAGATATTTTTGCAATTAAGTCAATGAGATAAAATCAACTTCACTCATCTAAACTGTAAGTCCTCAGCCCTTGTGCATTGTTGGAGCGGTAAAGCGGTAAGAAAAAATTATTATTTTCGGAAGTGTTTCCTCCGGGATTTATATCGTCTCCACAGGGATCGGTACGAGGAAAAGAATGTTATTTGACAATCACCACGTCTCTAAGCTTGGGTTTTAATGGTTTTAAAAAATAAGATGCAAAAGAAAAACATAAGACAAGAAAATAAATACATTCTTAAGATATGAGAAAACTCGTCAGAAGTTGTATTTTGTTCTACCCATCATGTACTAAAAAAATCTATGGACTAAATGCACGCAACCTAAATCACTCGTCAAAACTCCCACGTATCGCTCACAAACAGAGGTTATGTCTAACGGAAAGTTTGAGAAATCAACCGTATTCTCTCAAAGGTGATGTCTCACGCAACTAAATGACACAGAGCATTAAGATTTGACACATATACATGAATATTAGACCGTTTCCCACATCCAATAGACGTTCATCTTAGGTCAAGTTCGAAAAGTATATGACTATAACGAAGCAAACTCATTAAGATAGAGATTAAATCAAAGATGACATTCTTTAAGAGTTGAAAAAGAGATTTTATACAAAGATCCATAAATATACATACAATCAAGATAAGCTTACATATAAAACTCCAACAAATAAAAGATACATAGAAAGGAAGGAACAAGAACATAAATCTCACAGTTTGTCAACTCCGATTGAAGTGGATTCGACTTTAGATCGTCAAGATGCATCCTCCAATGTTGTTTCTGAGCTAAAACTACTAAAGAATGTTTTTGATGAAGTTAGGGTTAAAAATTCTCAACAACATAACCTAAAAAATACTAAAAAGTGACTTAAATAGGGGATGGAATAGCGTGAATCGCGCTAAGCGCACTATGAGGATGCTTAGCCTCATTAGCAAAATCTTGTTTCTTGCTTTCTTCATAACTTACAAACTGTAACTCTGATTGACGCATAGTCGGAAGCATTAAAAGCTTATTAAATGCTCTACATGACAATAAAAAAATTATCCATGATTGAACACCTAAAAAAATGAGATAAACTAAAATTAGTAAAAATGATAGTTATTACAATCGCGTTAAGCGCGCTCAGATTGCACTAAGCGCGATCTCACTTAAAATATCCTTCAACCGTGTTAAAGCGTGCTACGCGCCATCCTGCTCACGCTAAGCGCGGTCAGGAAAAAAAATACTCCACCTACTGTCATCCAGTTCCCAGCGCGCTAAGGGCGAATGGCAGTATTTTGACTCTAAAATTATGCATTCATCAAGAAAAACTCATATTGAACAGTATAAAAGTAAAAATCACAAGAGCTTTAAGGGTTGTAATGTGGCTTGGCTAACAAACAATTATTTTTCTCAAGGTAAAAGAAACAAAAACTTGCCTAATCAAATGAGAGTGATCATTTCTCACAATCTCAAATTCTCACAAATTCCGACCACTTTTTTCTCTTTTTCAAATTGTTACACCATTCCACAAAACTTATTAGCACAACACAATTCTATTTTTTTCTTTTTCAATTCGTTTTCCTTTTTTTTCTTTTCTTTTACTTTTGTCTTTTCTTTCTTTTTCAAACATTTTCTTTTTCTCAACCTCTTAGCAACCAACCTTTTCTCCCCAACATGAATACAATCACACATAGTGACATAAATGCTCCCAAACTTATTAGGAAAAGGTAAAAAAACTCAAGTAACAAGTCTTGGTTATAGTTCAAGAAAAAGTATTAGAATCCATACAAAAATGAACATAACACCAACATGGATTCTAACAAAGGCTTAAAGGGGTAAGAAAATTCTCACTCACTCACAAGGTATATTGACTATTTGATCAAGTGGTTCTGCTCAAAATAAAACAAAATATCTTGATCATTTTAGTGCTATCATAAAAATCAACACAAATATAAGATTAAACATAATAAAACTGAGTTAAACAAGAATGTTAGTGTTCTGCATATAGTAAACAATGAAGAGCTCCTCACAAAAAGAGTTTTATTCTAAAGTGAATAAAAAATGAACAAGTATGACAAAAGAATGAATGACATGAAAATTGTACAAATGAAAAGTCTCCTAATCATGCTATGTGAACAAACGAAACAGAAACAAATATGTACATTCACATATGTAAAACAACTATGGACAAGTATGTACAAAGGTTAAAAATATAGATACTATCGCAATACAATTAAATATAAAAACCAATCCCTGACAACAACGCCATTTTGTTGGAGTGGTAAACCGGCAAGCAAAAATTATTATTTTTGGAAGAATTCCCTCCGAGATTTATATCATCTCTACAGGGATCGGTACGAGGGAAAGAATGTCGTTTGACAATCTCTACTTCTCTAAGCTTGGGTTTGAATAGTTTTAAAAAGTAAGAGGCAAAAGAAAAACATAAGACAAGAAAATAAATACATTCTTAAGACATGAGAAAACTCGTTAGGAGTTGTATTTTGTTATACCCATCATGTACTAAAAATATCTATGGATCAAATACATGTAACCTAAATCACTCGTCAAAACCCTCACGTATCGCTCACAAAAAAAGGTTATGTCTAACGCAAAGTTCGGGAAATCAACCGCATTCTCTCGAAGGTGATGTCTCACGCGACTAAACAACATGGAGTATTAAGATCCGACACACACACACACACATGAATATTAGACCGCTTCCCACAACCAATAGACGTTCATCTTAGGTCGAGTTTGAAAAGTATATGTCTATAGCGAATCAAACCCATTAAGATAAAGATTAAATCAAAGATGACATCGATTAAGAGTTGGGAAAGAGATTTTATACAAAGATCTATAAGTATACATACAATCAAGATAACATTACATACAAAATCCCAAAAGATGAAAAATACATAGAAAAGAAGGAAGAAAAACACAAATATCACAGCTTGTCAACTCCTATTGAAGTGGATTCGACTCCGGATCGTCAAGATGCATCCTTCAATGTTGTTTATGAGCTAAAACTACTAAAGAATATTTTTGATGAAGTTGGAGTAAAAAGTTCCCAACAACATAACCAAAAAAATTCTGAAAAGTGACTTAAATTGAGGATAGAATAGAACGAACCATGCTATGAGGGTGCTTAGCCCCATCAGCAAAATCTTGTTTCTTACTTTCTTCATAACTTTCGAACCGTAACTCCGATTGATGTACGGTCGAAAGCGTTGGAAAACTTATTCAATGCTCTATATGATAATGAAAAAATATCCTTGAATGAAAACCTAAAAAAATGAGATAAAGTAAAATTAAAAAGAATGATATTTATTACAACCGCACTAAGTGAGATCTCACTTAAAATACCCTTAAACCGCCTTAAATCGCGCTAAGCGCGGTCCGAAAACAAAAATACTACAGCTATTGCCATCCAGTTCCCAGCGCACTAAAAATCATGCTAAGCTCGAATGGTAGTATTTTGACTCCAAAATTCTGCATTTGAAACATCCCTCTTGACTCAAACGTGCCCATACTTCAATCATGCATTATTAGCTATAAAAACAGATGAAAATTATCAAACTCATCAATCTGTACACAAAAACACATATTACACACTTTAATAAAAACTATACAAAATATACACAAAAATGGGGGATTATTAACGGAAAACCAACGAATCAAGGTAATAAATTTCAATTATTCACTCTCAAAATTAGTACAATTTAGCACTTATCATGCATTGAGGATTTTTCAAAAATCAAATATTTCTCTGCCCCATATGCGTGAGAATCTTTCAAGGGATAAAAATAATCAACCAACCAACATTTTCAAGAAGAACTATGGTTCTCTCATCCTTCATCTAATGTGAGGGTACGTATGCATAGAGTTGTAAACTCTAGCGAGTACAATAATCAAAATTTGAAAATATTTTTTATTAATAATTGATGGTACAATGGAGGTGAAAATAATTTTTAATTTTTACTAATCAAACACATCTTAAGAACACATCTTTATTAATAATTGATGGTAATAAGCAATCACATCTTAAGAACACACTAACCCTAGATTTAGAGGAGGATCTAATTGAGTACAATGGAGGTGAGAGGTGCATAATACCTTTCTCTCACTTAACCGACTCTCGAACCTAGTCTCACCCTTTAATAGTTAGGTTTTATCATTGTTTCCTTGTCCCTTAGGACGAATAAAGGATGATGGTGACTCTATCATTTTGTCGGCCACGACATACCTTGAGAAAATACACTTTCTTGCTTTGAGATCAAGCTTTATTTTATGAGAGTGAAGAATACACTACGCCAGAAATAAGTTTTAGCAGCGCACACAAAGACAACGCTTTTTAAAAAAGCGCTGCTAAAGGGTGAGTAAAAAAAAAGAAAAAAAATTTCCTACCAAAGACAGCGCTTTTTAAAAAGCGCTGTTAAAGGGGGGCCCTAAGAAAGCGCTTTTTAAAAAGCGATGCTAAAAGGGTACCCTAAGAAAGTGCTTTTAAAAAGCGCTGCTAAAGGGGGACCCTAAGAAAGCGCTTTTAAAAAGCGCTGCTAAAGGGGGCCCCTTTAGCAGCGCTTTTTCTATAAAGCGCTGCTATATGGCATTGCTAAGGCACCCTATGAAAGCGCTTTTAAAAGCGCTGCTAAAGGCCTTTAAAAGCGCTGCTATAAGTATTAGTATTATAATTTTAAAATACCCTCCAGAATTTTAAGAGAAACAGAACAGTCGTACATTTCTTTTCTTCTTTCTTTCTCCTCTGGCGAACGAACTTGCCCTATTCAAACTTTCTGTTGCCGTCATCCGCCGTCGATCGTCACCCTCTTCCATTGGATTGCGCCGCTGTCGCCGTTCACCGTCCGTTTTCGAGTGCATCCGTCCTTCTGCATTGCATTTCCACCATTGTTACGGTATGTGAAGTTTTACTATGGTTTTCTTGTTTATTTATCTTTTCACCATTGTTGGTATTTGAAGATATAGATGGTTTTCTGTTCTGATGATATAGATGGTTTTGTGTTATTGAGATATTGAAGGTTTTGTGTTATTGTCTCTTTGTTGTTATTAAGATATTGAAGGTATATGTATATGGCATTGCTGAGTTATAGTGGTTATATGTATTGATCAAATTCTTTAAAGGTTTGTTGAGTTAAGCATTTATGTGTTATTGTCTCTTTGTTGTTATTGAGATATTAAAGGTTTTGTGTTATTGAGATATTGAAGGTTTGATATAGTTGTTGCAATACGAAGGTTTGTTGTTATTGAGGCATTGAAGGTTTAATATTATTGTTGTTGTTGTTGTTTTTATTGAGTTATTGAAGGTTTAGTGAAGGTTTTTAGTGTTGTTTTGTATTGAAGGTTTGAGGGCATGCAAGTAAATTTGAGTTCAAGTATGATATTTGATATGATGTTAACACTAATGTTGTTGGGTTTGTGTAGATATGTTACGTATACTATTGTTTTTGTTGTTGTTGTTGTTAAAAGCCTAAACTCAAAATGTTTTATGTGTTATTGTTTTTCTATTGTTATTTTGGGATTGAGATTGATGTTGTTTTTATTTTGTTGCTATTTTGAACTTAGATGGATAATTCATCTAGCACCACTCACACAAATGAGTTTTCTTCTAATTTGAATATAACAAAAATATTAGATAATGATGGCTAAAAATATTAATGTAACTTGATAGAGCATATTTTTTTTTAATAGTTTGGAAATTCGTATTTTTTAAGAGAGTAGCCAACATGAATATGGTTTTATATGTTATTATGGTTTTATATGTTGATGGTTTTATATGTTGATATGTTATTATGTTATTATGTTATTATGATGGATTTCTCAATGTTTATATGATATATATGTTATTATGGTTTTATATGTTTAGTTAGGATTTCTCAATGTTTAGTAAGGGTGTCATTTTGGTTTAAGATTTATCTAGTAATTTTAATATGATTTGCTTTGGTGGATTATCTAGTATTTTTAATATGATTTGTCTTGGTTAATTATTAATATGATTTTAATAAAATTTATATTTTGTCTGCTATAGGGGTTACCTGTGAAGAGCAAAGCTGTGATCGTTTCCAAGCATCCTATTGCGTAGCATTCTTAGAAGTTAGTGATTTCCTTACAAGTATTCTCTGTTTTGTTTAACTTTTATAGTTTAGTGTAGATTACTCAATTAGTATGGATAAAAAATGGATGTCTGGTAATCGATTGTCAAAAGAGTACGAGAATGGGGTATCGAAGTTCGTTAAGTTTGCTGTTGAACACGCCAAAGACCCCAGTAGGATCACATGTCCTTGCTTAGGATGCTGTTGTGGGCGTCGAGTTGACGCCGTTCAGTTGGAATCTCATTTAGTAAGACATGGAATTGATCGAAGTTACACATGTTGGACATTACATGGTGAGATAAGTAACGAGAATGTTGAACCTCAGAATAATACGACATGTGCTTCAAAGGATAATGGCAGGGATACATATGATTGTGATCGAGTCGAAGAGATTGTAGAAGCACTTGAAGAAGATCTTCAAGATTGTCCCAAGATGTTTGAGAGGTTGGTAAGCGATGCAGAGAAACCGTTGTATAAAGTTTGCACTACTTTCACAAGATTGTCCAAGGTATTAAAGTTGTACAATTTAAAGGCGGGTAATGGATTGTCGGATAAAAGTTTCATAGAGTTGTTAGCCCTACTTCAAGAGATGCTTCCGGAGGATAATGTTCTTCCCAATCGAACCTATGAAGCTAAAAAAATGTTATGCTCTATTGGCATGAGCTATGATAAGATACATGCTTGTCCAAATGATTGCATTTTGTTTCGAAATGAATATGCATCATTAAACGAGTGTCCTAAATGCGGTGTATCTCGGTATAAGAAAAAATTGTCACCAGCAAAAGTATTATGGTATTTTCCTATAATTCCGAGATTCAGACGCATGTTTCGTAGTGAAACAGATGCAAAACACCTGACTTGGCATGCTGATGATATAATTGTAGATGGGAAGTATCGACATCCGGCAGATTCACCACAGTGGGTGAAAATTGATAATGATTATCCTGATTTTGGAGAAGAAGCTAGAAACCTTCGCTTGGCATTATCGACTGATGGAATGAATCAGCATGGTCTGCAAAGTATCTCACATTCCACCTGGCTTGTAATTATTATGATTTATAACCTACCTCCATGGCTATGTATGAAGCGTAAGTACATGATGTTATCTATGTTAATTTCTGGACCTAAACAACCAGGGAATGACATAGACGTATACCTGACACCTCTAATCGAAGACTTAAAGAGTTTGTGGGAGAACGGTGTGGAGGTTTATGATGGATATAGGAAAGAAAGTTTCAATTTGAGGGCGATGTTGTTTGGCATAATTAATGATTTCCCAGCATACGGAAATCTATCGGGGTATAACATTAAAGGTCAATGTGCGTGTCCTATCTGTGAAGAAAACATAGATTGGACGCGGTTGGAATTTGGTCAAAAGAATGTCTTTCTTGGTATCCGTAGATTCTTAAATTCTAGTCATCACTACCGTGGATGGAGAAAAGCATTCAATGGAAATTCAGAACAACGTAAAGCTCCACCAACATTGACCGGCGAACAAATTTTTGAAAAGGTGAAAGATGTGAGTACTAAGTTTGGCAAGCCTTTTGCTCATACGATTGTCACGCGTGGATGGAAGAAGAGGTCAATTTTGTTTGAGTTGCCATATTGTAAGTCGTTGTATGTAAGACATTTTCTTGATGTTATGCATATTGAAAAAAAATGTATTTGAAAGTGTTATTGGTACGTTACTCAATATACAAGGAAAGTCTAAGGATGGCCTTAAAGCAAGAAAGAACTTGGTAGCAATGGGAATAAGAAATGAATTAGGACCCTTGAAGAAAGGAAACTGCACATATCTACCACCTGCTGCTTATACTTTATCTAGAAAGGAGAAAAAGATATTGTGTAAGCTTCTGAGTGAAGTTAAAGTTCCAGAAGGATACTCTTCATATATTAGAAGACTTGTTTCTATGAAAGACCTCAAGTTAAAAAGTTTAAAGACACATGATTGCCATGTTATAATGGAATTCTTATCTGCTAGTTGTGTCAACTCACGTATAATAGACCAGACACCAGATACAGTCAAAGAGTACACAGTGCAGAGATTTATGCGCGCGACTACGGAGAAGTTGTTCTTATTGCCATATAATACTGGCCGTGGGTTAGATTTTATTCTAAATTCATTTATTATAATTGTTAGATTTTTCCCTTTCTATATAACATTTCCGTCTAAACTGTTGTCTTATTTTATAGTGGACATTGGTTGTTGATCGCGATTAATCTGACGAAAGAAATAGTGTATTATATAGATTCATTGGATGGCGATACAACAAAATATGAAAATCTGAGGAACTTTGTTGATACGTAAGTGATGAGATATACTGTTGTCTTTAATTATATATCTTTATTTATTATGTGACATTATTCTAAATATGCGTTTATATTATGTTAGAGTTATACAAATATTCAGAGCACAAAGAGATGCAACGGTGCCAAAAAGCAAGGCTAACAACATCAACTGGATCGGAGTGGAGGTATATTTTCGCATGTTTGACTGTTATAGTAGTTCTACTTGATAAAACTATTTAAACTATATATCCTGATAAATGTTCGTTTGTTTTTTCCATTTACAGTGTCCTCGGCAACGCAATGGTATTGACTATGGATATTTTGTATTGTGCTTTATGAGGGAAATTATTCTTTCTGGTCAACTTGAGATTCCAGTCATGGTATGGATCAATTCATTATATAAGTTATATGATTCATTTTGATAATTATCCGATACTTCATCTGAGTAATTAGTTTTAAAATTAAATCTTATTCGATCTGTTATATTGTGTAGTATTTTGATGAATTCAAGTGCGCTACTTACACGAAAGCAAAATTGGAAGAAATTAAAGAGGAATGGTGTCAATTTATTCTTGGGTTGAGAATTGTATAGAGTTATCGGATTGGAAGACTTTTAATTATATGTAAATTGAATGTATTTGTATTGTTGTAATTCTGAGGATCGAATTTTGTTGTAACATATTTAAACAGGTTTATGTGTATATTAAAATGTTTATGAACAAAGTGATGAGTTACAATGTATCCAAAGTTTTGAATTGTATATATAAGGCCAAAATTTGAATTGTATATTTAAGGCCAAAGTTTTGAACTGTATATATAAGGCCAAAGTGTTGAAATAAAGGTCTGAATTATAAGCAGGTTGTTGGTAAATATACAAAACAGGGTGAATATTTATTAAAAAAAATTTAAAATCTGGGACATTAGACAGCGCTTTTACAAAAAAGCGCTGCTAAAAGTCACAAACATTACGCTACAAAAGCGCTGCTATAGGTTTGGAAGGGGGGGGGTCTAAGACAGCGCTTATAAAAAGCGCTGCTAAAGGTGGGGTCTAAGACAGCGCTTTGTGAAAGCGCTGCTAAAGGTGGGGTCTAAGACAGCGCTTTGTGAAAGCGCTGCTAAAGGGGGGGATGGTCGGGGGAAATATGCAGCGCTTATAAAAGCGCTGCTAAAGGGCTAAAAAAGCGCTGCTAAAGGTGCTGCTGAAGGGAGCTTTTAGCAGCGCTTTTTCCATGAAAAAAAGCGTTGCCTTTACCTTTAGCAGCGCCACTTTTGGCAGCGCTTTAAAGCGCTGTTAAAGGCCAAAAAAAGCGCTGCTAAAGGTCTTTTTTGGCATAGTGATAGAGGCATAGCATAATGGACAAAAAAGTTTAAAAGAATATATGTCAGGTATCTCGTTATGTAGAACTTGGTAAGGTGAATAGTTTTAAAGCATATGTGTAGTCACCCTATTGATTATGTAAGTGGCTAATTGAAGGGCAAATGAATAATATTATTTAGGCAACTTTGACTGGTATAGAAGGGATTAAACAACATTCAACAAGTGTTGATGTTTCCTATCTACCCTCCCATTTTATGGGGGATTTTCAACATAAGATGTACTGTGAACTATGCCTTTGGAAGCATAAAATTGGTATAGAAAAAACCCAGGGCCATTGTATGACCTGACTATTTTAGGTGTTTTGTGGAAATGTTTTATAACCATGGTGATGAAGTTTTGAAACTATATAGAGGCCTCAGATTTTGTTTTCATGATAATGATTCACACAAATCTTGTATGATCATCGAGAATGGAAAAAATATCTATGATTTTGTATGGATGAAATAGCAAGAGGTCTCCAAATGTCAAAAACTAATAATTCAGAACTATGATAACAAATGGAATTATTTGTAGGATAAGGAAACTTTCTATGTTTGTCCATATGGAAAATATCACATGTGGGATTATTATCAAAATAAAAAGAAAAGTACATTTGTGATATTTATTTGATGAAGCTTGATTAGTGAATGACTTAATGAGACCTGATTATTGATAGACGATGGGACAAAGGAAGTCAAATTTGATTATTGAAGCAAGGTAATTAACTGGTCATACTAAGATTGAGAAAGTGGTACATGATTGCTTGGAGAAGAAGTGGCTTGAACCTCATCTAAAGCCTGAGATGAGTCATTTGCATCTACCAGAATAACATTGACAAAAGATTTATTTTTGTTGAAGTTGGGATGTCCATGCTTTTGATAGTAGAAATCAATAGTATGACCACTCCTATTGCAGAAGGGGCATACTCTAGCAAAGTTTTTGACATTATTATAGCCACATTTATGCTTGAAATCAGGTATATGTGCAGTATTAATCAAAATTGATTTATCCTCAATAAGTGCTAGATTCTTGTGGTTACTTTCTTCTTGAACTACAAGAAGTATATGCGATTAACTGATGGTAAAAGGTCCATGAGTAAGACCTAAGTTTTCACAACCGAGAAGGTATCATTCAGAATTGTAAGAAACTTAATGGCTTGATCTTCAAGTCGATATTCTTAAGCATTTTGAATTGCATCTATGGTAAGAGATGATCAACTTTAGAAAATACCCCTTTCAATTCAAGAAAATACTCCATGATCAATTTTGAATTTTGTTTGAGATTGTTAATAGAAGATATATGTGTAGCTATTATAACACGATCAACTTTTTAAAATATTTCTCGTAAATCATCCCAAACATCCATTATATTTTCATGAAAAACAAGGGTGAAAGAAATTTGGTCACTAATCAGATTGATTATCTAACCGTGAGTAAGATGATTGCATGTTTCCCATTAAGCAAAGTTGAGATCATTAGCAAAAAGGAATTTGAATTGATCCGTCAACAAATTTTAGCTTATTCTTCACTCCAAGAGCACACTTCATTGATTTATGCCAAGTAAGATAGTTTGAGCCATCAAGCTTGGGAGTAACATTAATTAAATTAGAACCTTCACTCATATGAACATAGTAAACAGAATCAAGATCAATTTAATGTGGTGCTACGCCATACATAGTCATATTTGAATCAATGAAAGAAAAGATGATAAGAAAAAAATTGATTATGAATGTAGGAAAAGAACTCTAAAAGAAACAAAACTAAATATACAAATAAAAAACAAAGAAAAGATGAACACAGTCAATAAAAAAGAAGGAATGAAAAGACGATGAAATTCATTAATTCTAGTGATTCCATATTAAAGGAATCAAAATGAACATGGTAATTATGTAATCTCATTAAATTGGAATTTGATACAAAAGATGTATATATACATATCATGTAACTTCTATGACAAGTTATTGTGTTATATCTACATATTATTATTCCTTAGATAAAAAGTAGTTTTTTAACAACTTGTATAACCTATTTTAAACTCAATTGAAATTATTGCTGCATTGCAATCCTTTAAATCCGAAATATCAACTAATAACATAATATAATAATATTAAATTGACGATTTCATTGGCTAAAAATTGTACAACATTGACTTCGATCATCATTCTCTCATGGTGGGCTACAGTTGTTTTAAGAAGTTAATGTGAAATCATGTTCATGTAAATTAAAGTGACTAAAATCTAAAAAGTGTTCCAACTTTCAACAACTAGTATAATATTTATTCTATAGTTTCCCTATGAAAGCAAAAATGGAAGGCAAGAAAAGCTAGAAACAAGGGGACATTGGCCATTCAAATATTGATTGAGTGCCTTGAATGTAAAGACATGGAATGAAAAGTTCCTCGATCGAACCAATATGAGGGAGGCAATGGCATTCTTGAATTTGGTTAATGTTTCACTTTATATACACCTTCTAATGAATCTAATGCAATTTTTTTGTACTTAAATAATTTCTATTTTGGACTACTCAAGTTTGGATTTCTCTACATTTCGAACTTCGATCATTAGACTTAATTTAATTGGGGAATAGATAGCTATGGTTTAAATTAAGAGTTGAAAAAATTAGATGAGTTAAGACTTGAAAGATCAAGGTTCATACAATGAGAAACTACTAATATACTAACACTAATTACTAATATACGTTTATATAAATATAAATTATGTAGCTCAACTTATTTAAAAAGTTAAATTTTTACATAGTCATAAGTTTTTGGTTGAATATTGATATTTTTAAAAAATAATTAATTTAAAATTTTAATTAATTTTAAATAAAATAATATTAAAAAGTAACATTAAAACATCTGAATTCAAAAAATCTAACTTGGAGATGGTTATATTCTAATTCTTCGCTGGTCTAGTAATGTTCTTTTTACTATTAATCTGTGTTTGTCTGTTGTATGGGTTAGAATACCCTCTTGTACTTTTATCTTTAATTCTATTGTCTATTAAAAAAGGGTCATAATAACCAGTGCCTTCAGGACACTAGTTAAGAATTTCAAATAAGAAAAATATGTTATATTTAATTCACTCAATACACACAATATTCTTTAAAAAGTCTAATTATTTCTCTTTTCAAAAATACTGTGTGTATTGAGTGTTACCAAATTAAAAGTTTTAAAACATCATTTTTACTACAATAACTCTAAGGTATTTTGGTGCAATAACTAATCTAAATTCTAGTATATATTTCCTTCTATATATCTCACTTCAAAATGTGTTGTGTTTTCTCTTTTTGGCTTCTCTTGGGACCCAATAAACAAACATGTCAGAGAAAAGGGACAAAACAAAAGAGATCACACCATATCTTCGTCTCCTCCCATAATTACTTCTTCCACCTCCCTACAACTCCATGTTCTTCAATTTAATCTCTTATTCTTCCTTAAGCTTTTGCATTTAATGCACATTCATTTCCTTTCTTACTACAAATACTTCTTCTTCTACTACCATCCTATCATCACTTCATATTTTCATTATCACACACAAGAGTTTCATTATTAGGTCAAGATTTCACATGGTTCAAATGTCATCAACTGCATACGTTTTTCTTTTGTTTCTTTGCTTTTCTTTTCATGCATGTAATGCCGGTAGCAGGAATCTGATCTCTCTTGATAACAAGATGGAGAAGAAACTTAACTTCTCTCTTAAGGTTTGTTCTCAAAACTTAACAATAAGCATAAGGGTTTTTCTTAATTACAGTTGCACCTATCAACCGTAGTAATATATTTTTTCACTGATAAGTTTTAATTAAACTTATGCAGATTGTTGAAAAAAATGGATTTGATTCCTCGCAGATGAAGGTTAACGAAGGCGATAACAAGATGAAGATTAATGAGTTTGTTGGCGATTCAGAGAAATCGAAAAACCGAAAAAGTACTAACCGGAGGATGTTGAAAGGTGTGAGAAAAGTTTCAGTTTCAGTTTCAGTTCATGGTTTACAAACAAAATCTCATGTTTCAACTTCATGGCGTGTGCCTCACAAGAAGAAGCATAGTGAGAAACATCCTGGTTTTAATTTGGATTATTCACCACCTAAGACACATCCTCCTTCTCACAACTAAGTAACAATGTTATGAACCCTAGCTAGTTATTACAAACTGATCAATATTGAAAAGAAATTGCATACACAATGACAATGCCTCTCATCTAGGGTTTGAAATAATGTTTAGTATATGACTAGAGAAAATGTTTGTGTTGTTATAATATATAACCAAACATATGGTTTCCAATGTTAACCTAGCTAGGTATAGTTCTTTTTTTCTTCTTCTTAAGTATATGTATTAATGAAAGAGTAATCATTTCTTCTATTGTGCCTTTCTCTTTGGTGAGAGCAATGATATTTAGTTACAATTCAAACTGTTCAATTAGTTTTATGTTAGTAGTTATGATAGTTACAAGTTGGTTTTAAGTTAGAGGTTAGTTATGTTTATGTAACTTTGGCTATTGAGTAGTTGCATCATAAGTAAACTAGTTTGAGAGTTGCTAAAACCTCTATAAATTCAAATTCAATGCTTGTAATCATGTATTCATTTTTCAACTACTAATTTCATAAACTCTTCCTTTTCAATTCTTCTTCCACTCTCTTGCTTTTGGTTTGAATCTAAAGTATTTCAGAACTTATACGATTTGAGTCTTGTACCTTTAATAAAAGAGAAAAATCTTGTAAGAAATCAGGTCGGAAGGATAAAATTGTTGGTCATATGACTTCACATATAAGAAGATGGTGAAGTAATTTAGATTTGAAAAATTTTGTTGATTAAAATCAGAGGTTGAAAATATTTTTAAAAAGACTCCACGGAAATAAATTGCGGAAGTTAAAATGTTTAAGGGAAGAGAGAAAAACTCAAGGAATTATACAAGTTTAGTCAAAAATGACTTAGTATTCTCCTTAAAATTTGATCTTGAGAGTATTTAATAAACTTAAGAGTTTTTAGTAAGTTAAACTTTCAAACCCCTTTATAAAAATGATATAGAAGTTTATGGCTAACTTCCAACCAAACACCAAACAAGAAGTGAAGTGGTGAGCTTCCTTCCAAACAATGGATTAAAGCGGTTAGTCTTCTTTCCGAATAGAAACTTGGAGTGGTTGGTCTTCAAGCTTCAAACCAAAATTTTACATAGGCTAATCTTGAAATTGAGAAAACTTTTAACATTGGGATTTGCTCGCAAACCGAAATTTGGTTTTATACCAAGCTAACCAAGAACCTATGAGATTTTAACACTAGGTTTATCTTGAAACTTACTAAACTTTTAACATATGACTTAGCTTGAACCTGATGAAGACTTTTACACGGACTGAACTTTCTAACCGAACCAGGTAAATTAACAACTAAATTCTCCAACAACTGAACTTTCTCTTGTTAGATTAATTATTTAATTAATCAAATATGGATTGACATAATTATATTATGGTCTATTATTATTAAACACTAAATAGATGAATTGTTTAATTGGGTTATGTGCCTGAATAGACTGTGATGGATTAACATATTCTGAAAACCCTAGACGATAATGAACGTAATAGTCTTCTCATACTCATTATTTCCGACGGTAATCTCACAAATCCTAAAAAGTACATTGTTCTTATTATTAATAATTATTCATTGATTAAATAATATGTAATAATTTATATCTATTGATCAAATTAAATCTAGCAATTGGTACTAGAGCCTCGATTTAGATATATATTATTGCTATTATAATTTTTTATATTTAAAAATCAGCAACAAGAGAAAAGCTTTTATGAGATATTTTTTTAATTCATCTGTACTGATTTTATTGAGATTCCAAAATCATGATTATATTTAAAATTAAAGGATGTTATTTTATTATGGTATGAGTTTGGTCAGAAATTTGGAATAGTTTCTTAATCATCTATAATATATATATAAAGACAAAATTTAATTTTGGTGTAACCTATTTTTCTATCAATTTTACCCTTGTTTTAATGTATAATTTACCCAATAATTTCTATTAAAAAAAGTCATTACTATTAATTTTCACATAACTTTCTCTTATTAATTTTCTATTTAACTTCTACTATTAACTTTTTACATAACTTCCTTTTAAAATTATATTAAATAAAAGAATATTATTTATACTTTTACGTATGCATTAAAAAAACAGACAGATGGACACGCGAGTACCCGTCTGAACGCTTGTAGCTATATAGTGGCAATGAAGCTAATGTGCTAACGATTTCATGAAAAACTCAATTCCATTAAATTTCTATGTAACTTTGTTTCTGTAGTTGTTTTAATAAAGTTATTTATTTTCTGTTCTTCTATATATGGTTATTAATTTGATGGCATTTAAAATTGAGATTTTGCAATGCTATTACTGCATCATCGATCAAACATCATCGACCAAATTAATTAATATGTTATGAAACATATTTATTTCTTGTAATATGCATTTAAGTTTTGTGCAACGGTAATTCTTTTGAGTTTTAATAGCATATTCATTCTTTCACTAACATACTTGTACTTGAAAATAATGAGAATGAAATCCACTTAAATTCTATTGAAAAAAAAAGGTGAAAATTTTAATTAATAAAAAAAATTGCCAGCATGTTTTTTTTTCCCTTTTTTTACTCCAATTAATTCTCTGAAAAATTCTACAGACATATTTATTGTCAGACACGTTCAAAATGCAAGATATATAATTTTCAAATTGTAATTTCTTATCATTTAATATTCAAGAACATATGTTACAGTTGAGAAAATGTTTTGCCTTACCGTTACTCTAACATCAAAATCACATGTTTTGCAAAATTATAGGTGACTAATAAAAACAAAAACAAAATTAGAAGCTAATTTTGGAGTTGAAAAAAATATTATCGTGCTCATTGTATTATTAACATAGTGATATATTATCGAGTAAATATTATCGTGCCTCGGTTAGGCCAAAGTTAAATATTTTGTTGACTTATAAAGTTTGAACTTAGCCTCCAAAAAGTCGAGGTAAAATGTTCCTTTAGCCTCGACCAGGACCAAGGCTAAATATTATGTGAGCTAATGGAGTTTGACTTTAGCCTCGGTCAGGCCCAGGCTATTTTTTGTTTTTTGACACGGCTTCACCGAGGCTAATGTAGACACGGCTAAACCGAGGCTAAATTAGACACGGCTACACCGAGGCTACTATAGACACGGCTCTTCTTGGCCGAGGCTAAATGTTAGCTTCGATCGTTTTAACCTATCCCCGACACCGACGCTACGCCGAGGCTAATTGGCTAGTAGCGGCGGTTTTTTGCCTTATAGTGTCGGAAAATGGTCGAGGCTAAATACAACATTTCTAGTAGTGTTATTAAGATGTTGTATATAATCCTATATTCTATTTAAAGTTATATGGATTTGATCTCACTCAAATGAAGATAAACCTTTTATATAATCATCATACTCTTTCATGTGAAATTATCTAAACAATTATATATTATATTTACGTGCAAAATATGTGGTTGAGTTTATAAAACTCTAATTATGATATATTATACAACCACTCTTCTCTATAATTTTGCAGTAAAAGAAAATTAGTATCCCATTGTATAATCAGAGTATTTAATATTAGTAGACTCTGATAAATCTTTATTCTATTAGATCAGTGGGAGTGCATGTGCACTCAATTATGTAATCTAAGAACTTTAGATTATTATTCTCTTATTGTCATATATTCTTGCGTGCATTATAAAATATGACATATTCTAAGAAGACTTTAAAATTTATAATAACTCTAAGAAGCCTTATTCTATTATATATATATATATATATATATATATATATATATATATATATATATATATATATATATATATATATATATATATATATATATATATATATATATATATATATATATATATATATATATATATATATATATATATATATATATATATATATATATATATATATATATATATATATATATATATATATATATATATATATATATATATATATATATATATATATATATATTATTCTCTTAATCTCAAGAAACATCATAACTTATGTTTAGGTCTATATTGAAAAAACACAATAATTTTTTAGCATGCAACAATATTGTGTTATTCTATCTTCAATAGTCCACATTTGTCATGCCATAATATGAAAGTACAAATAAATATCCATACTCCTATCGAATATGATATTGTGTTATGAAGGTACTTATGATTAAATGTAATTACTCTTGCAATAGGGTATCCCTATATGTAATTACTATTCTTAGACCTATGTGGATATTCTATGACTTTTAATTTGAAAACTCATTAGTATAATCATTAACCAAAGCATTTTAATATGCTTGGGCCATTCTTTATAGCATATTACTCTTAGCTTAAATATGTTCTTATATATTCATCATTATTTATATAAAGTTGTAAGTTTTAACATGTATGATTTGTCTTCCCTATCAGATACAATTTCTACAGTGTTGAAATTTATTTATTTTTGATTGATTAGTGTTTTGACCATTGTTGATATTCTAATATTAAAATCAATATGTTTTAATAATTAATTATTGTCATCCAAGTGAGAGATTGTAAGATTAATTATTTAATTAATCAAATATGGATTGACATAATTAATTATTAATTAATTATATTATGGTCTATTGATATTAAACACTAAATAGATTTTGATTGGGTTTTGTGCCTGAATGGACCGTGATGAGTTTGATCATTCAGTTAAACCCAATGAGAGGTCTTTGTCCTCAGCCGTTTAGCTATTTAAGTATCTTTCCATTAGGCAAGTAACATACTCTGAAAATCCTAGACGACAATGAGGGTAGTAATCTTCTCATACTCATTGTTTCTGACAGTAATCTCACGAATCCTAAAAGATACATTGTTCTTATTATTATTAATTATTCATTGATTAAATAATATGTTATAATTTGTATTTATCGATCAAGGTAAATCTATCAAAGCTTATTATTTAGGATTATTCATGACTTGTCAATCAATTGACAACATGCTCCAATCGATTGGTTGCCTTCAAATTAATCGATTATAAACTTAAAAATGGTAAGAAAAATTATTTAGTCTTTACATATCATTAAGATATTGTCCTAATCGCTCAGGGCACATTTTTTAACTCTTCCAATAGATTTGGATAAAGTGCCAATCGTTTGGCACATACAAAATTTTGTCCAGAGCTATTTTGACAGCACCCTACTCATCTGAAATGACTTTAAGACATTTTTTAAAACATTTTCTTGAGAAAGTTAGTTTAAAAAATTATTTTAGTGTGTCTGATTAACCTCGTACTTTACGAGAAATCCCCAATGCATTTACAATATATATTTACTCAAACGCATTTAAGAAGACTTTCGGAATCTTCAAGTCTTGTCAGATACTTCACTCTTGTAGGCTCTTACTTCGAAGATATTTACTTGCATATGAGGATTAAGTTATATTATTTTTAGGTGTTATCATCAGATAATCCAACTTATCAAGTTCTATGCGTTTGATTCCATATTTAACCGCTTTGTACTTGACTTTAGTTGTCATCACCAAGGACTAGTTGTCATCATCAAAAGCATGTTTGTTTTTAATGGAACTTCATTAATTAATAACCTGCAAAAGAAGGTTCCACATTAATAACTTACTTACTAAATTTCTCCTTCTTGATGTCAAAAATTTAGATAAATAATTCAAGAAAATGAAAGTGATATTTACTAATCATGAAGTGTATGAACAAGTAATCAATGGTGAGTATCTGTTCTATGTAAATACATAAGATGTTTGGAAGAATACTTTTAGGAATTCAAAGATGAAGGGTAGAAACTCTTGTTTCTCATTCATCAATGTGTTGATGCCAAGGTATGTTTAACAAAATTGAAAAATCACTAAATTTTAAGAGTTATTGGGACACCTTATTCCAAAACTATGTAGGTGATACAAATGTGTATAAATCAAAGCATTGGATCTTGAGAAGAAAATATCAATTGATGGGAAAAAATAATGATGGAAAGGTGGCTAACTACTTCACAAGATTGTGACACTCACCAATGAAATGAATAATTGTAGAGAATTCATGATAAAAAAAAAAGTTGTAATTGAGAAAGTCTTGAGAACTTTTAACTCTAAGTTTGATCACAGTGTTGTGACAATTGAATAATTTAAAGAATTGAATGAACTCAAGCTTGGATATCTGTAAAGCAGTCTTAAGGTCTGTTAGTTGAATGTCATTGAAAGCAACAATGAGAAAAATATATATAAATAGTCAGTTCTTGCTCTATTTAAGAAGAATGAAACTGGTAAGAAGAAGTTGAAAAAGAAGAAGAAAAACAATTGGAAAGGGTAATGAAATTATGGAAAGAAAATTGAATCTTATTATATGAGAGGATGGTTAATTGATAAGAACAATACAAGAAAAAAGTTAAATGCTATAATTGTGACAAGTTTGAGCACTATTTTGATGAGTGTTGGTTAAAAAAAAGAAATAAGACTAAGAACAATGAAGACGAGTCAAATTTGGGGAAAAAAAATTAGTTTTGACTCTAATTCATTGATGTTAATGGTAACAACCACCAAAGATCCTAAATTAGATTATTTTACTTGGCACCTTGACAATGGAAGTAGAAAGCATGCATAATATGCTGGTTCATTTGTAAAATGGAAATAAGGTAGTGATAAATAAGGTATTATATGCCCCTAATATGAAGAGAAACTTTATGAGTATTGGTCAATTGGTGGAGAAATGATACTCTTTTATCATGGAAGTTGTTTCACTAAAGTTGTATGATTTTGAAATTAACACTTACTAAAATAGAACATTAAAGACACTTATCAATGTAGTAGAAGTTTACTATATTGTAACTATTATTTTAGAGAACAAGAGCATATATGGTTCCAAAGGTATGTTCATTTGAGTTTCAATAGCTTGAGTCATTTTGATTGAAATAAGATGGTGTTATGCATACCTAAAAATGTAGCTATTAAGAACTCTTATACAACATGCTTGGTAGGAAAACATCTAAGATTAACTTTCACAAGTAGCTTGCTAATCAGATCAAATGAGGTATTAAATGTGATTCATGCAAATATTTGTGGCCCATTTGATATGTTATCCTTGGGTGTCAACAAATATTTTGTCCCTTTTATAGATGAATTTTCTAGAATGTTGTGGCTATATATGATTAAGGATAAGAGTGATGCCATAGAAGTGATCAAAATACTCAAGACCCTAGTAGAAAACAAAGTGGAAAGATGTTGAAAACTTGAGAACATATAGAGGAGGAGAGTATAGTTCCAAATATTTGAAACTTATTACAACCATGAGGGAATCATAAATTAAGACATAATACCCTAAATAATGGTCCAGCTAAAAGAAGAGACATGAGTGTGCTAAACATGGCCATAAGAATACTAAAGCAGAAAGGACACCGTCATTGTTTCTGGTGGAGAAAAAATAATTGTGTTTACTTAAAATCTAAACAAATGTCCTATAAAGAGAATAAAGACACCCTAATTGTCTTTCATGAATGAGGCATACAATGTGTATTGTCCAACAAAGTACAGGGTGTGCGTTTCCCCTACAAGGGCAGGGAGACTCAGAGGCCTTAATAGTAATATTACAGTTTTGTGGGTGAGGGCTAGCTCATAGAGACGAGTAGCCCTGTATAGTGGTTTTTGGTGGCTCGCTTAGCTAGGTGCACGTCGGCGGTTGAATTGACGGTGTTAGGACTACTCTGAGTGAAATGCTCTTTGAGCAGTAATGGATATGTATGACTTGATCCTATATCCCCTTAAGGGATAGTGTATTTATAAAGGTTTATGATACCTAAGGTTTCCTTGGGAAATACCACCACACCCCTAGTTAAAAGATGGACAATTGAATCCTTATTCCCAAAGGGGATGTGGTTAGTAACGACTATGAATTTCTTGTTACCTAAGACACATCATATCCCACATTTTTGCTCTTCAGGGGTGAGGAATGCTTAAGGGCAAGGAGGTATCTCCATTTGAGCCACCTTGCATCGTTATGTTTTCCAAGAGCGGTACCAAGTTATTGCCCTAGGCAAGGTTATCTACAAATATAACAATACACATTCCCTTAGGCACGAGTCATTCGGCAGAGGGAAAATTTTTGTTTACCCGTGGCTAATGGGAGTATCCTGATGACTAATGTTTTCTCTAATGAGTTTCTAGTTGAAATTTAAGAATCCAGGATTTCACAAACTTACTAATATGAAGATTGACGGATGAGGCGTTAGGTTCTTCAACTGGGGAAATCATAGTTAATTTTTTGAGAACTTTAGTTCCTAAAACATGGTATTGCATAGCTCGGCTAGAGAGACACCGAGCTCGTCAGATAGAGTTTAGTCTTTTTAGGTGGGACTTCGACCAAGCCTTCTAGCAAGACTTGCCACCAAGTCTCCACAACTTAATTTAGGTCGCGCCCACTAGGCTTGAATTTTGGAAGTTGTCCTGCCCGAGGATTTAATAAGTCCCTCTAGCGATAATTTTATCAGTTATGAGGATCCTAAGTCCCTCAGATGTAGTATCAGGAAACTTGGATGTCAAGATCCTGAGTCCCTAAAGCGGGACTTCCACCGAGCCCTTTAGTAAAACTTAACACCAAGTCTTCGAAGTTTGATATAGGTCATGCCCATTAGGCGTGATTTTCGAAATTTGTCCCACCCGAGGAGATACTGAGTCACTTAGGCGAGTGTTTTATCAGCTATGAGGATTCTTAGTCCCTTAGATATTGTATCATCTAGCTCGACTGTCGAGACACTGATTCCCTCAGGCGGGGTGTTTAGCCTTTTAGGGGGGTTTCCACCGATCCCTCTAGAAAGACTTAACACCAACTCTCTGAGGCTTGATATAGGTCTCACCCACTAAGCGTGATTTTCAGAAGTTGTCCCTCTCGAGAAGATATTAAGTCACTTATGCAAAAAATTTATCAATTTTGAGGATTCTAAGTCCCTTATATTTTGTATCATGCAACCTAACTATCGATACATCGAGTCCCTCAGACGGGACTTCCATCGAGCCTTCTAGCAAGACTTAACACGAAGTCTCCGAGGCTCAATATAGGTTGCGCTTCCTAGTCCTAATTTTTGAAACTAGTCTCTCCCAAAGAGATACTGAGTCCATAGGGCGAGAGTTTTAGCTTGGTTAACTTGGCTAGGCAAGGAGGGCAGCATGAGTCTTTCTTTGGAGGTTCATTTATGTGATTTCCTTGAGGGGAAGCAAGGATACTTCCATGAAGGCCCAACATATAATTTCCTCGAGTGGTGACAAGAATCCTTCCATAAAGGTCCAACATATAATTGCCTCAAGGGATAGCAAGGATCCTTCTGTGAAGGTCCATCATATAATTGCCTTGAGGGGCCAAGGCTCATTCTGTGAAGGTCCATCATATAATTGCCTTAAGGGGCGACAAGGATCCTTCTGTGAAGTTTTGACATATAATTTCCTAAAGCGGTGACAAGGATCCTTCCGTGAAGTTCTAACATATAATTTCCTCGAGGGAAAGCCAAGATCCTTTCGTGAAGGTGCAACATATAATATTTTTTAAACAGGGGGTGTCCCTGGTAGAGCAGAATGTATGAATAATGTTTCAAAATTACACAGGCATAACATTTATTATAAACTTATGAATAACTTTAAATATAATAATATCGAAGAAGAAGTGTGTTCCATGTCGTGGGTAGAAGCGATCGTTCGAGCTCCTGCAATGTGTACGCTCTGTGAGGAAGTGTTTGGTATATGTGATATGGTCTTTCAGAGTTGGGTTGTAGTTTCCCCTATTGTGCATGTATGACTACTTCCTTTAGTATTAGTGTTGCACCCCAAAATTTGCCCTCACAATACAAGACTTTGTGTTCCAAGAAGGTTCACAAGGTTCACAAAATTCACAATTGGTCAGAAGAGTTGACAATTCCCTCAGACAATGCACCTCCTAAGCAGTGCATCCAAAACTAGGGTTTTGACTTTAATCAGGCTAAATGGACTTCCAAGACTTCAAGTGAGCTTCATAACATCTTATATGTGTATAAGAACCCCCATGTCAAGTTTCAAGACTTTTCTCAAAAGTTTGCTCAGTCAGATGATCAGATAAGTCAAAAGCAGTCAATGCAGTTAAAAGGTCAAACTGAGGTCAACTGTGGTCAAACCAAAGTCAAACTTCATGATTTTTTTTTTGCCAACATCAAAGAGAGGTTGGGTGAGAAATATTATCATAATAACTGTAATACCCCAAATTTTGCCCTAAGATTTGTCGTCGCCTTTCATTGCATTTAATCAATTACTAACAAATTTGTGTAGTCGTTTGACTTTTTGCAGGTAAATATCATATGGCATGCATTTTTTTTCTAAAAAGTAAAAATGGCACAATTGGCAGGAGGACATGTGTAAGGAGTTATGAGTGTGAGAGGTTGAGAGTTCGAATCTCACCTTTGTCATTTTTTTTTTTTGTTTTTTATTATTTTTACTCTAAATTTTTCTATCTTTCATTAAAAAAATAACAAAAATAGTTTTTTATTATTATTTAATTATTATTTTCGTATTTTAATTAAATCATTTTTTAAAATATTATTTTTTTTCACTTTTTTCTAAATTATTCATAAAAATATCCAAAAAATCATAAAATAAAAAATATTGAAAAAAATTTTGTTCTTTTTATAATATTTTTTATTTTAGGAATCAATAGGATTATTAGTTTTTATTTTAAGTTTATTTTAATTATTTTAAATTATTTAAATTTTATTTCTTCTTAACTAATTATTTAGTTTGGGCTTTAAAATGGGCTTTAGGGACATTATTGACAATTTGGTGTTAACCCTAATTTGTTCCCTATATATACATGTGTTGCCTTGTTGGAAAAAAGGAGAGAAGGAAAAAAAACCTAAGAGGAGTGAGTGCCGTTTGCCGTTATTTAGTTTTCTTCTTCATCCATTACTATTGTTTCTTTTTCTTCATCGTTTACCGTTATTTCTTTTCCTTCATCTATTACTGTTGTTTCTTTTTCTTCATCTTTTACCGTTATTTCTTTTTCTTCATCTATTACCGTTATTTCTTTTTATTTATCTATTACTGTTACGTTTATATATATATAATTTTTAAATTGTTAGAGTTTATATATATAAGATTTTTGATCGAATTATGTCGATACGATGTTTGCACATTTGTGTGCATGACGCGTGACATTTGTGTTAGTTCGATCTGGTTGCGATGATCGCATTTTTGTGTGAGCAATAATACTATTTTTTGCTTAATTTCTTTTTCTTTGCGATAAATTTTGTTTCGTCCGATTTAGATCTGGTTGCGATGAGCGCATTTCTGCGTTAGCAACATTGTTGGGTTATTTGGCACATTTAAAATTCATTATTGCTTTATTATTATTATTATTATTATTATTATTATTATTATTATTATTATTATTATTATTATTATTATTATTATTATTATTATTATTATTATTATTATTATTATTTATTATTATTATTATTATCATTATTATCATTATTATTACCATTATTATTATTATTGTTATCATTAATTTATTAAAATTTGTTATAATATAAAAATCTGTTTTTTAAAATAAATAACATTAACATCTTTTCCAAATTAATATGAAAACCTATTATTTTTTAAGAAAAACTTTTTTTTAGATAAATTTAAAATAATAACTAAAATCTTTTTTTTAAAATAATAACTAGAACCGTTATTTATTTTATTTTATTATTGTTCAATTCAAATTTCATTATCATATTGTATCTGCTCCTCTCATGTAACCTCGCGAACTTAACAATCGCTCTTTAAATTCTGCCTTTAAATTTCTGCTTACATGGTTTAAATTATGACATTATCTCTCTGTTTGCATGATTCAATTATCTCACGCGTTTACTATTATTTCTGTCACATTGCACACATCCGAAGGTTAGGCCTAACTGTTTGGCCGCCGCGCCAATAGTCCGTAAAACTTCACACATTCAATTTCAAATCCTCAAAACTACAAACTACAAACCCTAATTTTCACAAATGCCTCGCCGCAGGCAAAATTACAATTTTACCCTTAGCATTAGGTCAAAGAGCCGCCGCGCTCATTTTAGGGTTTCCCGCCGTGGAATCCCTAATTTAACCCTAATTACAACTTAACATTTCAACGTAGAGATTTGGAGTTTCTACACTCCACGTAAGCGTGTCCTTAAGATGCGTTTATTCCCCTTGAGACCTTGACCACAGTCAAGAAGTTTCTAACCTCCCTATTGAGGGGAACTACGATTACTCTGATTCCACTCCCGTAAGGATACGTAGGCACAAGATGCGATGTCTTGCCGAGTAAACTTAGAATTAACCCCCTTTATTATTTATTATTGCTTATTTATATTTTATTTATCTTTGCTATTTAATTATTTTGCTTATTATTTTGTAATTGTTTCTTGGATGTAAAGTTGTTTAATTATTTAATTATTATTATGGTTAGTAATTAGGGAGTGTAACAACATGTATGTAATATTAAAATAAATTTAGATCACTTTTAAATAAAGATAATTAAAATAAACACGTCACACACGTAAGTCGATTTTAATCGCCGTCTCACTTCCTAAGGATATCCCTCAAGTTGCCTACGAATAATGGTTAAGTGGGGTGTATAAAGCAAGTCCCTCAAATAGAAAAATCATCAAAGTCCCTTATGGTTGCCTTTACGAATCGAGTCCCTTTCGAAAAATGATGATGGTCCCTTATATGTGCTTATTACATCCCACAATGGCCTTCAAAGTCAAATTGTCCCTCACATGTCCCTTAACATCCAAAGTAAGGACTACCTACTCCATTATAGTAGGGATAGTCTTACTAAAGGAAAGAATGAAGAATAAGAAAGACCTTTAAACATTAGGGTAGGTTACTCCTAGGTGCTTGCTCACTTCAAAACTGTTTCACACTTAAACAAATTTTCAACAAGTTTTCAAACAAGTTCTTAACACATCCTTACATGGATTATTTATTAACTATTCTGAAAATTTTCTATTCACACACTACACTTTCAAAACAATTCAAAAGTGAGCTTAAGTACCTAAGAGCCCATGGATAACCATGGATGAAAAGGGTGCTAACACCTTCCCTTTTCATAACCTACCCCCCGGACCCAAAATATTCTCTAAGGTCTTTCCTGTTCTTTTATAACCTTTCCTTATGGATAAAATAAAAGTCGGTGGCGACTCTTGCTATCCGCAACATTGTTTAAAGTCAGTTCTCCCACCGTGTTACAGAACTGGCGACTCTGCTGGGGATCTATTTAAGAGGGGTACCCTTAGGAATTAAAGATCACTTTAAATTGTTTGCCTTGTTTGTTTTATATTACTTGTTGGGGTGCTCTCATGTGTGAAAGGTCCTAACCCGGACCTAGTGTACCTTAGGTAAATGGCAATAGACCAAGGAAACTGTACGACGTATATCGATACGGTTGATCTGGTGGCCATAGTTAGTGCGACTTCGTGGTTGGTGCTTATATTCCTTAAGTCAAGTTGAGGATAATATTGAGGCTGCCATATGTTGTCAATGCACTAACTGACTTTTAGAACCCTAGTTAACTCATCTTGGCCTTTAGAAAGTAGTGAGGTAACCAGCTTTGGTGCAGACTGAAGTTGGTTGACACTCGATGCTACGCTCATTGAGATCTTAAACTTGGAGGGTTTTGGTTGGCAAGTAAGTTGCCTTCTGATCAACCACCCTTGTGAAGGATCAATGATATTGAGATCCCTTAGAACCCGGTTACTTTTGTAGGACAGGATGAACCATCTAACTTCAGGGGAGGGTACTTACCTTTAAACCTCATGCAAGCCTTTAAACCTAGGGCAATTGTGTGACTTGTTTGTGTGTGCCACATGTTTGTGATTGAACATAACATCATGACATCATCATGCATCATGAGCATATCATTTTCCCTAACCATTTCAAGGACCAAGGGATTTATTTTTGTTCTTTGTTGCAGGTCATGGCTTCTGCTCGTAGAAACACCATCAGGATCAACTTTGTAGGGATACCTCCCAAGCTCAAAGAGTTGGTTTCCCAAGTGTCTGATCATTCCCAGTTCGTCCAGAGACATGGTCACCTATTGGATCTAGTCACTTCAGGGTTCAGTGAAGACATGATGAGTGTGCTGTTTCAGTTCTTTGACCCTAAGCACCATTGCTTTACATTTCCTGATTATCAGTTAGTTCCAACCATGGAGGAGTTCTCTAAACTTCTGGGTATCCCTGTTCTTGATCAGAAACCATTCACAGGTTTGGAGAAGGAGCTTAAACCTGAAGTTATTGCTGCAGCTCTACATCTGAAGAAGTCTGACATTGTTCTAGAGACGAGAAGCGGAGTCAAGGGTATTCTTGCCAAGGTATTAATGGATAAAGCTCAAATGTTCTTGAAGGCCATGAGCTATGATGCTTTTGAGGAGATCTTAGCCTTGCTGATATATGGCTTAGTGTTGTTCCCCAATCCAGATCAGTTCATAGATGTTCATGCCATCAACATTTTCCTGAGTCACAATCCAGTGCCTACATTGCTTGGAGACATCCTACATTCTCTTCACACCCGTACTACGAGGGCAAGAGGAACTTTGATGTGCTGCATACCTTTGCTCTCTAGGTGGTTTATTTCTCACCTTCCTCGCTCAGTAATGAAGAATGAGCAAGGGTTCAGATGGTCCAAGAGGATCATGTCACTATCTCACTCAGACATTCATTGGTGCTCCAGATCTATGGAGAATGTCACCATCATTGACCGTTGTGGGGAGTTTTCCTAATGTGCCACTTCTAGGCATAAGAGGAGGCATCACCTACAACCCCTCTCTAGCTTTACGACAGTTTGGTTACGCCCGAAGTGACGGTCCACATGACATGTTGATTCAGGGCATTGTGTTTGATTACGACAACGATCTTCAGGGTTACCGTCAGAGATTCATCCGAGCTTGGGGAAAGGTAAACAGGATTGACAGCAAGACACTGGAGCCTAAGTACACTATTCCTATGGAGGCTTATCTCAGATGGGTACGATCTCGTGCTCAGACACTCATGATGCCATATCCTGCCGTCCTACCAGTTACCATGGAACCTGTTGCTGAAGGAGACACAGCTTATACCATCCTTCACCCAGACATGCCTACTGATAAGGAAGACTTGCAGAGATCATGGATCCAACTGAAGGAGCAAAGGGATGCTTTCGAGGGTCATTACAAAGCAAGCCAAGAAAAGATTCTGGAACTAACAAAGCAACTTCACGAGGAACGAAACCTCAACTCATACCTCAACACAAAGAGGAAACGTCCATGGGAGACTTAAAACCCCATCTTTTGTACTTATTTCGTTTTCATTTTTTGTAAGCCTAAAAGGCAAAACAAGTTATTACTAATAAAAAGTTACTTTCTTGTTTGTTTAAGCAAATTTAAATCCTGCGGTCCTTGAAAACATTGCATATGCATTCCCATATCATTGCATCACAGGTTTATAATTGTGCACAGGTTTCTCATCTCCTCGCTGTTTATTTCAGCAATGGCTCTTGAACAATCAGTTAAGGATCTCCAGGCACAGAATGCACAGTTCCAAGAGCTGGTCCTGAACCTATCCAAGGGGCAGGATGAATTGAAGACACTGCTGGCCAAGAAGACTAAGAAGGCTAGAAGGTCTGCTGGGTTGGGAAGAAGGTTCAAAGGTCCTGTCAAGACCAAGGAACATGTTGAAGACTATGAATCTGAAGAATCTGAGCAGGAGAGAGGCAGTCTCCACAACACTATGGGGGACTCTGATTCTGAGGCTAACTACTACCATGAGCCTAACGAAGACAAATTCAAGATGCTGGTGGATAGAATGGATGCTATGGAATTACAGAAATCATCTGGGCTGGATTTTGAGGATTTGAGCTTGATATCTGGGGTGGTCATACCCATTGGGTTCAAAGTTCCTACATTTGTTGTCTATGATGGGGTCTCTTGTCCCAAATTGCATCTGAGGTCTTATGTCAGAAGAATGCAACCCCACACTGCTGATAAAAAGTTGTGGATCCATTTCTTTCAAGAGAGTTTATTTGGAGCTCAGCTAGAGTGGTATTATCAGTTGGAGAGTGTCAACATCAGAGATTGGAATGACCTTGCTGAAGCTTTCTACAAGCAGTATCAATACAATGCTGACTTAGCCCCCACTCGCATGCAGCTTCAAAGCATGTCTATGGGTGCCAAAGAAAGCTTTAAGGAGTATGCTCAGAAGTGGAGAGACTTAGCTGGAAGAGTTCAACCCCCTTTGACTGATAGGGAGTTGGTTGATATGTTCATGTGTACGCTGAATGGTCCGTTTTACAGTCATCTCATTGGAAGCTCATCATTTGGCTTCACTGAGTTGATCATGACAAGAGAGCGAGTAGAGAATGGTATCAAGAGTGGTAAGATCCAAGTGGGCACTTCTTCATCAGGTGCTGCAAAGAAGCCTCCCACTGGGAAGAAAGAATCTAATGCTGTGTATGGTCAGCCTGATCGTAACAGAAGGCATCAGTCTGTTAGTGCAGTTCATATTTCAAATCCAACTCCTGCAACAACAGAGCAGCCTCAAGGCAACCAACAGAGGGCTAGAAGACAGTTCACGAAGATCAACATGTCAATGGCTCAGGCATTGCAACACTTGTTGAAGGCTGAACTTATTACCCTGAGGGAGGCTCCTCAGAATCCCAATGTTACCTCTCCCAAGTACAATCCCAATGCACGATGTGCATATCATTCAAACTGTCCAGGACATGATACTAATAACTGCTGGGTCTTGAAGAACAAAATTCAGGATATGATTGATGCTGGAGAAATTGAGTTTGATCCACCAGGTACTCCAAATGTGATTACAGCTCCAATGCCAAATCACGAGAAGACTGTCAACGCCATTGATGAAGATATTGATGAAGATCTGCATGTCTATTCGGTTATGGAGTTGAGCACACCATTGTCTGTTATCAAAAAGAGGTTAGTACAAGCTGGGATCTTTCCAGGTTGTCGTGAAGATTGTTTGTATTGTACCTATAAGCCGGATAGTTGCTTCATTTTGAGAGATGGGATTCAACGTCTCATGGATAAGTATACTATAGTGTTTGAAAGAAGACCAGCATCTGTAGAAAGTATGGTAGATCATCTGACTCAGGGTAAGAAGATTGAAGAGGTTGATATGGTTGACAAAGTACCACTAAGAATCACTTCAAAGGGTCCCATTAAAATCACTCATCAGGGCCCAATCAAGATTACTGCTGAAGGTCCTGTGAAAGTTGTCGCTGAAGCCAGAGTAGCTCCTCTGATCATTACCACTCCTGGTCCTATTCCTTATACATCTGACAAAGCTGTGCCTTGGCACTATGGGTCTGATGTTTACATCCATGGTGTCAAGCAGGAGCCTTTACCTGATATGCCTGTTGACATTGATAATATTGCTGGATCTAGCAAGATCACTCGTAGTGGAAGAGTCTTCTCTCCTCCAGTTGCTTCTAAGAGTGCAGTTACTCCTGCTGTTACTTCCACCACTGATGCTCGGGGCAAGGGTCCTGTTATTGAGCCTGTATCTACTGATGTGCCAGCTGCTGATGACCTCTCTAAGCAGATGGAAGAAGTATTGAAAATCATTCGCAAGAGTGATTATGATCAGCTGGGGCATACTCCCTCAAAGATTTCTATGCTCTCCCTGTTATTATGTTCTGAGGCTCATGCCAAGTCATTGATCAAGTTTCTAAAGATGGCTCATGTACCCAGTGCAATTTCTGTGGACCAGTTTGAGAATTGTGTTGCTCACCTGACCTATGACAACGGGTTAGGATTTTCTGATGCTGACTTGACCCCTGCCAAGAGGGATCATAACAGGGCCTTGCATATTTCAATTGAATGCAGGGGCACTACCCTGTCTCATGTGCTGATAGACAATGGTTCCTCTCTGAATGTGTTGCCTAAGGAAGTCCTGAACAAGCTGAGTCCTGAAGATACGGTATTGAAGCCCAGTAATATTGTGGTAAAGGCTTTTGATGGTTCTAGAAGAGTAGTGCATGGGGAAATTGATCTTCCAATCAAGGTTGACTCTCAGGTGTTTACCGCTACATTCTATGTGATGGATATTCGTCCTTCGTACTCATGTCTGCTTGGTCGTCCCTGGATCCATGGGGCAGGTGCTGTGACCTCCACATTACATCAAAAGTTGAGATATCCGGTGAATGGAAAAGTTGTTACTGTCTTTGGAGAGGAAGAATACTTTGTCAGCCATGTAAACACTTTCAAGTATCTGGAAGTAGAAGGTGAATACATTGAAACTCCATGTCAGTCATTTGAAGTGGTTCCCTGGGCTGTTAAGGATTGTGTGACTCCTCCTGCTATGAAGAAGGTTCCTGTGGTCATCAGAAACCCTCCAACAATGGCAATGGCCTCACTCAATGATGCAAAAGCTGTGGTGGAAGAAGGTGGTTGTACTATTTGGGGTCAGCTTCCTGATATTCCATACAAGTCTGACAAGTTTGGTTTGGGTTTCACTGCAGAGTCCCAGAAGGCTGTCCGTCGTGCCCGTGCTGTTCGTATCACCAATCAAGGGGTTATCAATGCTGTGGGAGATCAAGATGAAGACCACAACTTGGAGGCATGGATTTTTCCTACTGTGGGTGCTGGACTCAATAATTGGACAGCTGAAGATGTTATCCCTATCTCCTTTAGTCAGGAGTAAATACTATTACTGTGTTATGTTTTTAAATTTATAATCTCTGGAACAATTAAAACTTTCAAGCCATGTGCCTTACCCGGGGCACAATGGTGTGCTTGTTACGGGTTGTCATTTCATTTGCATACTGCATTCAATAAAATCAGTGGACGTTTCGTTTTCGTAAATATTGTGTTCCTTGTCTTTCTTTTTCTTTTATTTTTGCTTTATCAGCTATGTGTTCTTACACACACCCACGTCACTAAAATGCAGATCCTCATCCACTCTGGATCCAGTTGATAACAGTTCTACTATTGCCAATTACAATTTCGAGAATCCGATCTATCAAACTGAAGACGGAAACGAGGACGATTGTGAAATACCTGTAGAGCTTGCTAGGTTGTTACAACAAGAAGAGAAAGCTATACAGCCACATGAAGAGCCAGTCGAAGTTGTGAATCTGGGAACTGAAGAAAACAGAAAAGAGGTCAAGATAGGGGCTGATTTAGAGGACAGTGTCAAGAGCAGGTTGATTCAGATGCTACGTGACTATGTGGAGATCTTTGCTTGGTCTTATGAAGATATGCCAGGGTTGGATACAGACATTGTGGTTCACCGTTTGCCAGTGAAAGAAGATTGTCGTCCAAAGAAGCAGAAGGTTCGTCGTATGCGTCCTGAAATGTCAGAAAAGGTCAAAGCAGAGGTAATGAAACAGTTCAATGCAGGGTTCTTGGCCGTAACTTCTTATCCTCAGTGGGTTGCAAATGTGGTACCAGTTCCTAAGAAAGATGGTAAGGTACGTATGTGTGTAGACTACAGAGATCTGAACAAGGCTAGCCCTAAAGATGACTTTCCACTTCCTCATATTGATATCCTGGTAGACAACACTGCTCAGCATAAGGTATTCTCTTTTATGGATGGTTTCTCTGGTTACAATCAAATCAAGATGGCACCTGAAGATATGGAGAAGACTACATTTGTGACACAGTGGGGCACCTTTTGCTATAAGGTAATGCCATTTGGTTTGAAGAATGCAGGGGCAACATATCAGCGTGCTATGGTGGCTTTGTTTCATGATATGATTCATCATGAGATAGAGGTATATGTGGATGATATGATAGCCAGGTCTCAGAATGAAGAACAACATCTTGATCATCTGCACAAGTTGTTTGAGAGGTTGAAGAAATACAGGTTGAGATTAAATCCAAACAAGTGTACTTTTGGAGTTAGATCTGGAAAGCTCCTGGGTTTCATTGTCAGTGGAAAAGGTATTGAAGTGGATCCTGCAAAAGTGAAAGCTATACGAGAGATGCCAGCTCCCCGTACTGAGAAGGAGGTTAGAGGTTTCTTGGGACGATTGAACTACATTGCAAGATTTATTTCCCAATTAACTACCATCTGTGAGCCAATCTTCAAGTTGTTGAAGAAAGATCAGGTGATGGAATGGAATGATGAGTGCCAGACTGCCTTTGATGAAATCAAGAGATATTTGCTAGAACCTCCAATTTTAATGCCACCAGTTGATGGAAGACCCTTGATTATGTATTTAACAGTATTAGACAACTCAATGGGGTGTGTATTGGGGCAACATGACGAGTCTGGTCGAAAAGAGCAGGCAATATACTACCTTAGCAAAAAGTTTACCGACTGTGAAACAAGATACTCACTGCTCGAGAAAACTTGCTGCGCTTTGGCATGGGCTGCTCGCCGACTAAGACAGTATATGTTGACCCATACTACCTTGTTGATTTCGAAGATGGATCCAATCAAGTACATATTTGAGAAACCTGCTCTCTCCGGAAGAATTGCAAGATGGCAAATGATCTTGACGGAATATGATATACAGTATACCACTCAGAAGGCCATTAAGGGGAGTGTTGTTGCTGATCATTTGGCTCATCAAGCAGTAGATGATTACCAGTCAATGAATTTTGAGTTCCCTGATGAAGACATTATGTCTGTTACCAAAGAACCTGGACAATATGACGGACCTGAACAAGGATCCCGATGGACTATGGTTTTTGATGGTGCCTCCAATGCACATGGTAATGGTGTTGGTGTTGTGATTAGTTCCCCTGAAGATTGTCATACCCCGATTACTGCCAGACTTTGTTTCTATTGTACCAATAACATGGCTGAGTATGAGGCATGTATCATGGGTATGCAAGTTGCTATTGATATGAAGATTCAGTTCCTTGAGGTGTATGGAGATTCAGCTCTGGTAGTAAGTCAGATTAAAGGAGATTGGGATACAAAGCATGATAATCTCATTCCTTACAGAGAACATGTGTTGTCTTTGATCCCACATTTCAAAGAGATTACTTTTGGACATATTCCACGAAGAGAGAATCAGTTGGCAGACGCATTGGCCACCATGGCATCTATGTTTGAGATCAGCTGGGATGATGAAGCTCCCAAGATTACCATTGATAGATTTGAGAAGCCTGCATACTGCAATGAGATTGACACTGAAGGGGCAGAGGAGAAGCCTTGGTTCTATGAAGTGAAAAACTATCTTGAAGCTCAGGAGTTCCCTGAAGGGGCATCTGTCAAAGATAGGAAGTTCCTGAGAAGGTTTTCTGCTAAGTTCTTTCTGAGTAATGGCATTCTGTATAAGCGTAATCATGATTCAACTATGCTTCGTGTTGCACCCTAAAATTTGCCCAACCTTATTCACTTGGTTTATGTTTCAATGTCATTAGCATTTGCATATAGAGTCATGTACATAGGTTACTCATCGGCATAGCATAAGCATAGCAAGTCATACAACAGGGGGACCAATCATTATTCTCATCTCTAGAGGCCTATCAAGAGGTTATTATCCTGATTCAATCTCATTCAAGTCATCAGAAAAGAATTTGAAAGCTATCAAGTCAATGGGTCAAGCAGTTCATCTATCTCCTGGCTGAGGGTATCTGGGGATCATCAAGGAAAGTATGAGCTGTGAATTGAAGGCACGGGGAGTATCTAGACATCTTGGAGGACTTAGAAAGTCATTTGGAGAAGGAGACAAGTCATTGGTGTGATCACAAGTATTGCAGTTGAAGACAGTCAACTAGGGTTTCATCTGGGTCAACTCTAGGTCAATTGACTGATTGAAAGGCATTAAGGGCTATTGGAGAGATGTGGGGTTCATAATTTGACATGGAGAATAAAGATATGTTGTTATGCTAAGAATAAATCAAGAGAAATCAAGGAGAAGAGGAGGTTCTAAATTAGGGTTTCTAGGTAAAATTCCCTAGTTTAGGTCAAACTTCCAAGCAAAATAAGTCAAAATGCAAGCTTCAAATGGATCCTTGGCCAACATGAAACTTGTAGAGGATCTCAAGACCTTTAATTTGAGTGGTGGAAGACATCAAGGAGATTTCTAGAACTCAAGTTATAGCTCTTGCAAGTTAGGGGTCACCAGATGGCACTGAAATTTGTCTGTGCAAGTTGACTGTCTTCTGACAAACTTTTGGCCCTCAAGGATAATTCAAATGGACTTTGAACAAGCAAGAGAGGTGTTCCTCATTGTCTCCCCTTTCCAAAAAGGTATGGTATGCCTTCATATGATTTAGGGAACTCTACTTATGGCTTGTGCAAGACAGGGGTATTTTGGTAATTTGGTGATTACAGGTCATTCATAGCATATGCTTAAAACTCATACAAGGAAGCTTCAAATGGAAAACTTCCCAACATCAAAGTTGCTCAAAATGAGATTTTAAGGCTAGATAAGATGTTGTGAGAGTTTGAAAATGCATGGAGCATGGATATTTTAAAATGGTCAAAATGGCTTGTAAATGGCTTATAAGTTGAAAAAGTTGGAATTGAATTTTGGTTTGAGAGATCTACAAATCCAAAATGGGGCATATGATAGATGATTTTGATTGGAAACATCATTTTGAGAACAATGGTTTAGCCACATTTTTGAGTTTAGGCTTAAAAATTGGAGTTTCTTTGTAAATTTGTTATTTGCACTTTAAGGCATCAAAAGGAAAGATGAGAAAATGCTACATAAAGGTTTGTAAGACCTTATTTTCATGTCATAATACCATATGAGGAGAATTTAAGTAAGATTGCATGGTTTATCATGAGATGGCATGAGATTCACTCAAGATGACAAATTCAAAATCTCATTACGTGATACATTCTAGAAACTTCATGGAAGGTTCTACAAACTTCCACACATTTCTATTCTCATCTATATAAGCCCTAGAGTGACTCCATGCATTGGTTGGTGATTCTAAAAGCTTGCATGCTACACTTTGATTCCTTCACTCCAAAATTGCATTTTCATTCCAAACTCCATTAAAACACCATCAATCACTACAATTCTGATCATCATCATCATCTATAATCAACATTGAGCATTTGGCAAAGGAAAGGCTCAAGAATTCGTGGCTGGATTATGAGATCTCCAACTTCACTCCAACTTGCATGAAGAGTTGAATAGGTTGATTCAAGAAGATAGAACAAGAACTACTGCAACCAGAGGTTTCAACATTCATCAAAGGCCATACAAAGCAATTGGCAAGGTCTGAATTGGAGGAGAACCATCATCACCATCATCACTTGCAAGGTATGCATTTTCTCATGAAACTCTCTATTTATCCATAGTTCAAGCATGTTGTTAGGAGAAATACAATAGAGACCAATTAGGGATGTTGTATGATGAGTTTAAGGGTTGTTTGTGAGGTTTGCTTCCATGGTGTCAATTCTTTAATGATCAAGAACTCACGATTTAGTGTACTATAATCTTAGGTATTAGGCTTAGGATAATCCCCATAAGATGTAGTACATGATAGGTTAATATGAGACCATTTGATTACCATGCAAACTAAGGTGCGAAAATGGTGACCACCCCTTGTAGCCTTCGTATTTCTTTCTTGAGGGAGAGTTAGAGAATTCTAGTACCATGGTTGTGTAGAGGGAGAAGAGTAGATGAGTTTTCATCTTTGGATCGTGAAAAATGGTGGAGAAATGAGAGAGTTAGAGAGGGTGGAAGTTGCTTGCATGAGTTCTTTTTTTTAGAAACCCTAAGTGTCCAAGGTAGAAGAGATAATCTCTACCATTGATTCATGTTGGGATATTTGACTTTGTCCCTCAATCCAGCGGCCTAGATTTTATTAAACTTCAAAAATTCATAACTAAATGGAAAATGCATATTTTTAACTCATTCTTTTTTTAATATTTTCCTTAACATGTATAGAAAATTAAAAAAATATAAAAATTGCATTTTATATTTTTTTCGCATTTTTTCCATATTTTACAAATAAATGCATATTTTGAAGGTTTTATTTCATACATGATCTTGTAGATTTTTGTTCTTACACTTAGAAATAGATTTTTTGCCCATTCTTTTTTGTGGTGATTAATATTGAATTGTAGTATTCCCAAAATTTATTACTAGATTTTTTAGAATAAAATTTGATTAGTTTAGATAATTGAACTTAGGATAGTTTAATTAGGGTTTTTAAGTAGTATACTTGAACTTCAACATTTCATTTTTGAAAATTCATAACAAATTAGAAATTGCATATTTTTAATTCATTCTTTTTGCATTATTTTCTTTAAAGAGTCTAGAAAATTATAAAAAATAAAAATTGCATTTTATTTTTTATTTGATATTTTTCCCATATTTTCTAAATAAATGACATTTTAAATGGTTTCATTTCATACATGATTTTATTAATTTTTGTTCTATTAGATATTTTCATATTTTTCATCCATTCTTTTTAGGTTGTTTAGATCAGACATTGAACTTATAGATTCAATTTAGTTCCCTTTTTAGAAATTAAATTTAGGTGCTTAGTGTAGGTGTGAACAACATGAACAAACTAGGGTTTTAGGTGATGACTTAGGAGAATCAATTCATTTCCCTTAGGACTTAGGGTTTGAATAGTTTAGCTATGGGACTATAGGGGCTATGGGTAGTTATTAGATCCCCTTAGAAAAGTCAGGATTCCCCTACTGCTATTAATGTACTGTATATATCTGATTGACTGGTGTGGTGTGCCCTCAGGGGATTATTGCTTGTATGTGCGGGTATTGGGATTGTCTGGGGATTTGGGAGAGCTGAAGACTTGAGGAGATGAAGGCCACTGGAGATCCAGATGTTGAAGATCAACTTCCAGAGTTGAAGAGAAGATTTTTGCTAGCAGATGCTGAGGAGACTAGGGTTTAGGAGCTAGGCAGAGCTCTAGATTAGAAAGCTTGTTTCTCAAACATGGATTGCCTTGTCTGCATCCATTCTTCTCTGTGATTCAGAGTCTCTCTAAGACACTCACCCCCTTCCTTTGGAAGGCTTGGTGATAGTGTCTAAGAGATAGAACTCTTGAGAGAAAATGTCTTTTGTGTTAGAAGCAGTCTGTTCACCACCCTTGGTAGTCAACTGATTGCTTAACACCCAATTCACTCTTGTGACTAATCCCTCATCCTGGAGGTTTGAGCTTGAAGAAAAGCCATTGCAGATGGAAGACTGATGATCAAAGCCCTTGCCTGAAGGCCATGAAGATGGAGATTGATGCTTGTTGAAGCCTGTAACTGATTGGAGATTACTTGAAGCCAGATGATTGATTCAGAGCTGTTGATGCTGTTTCTTTTGCTGTATTTCATTGCTGATGTATTGATTGGTTTTCTGGACTGTATTGTTTGCTGTCTACCCTGCTGGGTTGAAAGTGAAGTCTGTTCACTTTTGCCTATTGTTTTCTAGGTTCGAGGTTGAGTGGGACTCCCTTGCCTCGCTTGTACTGTTGCATCCATGCATTTTACTGCTTTATTATATCTGTTATTGTTTCTGTTTCTGCCTATCCCGTAGGATCTCTGTTTCTCTCTGTGCAAGAGAGGAGCATGATAGACACTAGGTCTTAACCCATGCATGATAACATTAGGTTAGTTTATTTCCCTTCGCAACCGTAGGTTAGAGTTCTGTCTCTTTCTTTCTCAAAACAAACAGAAAAACACATAAAGATTTCAAACACAATAAAATACACTTCTTCCGTAAAAGAATGTGAACTCATCAAAGCGTCATTTTTGTCCGCTTGGACCGCTAATCAGAAAACCTTTTTTCAGAAAGAATAAAATCAACCAAGACAAGCTTGTGTCTTCCGTGGCCCGAACTACGTTTGCTCTGATCTTTCATGCTGTATGAAAGTACGTAGGCATAGGATGCGATATCCTAGCGAGCAACCTTCCCCTCCTTTCCCGTAGGTAGGCGAACTACGTTGACTCTGATTTCTCGTTCCAGACGAGAATACGTAGGCATAAAGTGCGATACTTTGCCGAGTCATTTTATTTTCATTCTCTTTTATTTTTAACCCCTGACCTTTAGAGTAGATAGAATAACAATCCATACCCGAAAACAAGCGTGGATCCCGTCGAGTACGACGGACGTGAGGGGTGCTAATACCTTCCCCTTGCGTAACCGACTCCCGAACCCCGGTTTTGGTTGCGATGACCATACCTTTCCCGTGTTGTGCAAGGTTTACTCTGAGCGTTTCCTTTCCCTCCCGTGGGATAAATAATGCACGGTGGCGACTCTTCTGTTCAGCCGGCGCCGATTTTCGCAGTAGCGGCACTTCGTTGTGTGGATAAGAAGGAAGCTACAGAGATTATGGAAGAGATGCATGATGGGACCTTTGGCACTCATTCTAGTGGTCATACCATGGCAAAGAAGATTTTGAGAGCAGGTTACTATTGGTCTACCATGGAAGCTGATTGCTATCAACACTCCAGAACATGTCACAAATGTCAAATCTATGCTGATAAAGTACATGTACCTCCATCTCCATTGAATGTGTTGACTGCTCCTTGGCCCTTCGCCATGTGGGGCATTGATATGATTGGTGAGATCAAGCCTACTGCTTCTAATGGGCATAGTTTCATTCTGGTTGCTATTGATTACTTCACGAAGTGGGTAGAGGAAGCTTCATTTGCATCTGTGACTAAGAATGTTGTGGCTCGGTTCATTAAGAATAATCTCATATGTAGGTATGGTATCCCTGAAAGGATTATCACTGACAATGGCTCTAATCTGAACAACACTATGATTACTGATCTCTGTACGCAGTTCAAGATTAAGCATCACAACTCTTCTCCGTATCGTCCAAAGATGAATGGGGCAGTTGAAGCTGCTAATAAGAACATTAAGAAGATTGTACAGAAGATGACTGTTACTTACAAGGATTGGCACGAGATGTTACCATTTGCTCTGCATGGTTATCGTACTACAATACGTACTTCAACAGGGGCAACCCCATTCTCCTTAGTCTATGGTATGGAAGCAGTTCTGCCTATTGAAGTTCAGATCCCCTCCTTGAGAATTATGAAGGATGCAGGCTTGGATGAAGATGAGTGGATTCAGACTCGACTTGACCAGATAAATTTGATTGATGAGAAAAGGTTAGCAGCAGTTTGTCATGGCCAGATGTACCAGAAACGGATGATCAAAGCTTTTAACAAGAAGGTTAAGCCAAAGGTATATCAGGCTGGTGACTTGGTAATCAAGCGTATCATATTACCACAGGGTGATCCTAGGGGCAAGTGGACTCCAACATATGAGGGACCATTTGTAGTCAAGACAGTGTTCTCAGGAGGTGCCATGATACTGACTACAATGGATGGTGAAGACTTCCCACAACCAGTAAACGCAGACATAGTTAAAAAATACTACGCATAAAAAGAGACCCGCTAGGTTGACAGGCCTAGGCAAAAATAAGGGCATCCCGGCAAACCAAAAGGGTTTGGGCAAAAATTAGGGATATATATATAAAAAGATGTACACCCGGCAAGTCGAAAACCTGAAAAGGCGGCTTGGGCAAAAAAGGGTATCCCGGTGGATTGAAAACCTGAAAGGGCAATCCAGGCAAAAGTTAGGGATTAAAGCGTATGACTATGTCTCGTTTGGATCACTCATGAAACTGCAACCAGTTGTACTACTTACTCAAGCTCAAACAGATAAAGCTCAATCCAATCGTTTCCGTCTCAACAGCAAGAAGATGAGATACTTGAGTGGCAATAGTAGAATTGAAACTCAATAGGATTATTTCCCACATAGCTGATTCTTTTTGTAAAACTTCATGACAAAATTCTCTTACTAGGGTTTATGTCTCCTTGTACAAACTTACCCGTGTATGGGTCACTTTTGATATAAATAAATTCCATCTTTTGAATCCAGATTCACTTTTACCCTATTTACATAAGCGAAACGTCCATTGGTTGTGTTTGAATGTATGTATGCCTTTGAATATGATTGATGTTTACCAGAAACGCATGTATGCTTTTAATATGATTGATGTTTACCAGAAATGCATGAAAATGCAGTAATAGTATTTACTAAGGACGAACGAGGGAAGGATTTCAACGAAGCTTCGCCGGTTCATCTTTACAAGACAGTTACAAACCATCAGTAGGACTAATCCATTTTCACAAAGTCTAATCTCCCCTGGAATTTATATCCATCTCTTTTATCCTCATACGGATATACGGGAAATTACTTTCCAATAAGGGCACGATGAACGAAGACGGGATGTTATACTTATCCTACTATCAAACGAAAACGAAGGTTATCTATACCCTACTATCCCCAACAACGGGAGGTTATCTATACCTTGTTATCCCCAACAACGGGAGGTTATCTATACCTTGTTATCCCCAGCAGACGGAGGGTTATATATTCTTCAACAACGAATCGGGATTTATTTTCCTTGGCCAGCAGTTGTTATACAAGGATATCCAGACACTTCCAGCAGTGTCATATCATACATACATCATTTACATCATACCATAACATATATGTCTATAGTACATTACCTAAGTGCATCATGTCATACATGCATACATAAAGCATAAACTAATGTTGTTATACAGAATGCTACCTTGTTTTCAGGTTAATTATCCAACAAACAATCTTATGATCTTTGGGACTGCTTTATTGTAACCTCAGGGTTACTTTATCCTCCTGATGAGCTTCTTATTACTTTGGGACTGCTTTATTGTAACCTCAGGGTTATTTTATCCTCCTGATAGCCTCTCATGACTTCAAGACTGCTTTAGAGCTACTGATTGCTCTATCCTCCTGAAATCATCCTATTACTTCAAGACTGCTTTAGAGCTATTCATTGCTCTATCCTCATGAGGTCATATTACTACTTCAAGACTGCTTTAGAGCTATTCATTGCTCTATCCTCCTGAAGCCATCTAATTATTTCAAGACTGCTTTAGAGTTATCCATTGCTCTATCCTCCTGAAATTACATTATTATTTCAAGACTGCTTTAGAGCTATCCATTGCTCTATCCTCCTGAAATCATTACTTCAAGACTGCTTTAGAGCTATTGATTGCTCTATCCTCCTGAAGACATATCACATTATTATTTCAAGACTGCTTTAGAGCTGTTGATTGCTCTATCCTACTGAAGCCATTCTATTACTTCAAGACTGCTTTAGAGCTATTGATTGCTCTATCCTCCTGAAGCCATTATTACTTCAAGACTGCTTTAGAGCTATTGATTGCTCTATCCTCCTGAGGTCAGATTTATCACTTCAAGACTGCTTTAGGGTTATCATTATTGATTGCTCTATCCTCATGAAGACATGCTGTTACATCAGTATTACTCCAGACTCCTGACAGTTCTCATTATACTACTGAAGAACTTTCCCCTAGTGGCATCTTTAAGCCCACTCAATCATGTTCAACCAACCATCAATATCACTCCATGCACTGGTGAGTGCAAATTTTTGGGCTTTTGTGTTCAATCCCCTTCAACCTTCCAGGTTACGACTGGCAAATATACCAATCTAACCCCTCAGGTTTCAGAAAATTGAACAGGGGCAGCTGTTGCACCCCAAAATTTGCCCTCACAATACAAGACTTTGTGTTCCAAGAAGGTTCACAAGGTTCACAAAATTCACAATTGGTCAGAAGAGTTGACAATTCCCTCAGACAATGCACCTCCTAAGCAGTGCATCCAAAACTAGGGTTTTGACTTTAATCAGGCTAAATGGACTTCCAAGACTTCAAGTGAGCTTCATAACATCTTATATGTGTATAAGAACCCCCATGTCAAGTTTCAAGACTTTTCTCAAAAGTTTGCTCAGTCAGATGATCAGATAAGTCAAAAGCAGTCAATGCAGTTAAAAGGTCAAACTGAGGTCAACTGTGGTCAAACCAAAGTCAAACTTCATGATTTTTTTTTTTGCCAACATCAAAGAGAGGTTGGGTGAGAAATATTATCATAATAACTGTAATACCCCAAATTTTGCCCTAAGATTTGTCGTCGCCTTTCATTGCATTTAATCAATTACTAACAAATTTGTGTAGTCGTTTGACTTTTTGCAGGTAAATATCATATGGCATGCATTTTTTTTCTAAAAAGTAAAAATGGCACAATTGGCAGGAGGACATGTGTAAGGAGTTATGAGTGTGAGAGGTTGAGAGTTCGAATCTCACCTTTGTCATTTTTTTTTTTTGTTTTTTATTATTTTTACTCTAAATTTTTCTATCTTTCATTAAAAAAATAACAAAAATAGTTTTTTATTATTATTTAATTATTATTTTCGTATTTTAATTAAATCATTTTTTAAAATATTATTTTTTTTCACTTTTTTCTAAATTATTCATAAAAATATCCAAAAAATCATAAAATAAGAAATATTGAAAAAAATTTTGTTCTTTTTATAATATTTTTTATTTTAGGAATCAATAGGATTATTAGTTTTTATTTTAAGTTTATTTTAATTATTTTAAATTATTTAAATTTTATTTCTTCTTAACTAATTATTTAGTTTGGGCTTTAAAATGGGCTTTAGGGACATTATTGACAATTTGGTGTTAACCCTAATTTGTTCCCTATATATACATGTGTTGCCTTGTTGGAAAAAAGGAGAGAAGGAAAAAAAACCTAAGAGGAGTGAGTGCCGTTTGCCGTTATTTAGTTTTCTTCTTCATCCATTACTATTGTTTCTTTTTCTTCATCGTTTACCGTTATTTCTTTTCCTTCATCTATTACTGTTGTTTCTTTTTCTTCATCTTTTACCGTTATTTCTTTTTCTTCATCTATTACCGTTATTTCTTTTTCTTTATCTATTACTGTTACGTTTATATATATATAATTTTTAAATTGTTAGAGTTTATATATATAAGATTTTTGATCGAATTATGTCGATACGATGTTTGCACATTTGTGTGCATGACGCGTGACATTTGTGTTAGTTCGATCTGGTTGCGATGATCGCATTTTTGTGTGAGCAATAATACTATTTTTTGCTTAATTTCTTTTTCTTTGCGATAAATTTTGTTTCGTCCGATTTAGATCTGGTTGCGATGAGCGCATTTCTGCGTTAGCAACATTGTTGGGTTATTTGGCACATTTAAAATTCATTATTGCTTTATTATTATTATTATTATTATTATTATTATTATTATTATTTATTATTATTATCATTATTATCATTATTATTACCATTATTATTATTATTGTTATCATTAATTTATTAAAATTTGTTATAATATAAAAATCTGTTTTTTAAAATAAATAACATTAACATCTTTTCCAAATTAATATGAAAACCTATTATTTTTTAAGAAAAACTTTTTTTTAGATAAATTTAAAATAATAACTAAAATCTTTTTTTTAAAATAATAACTAGAACCGTTATTTATTTTATTTTATTATTGTTCAATTCAAATTTCATTATCATATTGTATCTGCTCCTCTCATGTAACCTCGCGAACTTAACAATCGCTCTTTAAATTCTGCCTTTAAATTTCTGCTTACATGGTTTAAATTATGACATTATCTCTCTGTTTGCATGATTCAATTATCTCACGCGTTTACTATTATTTCTGTCACATTGCACACATCCGAAGGTTAGGCCTAACTGTTTGGCCGCCGCGCCAATAGTCCGTAAAACTTCACACATTCAATTTCAAATCCTCAAAACTACAAACTACAAACCCTAATTTTCACAAATGCCTCGCCGCAGGCAAAATTACAATTTTACCCTTAGCATTAGGTCAAAGAGCCGCCGCGCTCATTTTAGGGTTTCCCGCCGTGGAATCCCTAATTTAACCCTAATTACAACTTAACATTTCAACGTAGAGATTTGGAGTTTCTACACTCCACGTAAGCGTGTCCTTAAGATGCGTTTATTCCCCTTGAGACCTTGACCACAGTCAAGAAGTTTCTAACCTCCCTATTGAGGGGAACTACGATTACTCTGATTCCACTCCCGTAAGGATACGTAGGCACAAGATGCGATGTCTTGCCGAGTAAACTTAGAATTAACCCCCTTTATTATTTATTATTGCTTATTTATATTTTATTTATCTTTGCTATTTAATTATTTTGCTTATTATTTTGTAATTGTTTCTTGGATGTAAAGTTGTTTAATTATTTAATTATTATTATGGTTAGTAATTAGGGAGTGTAACAACATGTATGTAATATTAAAATAAATTTAGATCACTTTTAAATAAAGATAATTAAAATAAACACGTCACACACGTAAGTCGATTTTAATCGCCGTCTCACTTCCTAAGGATATCCCTCAAGTTGCCTACGAATAATGGTTAAGTGGGGTGTATAAAGCAAGTCCCTCAAATAGAAAAATCATCAAAGTCCCTTATGGTTGCCTTTACGAATCGAGTCCCTTTCGAAAAATGATGATGGTCCCTTATATGTGCTTATTACATCCCACAATGGCCTTCAAAGTCAAATTGTCCCTCACATGTCCCTTAACATCCAAAGTAAGGACTACCTACTCCATTGTAGTAGGGATAGTCTTACTAAAGGAAAGAATGAAGAATAAGAAAGACCTTTAAACATTAGGGTAGGTTACTCCTAGGTGCTTGCTCACTTCAAAACTGTTTCACACTTAAACAAATTTTCAACAAGTTTTCAAACAAGTTCTTAACACATCCTTACATGGATTATTTATTAACTATTCTGAAAATTTTCTATTCACACACTACACTTTCAAAACAATTCAAAAGTGAGCTTAAGTACCTAAGAGCCCATGGATAACCATGGATGAAAAGGGTGCTAACACCTTCCCTTTTCATAACCTACCCCCCGGACCCAAAATATTCTCTAAGGTCTTTCCTGTTCTTTTATAACCTTTCCTTATGGATAAAATAAAAGTCGGTGGCGACTCTTGCTATCCGCAACATTGTTTAAAGTCAGTTCTCCCACCGTGTTACAATTAGGTCACCCTTCTACATCTCCTTTTGATTTACCTTGGAGTTGTATCTTCTTGTGGCTATATGTTTTACAACAAACTCTTATACATGGGCGATTTCTCAAAGCTCGTCGATCAGGTCCGCCACAAATTTTAATCCTATCTAGTTTGCTTCTTCATCATAATAGGCTCGTCGCCATGACAAAGTCTTTATTTCTACGAGAAACATTGTGTCAGCCCCACAAACCATGGAAAATAGGGTTTACTTAGTGGTGGAATGTGGCTTGGTGTAGTAGGACCGTAGTATCTCCTAGATTAGTTCCGCCTACAGACCTTTGGTGTCATCTAGTTTCTTCTTTAGTCCTTTGAGGATTACCGTGTTTGCTGATTTGGCTTGTCCGTTGGCTTGGAGGTGTACAATGAACACGAATTTTGTCTGCAAGTCGAAGTCCTTACAAAAGTCAGTGACCACAGTGTTGGAAAATTGGGTTCCATTGTCCAAAAAAATGGTGTCAGTGAGGTCGTATTGACACATGATCATCTTCTAGTAGAAGCACTTGACTCTTTATGTCGTGATTTGGCTAATGCATATGCCTCTACCCACTTGGTAAAGTAGTATAATCTTACTATGAAGTATACTATAAAGTTCCCATGAGATTAGGATGTATCTAGCAGCCATCTTACTGATCCTTGTGGCTTCTCCCTCTTCTGGAGGGAGTTCGCATGACTGTAAGTAATGTTGTATAGGAAAAATCTAACTAGACTCGGGAGTGAGTTCCAGGGAGTATGTTTCCTCTGCCTTGATAATAGGGGATGTTAGAGTCTCTTGTATGACTATCTTATTGAACCTAGCAACCTTCGAAGTGGATAGTTTGAATAGGAGATCTGCCCTGAAGTTTTGTCCACGAGAACATACTCAACATCGAAAGAGAGGAAACATGATGACACATTTCATACCTTTTATAGATATTTTTTTAATTGGGGATCCTTGGCCTGATATTATCTTGAGACGTGATTAGCGACCAATTGGGACTCACTTTTGGATATTAGTCTGGTAGCACCCATTTCTAGCGTGACGACCATGCTAGCGATGAGGGCTTTGTACTTTGCTTGATTATTGTTGGCGGTGACTCAAACTTCAGTGCCTGCTTGATAACTATATCTCCTGGTCCCTCAAGTACTATTTCTTCAAGCTTCCCTTTACATTGGAGGCGCCATCCATGGATAATTCCCATTCTAAAAGTGACTATTCTTCTATGGGTGAGCTGAGTTCGACTACAAAGTCGACCAGAGCTTGAGATTTGATGGTCCCCCTTGGAATATACTAGATGTTATATTCTGAGAGATTTAACAATCAAGATACCACTCATCTTCCTTGCTTAGGCTTTTTTAATACTTGTCGAGCGTGATAGTTAGTTTTTACCAGGATGGTATGCTTCTGGAAGTATGTCCAAAGCTTTCTCGCCATAGTGACAATGGCTAATGCGAGCTGTTGCACCCTAAAATTTGCCCAACCTTATTCCTTAGTTTATGTTTCATTATCATTAGCATTTGCATATAGAGTCATGTACATAGACTAACCATCTGCATAGCATAAGCATAGCAAGTCATTCAACAGGGGACCAATCATTATTTTCATCTCTAGAGGCCTATCAAGAGGTTATCATCATAATTCAACCTCATTCAAGTCATCAGGAAAGAATTTGAAAGCAAAGAGTTCAGCAGATCAAGCCTTGAGTCCATCTCCTAGCTGAGGATATCTGAGGATCAACATGAGGCTTGTGAGCTGTGAAGTGAAAGCATGGAGAGCATCTAGACATTATGAGAGACTTAGAAAGTCATTTGGAGAAGGAGACAAGTTGTTGATGTGATCATAAGAGCTACAGTTGAAGACAGTCAACTAGGGTTTCATCTGGGTCAACCCTAGGTCAATTGACTGATTTAAAGGGCATTCAAGGCTATTGGAGAGATGTGGGGTTCATCATTGGATATATAAAGAAGGATATGGAGATATGACAAGAAGAATTCAAGAGAAATCAAGGAGAAGAGGAGTTACTAAATTAGGGTTTCTCTGTAAAATCCCCTAGTTTAGGTCAAATTTCCAAGCAAGATAAGTCAAAATGCTAGCTTCAAATGGCTTCTTGGCCAACATGAAACTTGTAGAGGATCTCAAGACCTTTAATTTGAGTGGTGGAAGACATTGAGGAGATTTATAGAACTCAAGTTATGGTCCTTGCAAGTTACAGGTCATCTGAGGTGTCTGAATTTTTGTCTGTGAAAGTGACTTGACTTCCAAGCTAGTTTTGCCCCTCAAGGAGATTTCAAATGAAGTCTTGGTCAACATAAGAATTGTTCCTCATTGTCTTAGCTTTCTAGAATGGTATAGCATGCCTTCATATGATGTGTAGAACTCAACTTATGGTCTTGGCAAGCAAAGGGTATTTTGGGCATTTGTGAATTACAGGTCATTTTAACCTATGTCCAAAACTCATACAAGGAGGCCTCAAATGGAAAAACTTACAACATCAAACTTGCTCCAAATGGGATTTTAAGTCTAGAAAGAAGGTCACAAATTATTGGAGAAGCTCATAACATGGAGTTGCATGATTGGTCAAAATATGAACTAAAATGGCTTATAAAGTGAATAAATTCAAAGTGAAAAATGGTTTGGGAGATTTCTAAGTCCAAATGGAGACTTCCAATATATGATTTTGAATGGAAAAACAATTCTAAGAATAATGGTTCAAACACTTTTTTGAGTTTAGAAGAAAAAAAAGAAGTTATCTTTGGTTACTTGTAATTGAAGAAACACTTCAAAAATGGATCAAAGTTGGAAAACAAGGGAATGTGCAAGATGGATCTAGAATGTACCATTGGGGTCTATATATTCATGAAATGAGAATTTGGCAAGGGTTGGCTTCATTTGCACCAAGAATTCCACAAAATTTCTCATTCTTTTTCATTGAAGTTTTCATTCCAATCTCACAAAACCTTCACCAATTCTCATCCACATCAATTCAATCTTGTTCCATCATCATCATAGAGCATAATTGAAGCAAAGACTTGGTGATTAGGATCCATTTTCGTGCACCATATTCAAGAACATCAAAACTACAAGTTCAAGTGGACAGCATAATTCAAGCAAGGAATCTCCAAAATTTTGCATACAGAATTGAGTACTGAATTTGTGAATCAAGATCCAAGTCTCAAAAGCTTCATATCCTCAATCTTCCATAACTGTTTTCAAGCTTGTGCACCAGGTATGTTTTCATTCGATTTGCTTGATTCAGTTAGTTAGGCATGAGTTTGTTAGTTTAGACATGATCTAGGTGGTTAGGAGATTAGTTTAGATGAATTTGGAGAGGTTTGGTGATGGTTGTGAGCAGGTGCAACGAACTGTTAGTGCTTGAATCTCTTGGATTAATGCGTTAGAATGTTAGTTTGATTGATCAGATTAATAACCATTAGTTGTAGATTAGTTTAGGTTAAGTTTGGGGAAGAATTGAGATGGTTCGTATCAGTGCACTTCCATGGTGATCAGAGATTGATGCTATCGGGTTGAGGGATTTATTGAGTTTCAGACTGAATTGAAACCACAGGATTGTAGAGGGAGAGATTTAGCATGATTTTCATGTTTACATCGTGTGGATTGGTTGCTTGTAGAGTGAGAGCAGAGTGGGAGAAAGTGTGCTCGTGCATGGAGGTTTAATGGAGAAACCCTAATTCTAACAGGTCAAGTGAGGAAGACACAATCGTGGCCGTTCCTTGTGCCTTGGACTTTTGACTTTTGGAATGATCCTGTGGCCATCATTCAATCTGATTTGTGGAGGGAATTGACCTGGGTGCCAAAACGCACCGTTTCATTAATTGAAACGGGCGGGCCTCAGGATTTTATGCTATCCCCACCCCCAATGTGTGAGCCCAAACCAATTTCAATGTGATTTCACTGCTATTCTTACCCCCAGCGCTTCTTATTTTTTTTCACTAATTCAGAGTGATATTGGGCCTTGGTGAAGGCGCTATCTGCACCCCCTGTCTGAGGGCCCATCCTGGATATAACTGGAGCGAATTTCTATTCGTACCCCCCTCCCTCATTTTATTTGGTTTAAATGTTTTTAATTCACATTAATATTTTACCAATTTTCATTAATTCATAACTAATTCATAAAAAATGCATTTTCATCCATTCTTTTTACCATATTTTCTTTAGGATGTCTAGAAAATTTTCATAAAATAAAATTGCATTTTTAGTCTTATTTCATATTTTTTCCATATTTTCTAAATAAATGTCATGTTAAATAGATTCATTTCATGCATCATTTTAATGATTTTTGTTCTCTCACATGCTTTAATATTTTTTGGTCATTCTTTTTATACTGTTTAGATGAGATATTCAACTTGTAGAAATATTTTAGTTCCCATTTTTAGGAGTTAATTTTAGGTGATTAATAGGTTTGAACATCATGAACAAAACTAGGGTTTTAGGTGACAACTTAAGAAGTTTGATTTCATTTCCCTTAGGACTTAGGGTTTGAATAGATTAGTTATGGGACTATAGGGGTTATGGGTAGCTATTAGATCCCTTAGGAAAAGTCAGGATTCCCCTACTGCTATTATTACTGTCTGTATATCTGTTGTCTGGTGTGGTGTGCCCTCTGGGGATTGTTGCTTGCTTGTTTGGGTATTGGGTTTGTCTGGGGCCCTGGGGAAGCTGAAGATTTGTGAAGATGAAGGCCATTGGAGATTCAAAGACTGAAGATCAACTGTCAGAGTTAAGGAGGAGTTTCTTGCTAGCAGATGCTGAGGAGACTAGGGTTTAGGAGCTAGGCAGAGCTCTAGATTAGAAAGATTGTTTCCCAAACATGGATGGCCTTGTCTGCATCCATTCTTCTCTGTGATTCAGAGTCTCTCTAAGACACTCACCCCCTTCCTTTGGAAGGCTTGGTGATAGTGTCTATGAGATAGAACTCTTGAGAGAAAATGTCTCTTTGTGTTAGTAGCAGTCTGTTCACCACCCTTGGTAGTCAACTGATTGCTTAACACCCAATTCACTCTTGTGACTGATCCCTCATCCTGGAGGTTTGAGCATGAAGAAAAGCCATTGCAGATGGAAGATAGATGATCAAAGCCCTTGCCTGAAGGCCATGAAGATGGAGATGGATGCTTGTTGAAGCCTATAGATGATTGGAGGTTATTGGAAGTCATATGTTGATTCAGAGCTGCTGATGCTATTTCTTTTGTTGTATTTCATTTCTTGATGTATTGATTGGTTTTCCTGACTGTATTGTTTGCTGTTTACCCTGTTGGGTTGAAAGTGAATCCTGTTCACTTTTGCCTATTGTTTTCTAGGTTCGAGGTTGAGTGGGACTCCCTTGCCTCGCTTGTACTGTTGCATCCATGCATTTTACTGCTTTACTGTATATATCTGATATTGTTTCTGTTTTTGCCTATCCCTTAGGATCTCTGTTTCTCTCTGGGCAAGAGAGGAGCATGATAGACACTAGGTCTTAACCCACGCATGATAACATTAGGTTAGTTTGGTTCCCTTCGCAACCATAGGTTAGAGTTCTGTCTCTTTCTTTCTCAAAACCAACAGAAAAACACATAAAGATTTCAAACACAATAAAAGACACTTCTTTCGTAAAAGAATGTGAACTCATCAAAACGTCATTTTTGTCCGCTTGGACCGTTAATCAAGAAAACCTTTTTCAGAAGGAATAAAATCAATCAAGACAAGCTTGTGTCGTACGTGGCCCGAACTACGTTTGCTCTGATCTTCCATGCTGTGTGGAAGTACGTAGGCATAGGATGCGATATCCTAGCGAGCAACCTTCCCCTCCTTTCCCGTAGGTAGGCGAACTACGTTGACTCTGATTTCTCGTTCCAGACGGGAATACGTAGGCATAAAGTGCGATACTTTGCCGAGTCATTTTTATTTTCATTCTCTTTTCTTTTTAACCCCTGACCTTTAGAGTAGATAAAATAACAATCCATACCCGAAAACAAGCGTGGATCCCATCGAGTACGATGGACGTGAGGGGTGCTAATACCTTCCCCTTGCGTAACCGACTCCCGAATCCAGGTTTTGGTTGCGATGACCATACCTTTTCCCGTCTTTGCGAGGTTTACTTCGAGCGTTTCCTTTCCCGCTCTGAGGGATAAATAACGCACGGTGGCGACTCTTCTGTTCAGCCGGCGCCGATTTTCGCAGTAGCGACAGCTGGCGACTCTTCTGTTCAGCCGGCGCCGATTTTCGCAGTAGCGACAGCTGGCAACTCTGCTGGGGATCCAACGTCCCCTGGCTGCTAAGGACTGCGATGGTTCTTATGCATTTGGGATCCAACGTCCCTTAAGAGAGTCAATCCTAACGCTTGTTTTCCCGTCGAGGATTTTGTATGGAGTTATTGTATATTTCTAACCTTGTATTTTCAGCTTTATATATTGATTATTGTTGCTGTATCTGGGGTGTGACGGGTGTTCTGATATTGAGAGATAAGCCGGACCTGGGCTTGAGTGCACCTAGAATTAGAGTAGAAATTAGTGGGCGCCCGCTTGCTTTGCTTGCTTTGGTGTCCCATGAAATCTACACTCAGACGAGGTTCCTCTGGTTGGCCTCCTGCCCCTTCCTTTGGTTGGCGTGGGTTGCTGGTTAGTTGGATTGTCGACTCTGGGGACCGATCATTTGGAAGTTGGCTAAGTGAGGCCTCTTCAGGAATTGATGATGCCACTCCTTCTGGGAATCGTATCATCAACCCTGAAAGTCTGTGACGCCGACGACCGCATAGGATGCCGTACCTTGTGCCAGTTATAGGGCCACCCACCTGTGAGGGGATTCAGGGTTATGCAGGTAACTAGACCTCTAGACTACCAGTTATTTCTTGATCAGAGATCCTGGTTATCTATGATGTGTTCTGAGGTCTGTCAGAGACCATTTGGAGATGTGTTCTGAGGTCTGTCAGAGACCATTTGGAGATGTGTTCTGAGGTCTGTCAGAGACCATTTGGAGATGTGTTCTGAGGTCTGTCAAAGACCATTTGGAGGTGTGTTCTCAGGTCTGTCAGAGACCAGTTAGAGATGTGACTTGAGGTCTATCAGAGACCAGTCGGAGTTATGATTTGAGGTCTGTCAGAGACCAGTGTTGGAGTTTTATTTTAGGTCTATCTGAGACCAGGGTTTGGTGACTTCTGGATGGTCTATCTGAGACCTTTCTTGATTGGGTTTAGGCTATTCAGCTGCAGCTTCGGTCCCTGTTGAATGTTACTTGCATTGCATTGCCTGCATATCCATTATCATTTGCATTTTACTAACGTGTGTCTGTGCTGCAGGTGCATTTGCATTTCCCTAGTTCTAGTGCCCAGACTTCTGAGTGTTTGATCATGACTAGCTTAAGGAGAACATTTGCTTACAAATTGCCTACGCCTGATATTGTTCCTTTACTTGGGTTGATCTCTCTTGCTGATGAGGGTGTTCGTAGGAGCTTCCGGATGAGCTATGGTAGATTATTGAGATTGGTGCGCAAACCTACAGAGGTAGAGTTAGATGGGCTGTATGCTTTGATGCAATTTTACGACCCTGCTTTGAGGTGTTTCACGTTCTCTGACTTTATTATGGGACCAACCTTGGAGGAATACGCTGAGTATGTTGAGCTGCCCGTGCAGAACCAGGTTCCATTCATTCATTATGACGCCAAACCTAAGCCGGAGGAATTGGCGAAAGCCTTGCATGTTGATGCTTCTGAACTTGTGACTACTGTTTCCCGTGGAGTTCCAGGCTTCTCACTTCAGTTCTTAGTTGGTAAAGCCAAAGAGTATGCCAAGAGCGGGTGCTGGGTCGCTTTCAATGCTGTGTTGGCCTTGTGCATTTATGGCATAGTACTGTTCCCCAACATACCGGATTTTGTGGACTTTGATGCTTTCTACTTGTTTGCCGCTGGTAATCCTGTACCTACCTTACTCGGAGATCTCTACCACTCACTACATTACAAGAATGAGAAGGGAAGAGGGAAGAATGTTCATCTGTGTGTACCCTTATTGAGTATGTGGTTTGAGAGTCACCTTCCTAAGGGAAGATCTGCTGCAGAGACTACAGCTCCAGTTGGTTGGCCAGAGCGTCTGATGAGGCTATCGTCGGAAGATATGGAGTGGTTTGATAGGGATTTGTTGGGATCCGAGCTCATCTTCAGTTGTTCTGGGTACCCTAATGTACCGTTGATAGGAAGAAAAGGGTGTATCAATTACAACCCTTCTCTATTCATTCGCCAGTTCGGATATGCGCTGAAGAATCCACCTCAGGAGGAAGAAGTACAGGAATCTCTGTACTTCACTGGTGACATAAAAGGGGAGTTATTAGCCAAGTTGCAACATGCCTGGACGCGTATTAACCGCAAAGGGAAGCCGTTGTTAGGAAAGAATGACTGTCAGGCCTATGCACCTTATAGAGCTTGGATTCAGGAGAGGGCTAGTCAGTTGAAGATGCCGTTTCCAGATGCACCAATTCTTGATCCTATTCCGGTAGAAGAGCCGACTACTGTTTCTAGAGAAGCATATGAACAGGTTGTGAAGGAGAAAGAAGCCTTGATGAAGATTAATGAAGGGTTAGAGCAAGAGTTAGCCCAAGTGCGCAGCGAGAAAAACAAGGCCGTATATGCTTTCCAACAACAGATTGAGCTGGTAAACAGGTTAGGAGCCGAGTTGACCGAGGAAAAGAAAAAGCGCGAACGTCTGGGGCAAGAGTTCAGAAGTTCCCATGACATGCTGGAAGCCAAAAAGAAGGCGCTCGACGCAGCACACCGAGAGATATCTTCTTGCAATAAGACTTGGAATGCTACACTCACTAACAACAAGAAGAGGGAAGATAAGCTGAAGCAGCAAATTTCCGACCTCGAAGAGAAGTTGAAGTCTAGCATCAAGAAGTGTGAGGAAGAAGTGATGAACCGGTATAGTGTCCAGCATGCACTGAACAAGGCAATCAAATCCAGAGATGAAGCAGTGTCCCAGAAGCGAAAGTTAGAAGATTGCTTCGGAGAAGCAACATGGGAAGAAACTGCTGAAGATGTACGCCGTGTCCTTAAAAGGAGAAACCAGCTTGTTGAAGGGCTACTTGATCGACCAAGCCATCCGGAAACCAAGAAGTTGATAGAGGAGTACCAGACTTTTGGGAGGATTTGATCATTTCATGTAGTAGCTTGTATGCTTTATTTGCATAGTGCTGACCATCACCAGGATTGTTGGTTGAGGTCATGCCTTCTTATTGTACTCTTAGTGACATTGTACCCTGGGCTTATTGATTCTCTCTGCTATATATGAGGCTTTCTATGATTCAACTCCGATATTCTTATTGCCAGCACTGTCACTGCACCGGCACCTTCGCACTAGAACTGGGGGAATGAACTTCCCTAATGCACAGACACATTGCATTGCATTCATATTCATATTGCATGACAGGTAATCTTTGAATGGTGTCTTATTTCCTGATCTGTACCAGGTACTTAACAGGATTCCAGATCAACATCCGCACCGCTATTCTACACGCTCCAACTGTCGGAAAGTCATGGACCAGATTCAGAACGAGATGCAGGATGTACGCGAGAAGCTCGCCCTCTTCATGCAGACCATGGAGGCTATAGCAAAAGGGCAAGAGAATTTGCAGGCCATGGTCCAGCCTCTGTTGGCTCGCAACGCTGGTCATGGTAACGAAGATCATCAGTCTGTCCGGGTTGATACTGCTCATGGAGACGGCACTCCCACGCCAGTGGCTCCGCCCGTGGTCAATATACCTGCCGCTAATGTCACCAACGCTACCGCTGCTGTGAATGGTAACGTCGGAGTGGGGAATGAGACTGCTGTCCATAATGCTGGGCTGGGTGATGTCAATTTGGGAGATAATCTCGGAGGCAATGGCTTTGTCAATACTGGGTTCGGATTTAACGATCAGGGATTCGACAACACTGGCAAGTATGGCTTTAATGCTCAAGGCTTTGGGCAAGATGGTTATGGTATGGTCAATCAGGGTTACGGAGGATTTGGAAACGGAAACGGTGCTGGTTTTATGGCTGGTGGTCCTGCTGGAGGTGTTCAAGGGTACGGCAACAGAGGTCGAGTTCCGGGGATGAATCAGATCAGAGCTGGACGTAATAATGCGTACGATGGGTACGGGGCTGGAAACGGTATGTGGCAAGAGGATCAACAGGAGGACGCCTTCTCTGGAGGAGGTTTTGAAGGGCCGATGGATGATTCTCAAAAGATTAGAATGCTGGAAGAGCAAATGAAGGGAGTCCTAAATCAGAGTGCTGTAGGTCTGGACATGACAACTATGGGCTTGGTACCTGGCTTGAGGGTGCCAATTAAATTCAAGGCGCCTGCGTTCGACAAGTACAAAGGAGACACATGTCCGAAAGTGCATGTGCGAGCTTATTACAGAAAGATGTCTGCCTACTCCACTGATGAAAGAATGCTAATGCATTTCTTTCAGGATAGTCTGTCGGGTCCTTCCTTAGAGTGGTACATGGGGTTGGAGCCCACTGATATCAAGACTTGGAAGCAATTAGCGGAGGCATTTGTAGCCCATTACAAGTATAACAGCGACCTGGCGCCCAATCGGGTCCAGTTGGCCGGGCTTTCGCAGAAGAAGGGGGAGAGTTTTAAAGAATACGCGCAAAGGTGGCGCGATATGGCTGCCAGGGTCCGCCCTCCTGTGGAAGATAAAGAAATGAATGATATGTTTGTCGGCACATTCACCGGGCTGTTTCATGATATGTTGTTTCATACGTCTCTGGCTAGTTTCTCAGACCTGATTCTGATGGGTGAAAAGATTGAGCGGAACATTAAGCAAGGAAAGTTCCAAGTCGATGAATCAACTGCATCTGGCAGTAATAAGAAAGCTTATGGTGGGCGCCGTCAGGGCGAAGCTAGCGCTGTATTTGGAGGCCGAGGCCGAGGCCGAGGCAGGGGAAGAGGTCAATATCGTCAGCCGCAGCAAGTGTCGAGTGTTACTATTCCTTACCAGCAACAACCAATCCAGCAACAACAACCGGTTCAGCAGCAACCGATGCCACAGCAGCAGCAGCCTCAGCAGGGGGCACAGCAAGCTCAACGAAGATTTCAGGGTGGTAAGCCGAGAAGAGTGTTCGAGAAACCTCCCTCAACCTACGCTGATTTATTGCAGACATTGTTGGGATTGAATCTGGTGGAGAAAAGAATCTTGGCACCGATAACGGGAACTCCCCCGTTCGGTTATGATGCGAATAGACACTGTGAGTTTCATTCTGGGGCCCCGGGCCACGATATAGAAGGTTGTCATGCTTTTAAGCACGTTGTGCAGGATCTCTTGGACAACAAGTCTATCAACTTCGGAACGGCAGTTCCGAATATAGTCCAGAAACCCATGCCTAATCATGGGGCGAATGCCGTGCTGACTGAAGAAGGTCTGAATCTGATTATGAATGTTGAAGATTTAAAGACGCCGCTGGGCGAGATAAAGAGCCGACTGTTGCAAGGAGGTGTTTACCCGGGTTGTAATGAGTACTGTTTAGACTGTTGGGCCCTGGCTGGGGGGTGTGAGGATTTGAAGAAAGGCATTCAGGCCTTAATTGATGATGGTATATTGCAGTTTGATAGAACAGCAACTGATGAGCCTGCAGGGGCAGTAGTGGATAATCGGAGTGAGGTGGCCACGGTAACGATTCCGCGGAAGACGATCACTATTGCAGCACCAGCTCAGCGCCCACCGATTACCATAACTAAAGCCGGGCCAATCCCGTATGAGAACACGAAAGCGGTCCCATGGTCATATGGGCTAGAGGTGTATTGTGATGGGATTAAAATTGACGTTAACAAGCAGCCAGTGGAGATTGTGGATAATGTTGTGGGCTCAGGAGGCATGACGAGGAGTGGCAGGATCTTTATATCTCCTGAAGTGGAAGCTGAAAGGCAAGCGAAAGGAAAAGGGAAAGCGGTTGAGAATGTTCCGGTACAAGCAAGTGAAAAAGAAGCAGCGTCGAAAGACGTAGAAGAATTCATGCGCTTAATTCGGAAAAGTGATTATAAAATTGTGGAGCATCTACAGCAGACGCCGTCCAAAATATCTATCTTGTCATTGCTGTTGTGTTCGGAAGCTCACAGGAACGCTTTGCTGAAAGTCCTGGACACTTCTTTTGTACCCCAGGACGTCTCTGTAAATCAGCTAGAAGGAGTATTGGCACATGTAAATGCAGGCCACAGTCTGGGCTTTACTGATTTCGACTTGACTCCGAAAGGAAGGGATCATAATATGGCATTACATGTATCTGTTGAGTGCAGAGGGTCGACAATGTCGCACGTATTGGTTGACACCGGATCATCTTTGAACGTGCTGCCTAAGAAGGCTATGATGAAGCTGGATGTTCGAGGGATTTTGTGTACACCCAGCGATTTGGTAGTCAGAGCGTTTGACGGCACGCGGAGAACAGTCTTCGGATCGATTACCTTGCCTCTGCAAGTGGGGCCGGAAGTGTTTGCAACTGAGTTTTATATCATGGATATACAGCCTGCGTACAGCTGCTTGCTGGGAAGACCTTGGATTCACGGGGCAGGGGCAGTCACGTCTACCCTGCATCAGAAGTTAAAGTATATGGTCGGAGACAGCGTAGTCACCGTGTGCGGAGAAGAAGACATCCTGGTCAGCCATCTATCTTCGTTTAAATATGTGGAAGTCGACGGGGAGATCCACGAGACACCGTGCCAGGCATTCGAAGGTTTGCACATAAAGGACAAGGGTCCCGGGCGAAGCAAAGTGCCAGAGATAGCTGTCTCATCGTATAAAGAAGCTCGAGCGCTAGTGGAAGCAGGAGAAGCCAAAGGCTGGGGCAAAGTATTGGACATTCCTGTGAAAATGGACCGGTTCGGACTGGGGTACAGACCGTCGTCATCAACTCCTTCCGTGGGGGCCCCTCATTTCAGAAAGTCAATCACCATCTCTGCCAGTGGAGTATGCCATGAATTCGTCAATGCTGCTTCAGAGTCCGATGAAGGGGACAGCGACTGTGATATGGATGCCTGGATTCAGCCAAGCACGCCAGGACAAGGACTGTGCAACTGGTCTATTCAGGAGCTTGTTCCTGTGACTTTTAAACAGTAATGCTTTGCTTTATTAATTGTTGAATAATCTGATGTCTTTCCCGGGGCATCAGGATTTGCTTAGGGCTGTGTTGTTATAAACATTGCGCGTTAATCAAATGGCGTTTTTTCATGTGCAAATACCGTAATCCCTGTTTTTCTTGTTTTGTATTTTTCAATAAAATGGCAATGTGGTTATTCGCTTTATACGCATTTTGAAGCACTTAACCCTTTCTTTTGCAGGATAACATTTTCAGATGACATCCTTGAACCACCTATGACTCGTCCCGACTTCGAGCACCCGGTATTCCAGACCGAAGAAGAGGTTGTCGAAGATAGTGACGTTCCTGAAGAACTGTCTTGGTTAGTGAAGCAAGAGGAAAGAGCCATTCTGCCTCACGACGAGGTCATCGAAATTATCAATTTGGGGTCGGAAGGGGTTGAGAAGAATATTCGTATTGGAGCCGCACTGCAGAGTGATATCAAGCGAAAACTGGTTGAAATGCTCCGAGAGTATAATGATGTATTCGCTTGGTCGTATCAAGATATGCCAGGGCTCGATACAGATATGGTTGTGCATCGCCTGCCACTGAAAGAAGACTGCCCGCCTGTCAAACAAAAGCTTCGCAGAACTCGACCAGATATGGCAATGAAGATCAAAGAGGAGGTTCAGAAACAGTGGGACGCTGGTTTCCTGGCTGTGACGAAGTATCCCTCATGGGTTGCCAACATCGTACCAGTGCCAAAGAAAGACGGCAAGGTTCGAATGTGCGTGGATTATAGAGATTTGAATAAAGCAAGCCCAAAAGACGATTTTCCACTTCCTCATATTGACGTGTTAGTTGATAATACTGCTCAATACTCTGTATTCTCCTTCATGGATGGCTTTTCAGGCTATAATCAAATTAAAATGGCGCCAGAGGATATGGAGAAGACTACTTTCATAACGCCTTGGGGAACATTTTGCTACAAAGTGATGCCCTTTGGTTTGAAAAATGCTGGGGCAACATATCAGCGTGCGATGACGACTCTTTTCCATGACATGATGCACAAAGAGATCGAAGTTTATGTTGACGATATGATTGCTAAATCCCAGACGGAGGAAGAGCATCTGGTGAATCTGTTGAAGTTGTTTAAAAGGCTTAGGAAGTTCAGGCTGAGGCTGAACCCTAACAAATGCACCTTTGGGGTGAGATCGGGTAAACTGCTGGGGTTTATCGTAAGCGAAAGAGGAATAGAGGTCGATCCTGCTAAAATAAAAGCAATTCAAGAAATGCCGACGCCTAAAACAGAGAAAGAGGTGCGCGGGTTTTTAGGGAGATTGAACTACATTGCCCGGTTCATATCTCACCTAACGGCTACGTGTGAACCATTATTCAAGCTGCTAAAGAAAGATCAAGCTGTAACGTGGAACGAAAATTGTCAAAAGGCGTTCGACAAAATAAAGAAGTATCTGCAGGAGCCTCCTATTTTGATACCCCCGGTGGCAGGGAGACCCTTGATAATGTATTTGACGGTTCTTGAGGGAAGCATGGGTTGTGTTCTCGGTCAACACGACGAGACGGGGAGAAAAGAGCATGCGATCTACTATCTGAGTAAGAAATTTACAGACTGTGAATCTCGATACTCAATGCTGGAGAAAACTTGTTGCGCGCTAGCCTGGGCCGCCAAGCGTTTGAGGCAGTACATGCTAAATCATACAACCATGCTCATCTCGAAGATGGATCCAATCAAGTATATATTCGAAAAGCAGGCGTTGTCAGGTAGAATTGCCCGTTGGCAGATGGTTTTGACTGAATATGATATTCAATACGTCTCGCAAAAGGCTATAAAGGGGAGTGTGCTGTCTGAGTATCTGGCGGAGCAGCCTATTGAAGAATACCAATCAATGAGATTTGATTTTCCTGACGAGGATATCATGTATCTCAAGATGAAGGATTGTGAAGAGCCGTTACCAGACGAAGGACCAGAGCCGGGGTCCCAATGGAAGATGATATTTGACGGAGCTGTGAATGCTTACGGTAGCGGAATAGGGGCAATTATCACTACGCCACACGGGTCGCACATCCCGTTTACTGCCCGACTGACCTTTGCCGTTACCAACAATGAGGCCGAATACGAAGCTTGTATAATGGGGCTTGAAGAAGCCATTGATTTGCGAATCAAACATCTAGACGTATACGGAGACTCAGCTCTGGTGGTGAATCAGATCAAAGGGGAATGGGAGACACGGCAGCCTAATTTGATACATTATATGAATTATGCAAGGAGATTGTTACCTTTCTTCGACAAGGTTGAATTGCATCACGTACCGCGGGCGGAAAATCAAATGGCTGACGCCCTTGCCACTTTGTCTTCCATGTACAAGGTCAACTTCTGGAACGAAGCTCCCCAGATCACTATCTCTCGGTTGGACAGGCCAGCTTATGTATTTGCTATTGATGAAGCATCTGATGACAAACCGTGGTATTTTGATATCCTTAATTTCCTGAAGAATAAAGAGTATCCGGCTGGGGCATCCAGTCAAGATCAGAAGACTCTCAGGAGATTAGCGGGTAATTTCTATTTGAACCCGGATGGCGTCTTATACAGAAGAAACCACGATTTGGTGTTGTTGCGTTGTGTAGACGAGAAGGAGGCAAAGCTTCTCATGGAGGAAATTCACGAAGGTGCCTTTGGCACGCATGCTGGTGGACATGCTATGACGAGAAAACTGCTGCGGGCAGGTTATTTTTGGCTGACGATGGAAACTGATTGTTTCAAGTTTGCAAGAAAGTGCCACAAGTGCCAAATATATGCTGACAAAATACACGTGCCTCCGAGTCCTCTGAATGTGATGTCATCTCCATGGCCATTCTCGATGTGGGGAATCGATATGATCGGAAAGATCGAGCCGACAGCTTCTAACGGGCATCGGTTCATCCTAGTAGCAATCGATTATTTCACCAAGTGGGTGGAAGCGGCGTCTTACGCGAACGTAACGAAGCAAGTGGTGGCTAGATTCATCAAGAGAGATATCATTTGCCGATACGGGATCCCCGAGCGGATAATCACGGATAACGGTTCTAATCTGAACAACAAAATGATGAAGGAGCTCTGTCAGAATTTCAAGATCGAACATCACAACTCCTCCCCTTACCGACCCAAGATGAATGGCGCTGTCGAAGCGGCCAATAAAAATATCAAGAAGATCGTCCAGAAAATGGTGGTGACTTATAAAGATTGGCATGAAATGCTACCTTTCGCTTTGCACGGTTATCGTACGACGGTACGCACATCAACCGGGGCAACTCCGTTCTCGTTGGTATACGGAATGGAGGCGGTATTACCATTGGAAGTTGAGATCCCTTCTCTGAGGGTATTGCGAGACGTTCAGCTGGACGAGGCAGAATGGGTAACGAATAGATTGAACCAACTGAGTTTGATGGATGAGAAAAGGCTAGCTTCTCTGGCATACGGTCGTTTGTACCAAAGACGAATGAAGAAAGCGTACGACAAGAAGATAATTCCGCGAAGCTGTCAGACGGGCGACCTTGTGCTGAAAAGGATTCTCCCGCCGCAAGCAGATCACAGGGGCAAGTGGACCCCCAACTACGAAGGGCCATACGTTGTTAGTAAAGTCTTCTCAGGAGGAGCGTTATTGTTGTCCACCATGGACGGAGAAGACTTTGCATCGCCTGTGAATTCGGACGCAGTTAAAAAATACTTTGCTTAAAATAGACCCGCTGGACAGAAAAAAGAGAGTCCAGGCAAAAACGGGGCATCCTGGCGAACCAAAAACAGAATGAAAGGTTCGGGCAAAAGTTAGGGATAAAATTGAAAAAATGTACACCCGCGAAGTTGAAAACCTACACTGGGCGGCTTCGGCAAAAAAGGGTATCCCGGTGAATTGAAAACCCGTAAAGGGCGGTTCACGCAAAAGTTAGGGATTTGAAAAGCAAATGACTGCGGTCCGAATTCAATGAGCATCAATGCGGGAGAATACATTTGAGGAGCCAGCAGAGTGTGGTGATTATAAGATCGTAAGGCTGTATTCAGACAGGTTCATCGTTCCCCGCAGGGTCATGCGCTCTCCCCCAGTGGAGTCAGTTAATTTTCCCCAAGAGAGTCATCCCAGCTCCAGCGGAATTCTCTTTGCAAGTGTTTTCATTCCTTCCAGTGGAATTCGAAGATCAAGACTCCCCCAGGCAGAGTCAATGGTGGGTCCTGTTATTTATTTTGTCAGAGATACTGGTGATATCAGTTCACGTTCCAGCAGAAAGTCTGAGCATACTGTGCACATCTGCTATTCCCTAGCAAAGTTGTATTCCCCAGCAGGGGGTTACCTCAGCAAGGCGTTTGGTGTGAGTTCCTAATTTCCCAGCGGGATGACTTCACCCTTCCGGCATTTACTTTGCTGGAATAATTCTGTAGCATCTGGCTATTCCCAGCGGAGTCGGTATTATCTCCAGCATTTATTTTGGCTGAAGCAGTTTCTGTACTCCAGCAGTTCAGGCGGAGAGAGCTCTTGCTCAAGTGGATTACCAAACTTTCAAGATCTCGGCAGGAGACATTCAATGGTAATGTCAGTTTCAGCAGTATTCCCCCACAGAGTTATCATGATGAAATTCTCTTTGTCTCCAGCAGAGTCATTTATGCAAATGACTCTTATTTTCCCCACCAGAGTTGCCAGGATAAGTGTCTCCTTATCCCCAAGCAGAGTTTGTTTGTCATCGCCAGGTTCCATGAATCAGAATTTCAGAGGCACCGCCGGTTATCAGAACAGGTGTCCGATAGTGGGTTTCCAGACATCCCCAGTAGAGTTCATCTCAAAGTCGCTGTTACGTCAGTGCTGAGAAGTTTGTGGTTGAGAATCATGGAGAACTAAGTCCTGACGTGGACGATTTATTCCTATATTGACGGGATTTCCTCAGAAGTGGACGTCCTAACGTGGACAGATTTATTTCCCTGGGTTGGTGAGGTGTGTTAGTCCTATCGTGGGCAGATTCGGTTTCTCGAAATTAGTGGAATGGGAGGTCATGACGTTGACAAAAGTAATTACTCTTTGTGTTGGTGTCCTGACGTGGACAAGTTATTTCCCCAGTGGGTCGAGGGTGTGAATCCTTACGTGGACAAGTCTTATTTCCTCAGCAAGTCGAAGACACCTGAGTCCTAACGTGGACGAATCAAGACGAGATCAGTGTCCTGACGTGGACGAATCAGAGAAATTATTATTCCTAATAAGGAGAAATGGGTCCTAACGTGGACGAGGTAGTCCTTACGCGGACGTATCAAAAGATAGTTTCCTTACGTGGAAATGACAGTATTCCTGACGCGGAAAGATTGGAGTCCTTACGTGGACAGATTAAGATGGCATTCCTTACGTGGAAAAATGAGTCCTGACGCGGACAAATCGAGAGAGAGTTGGTATTCCTTACGTGGAAAGATCAGAGTCCTTACGTGGGCATATCAAGAGCATCCCTTACGTGGAAGAAAAATGGTTTCCTTACGTGGAAAGACGGGTTTATTCCTTACGTGGAAAGATTGAGTCCTCTCGCGGATATATCAAAGCTGATTCCTGACGTGGAAGAAGATTATTCCTGACGTGGAAGAAATTGAGGTCCTTACGTGGACAGATTCAAGAAAGGATGGTTCCTAACGCGGAAGAGTGGTACACTCCTTACGTGGAGAGTTGAGTCCTGACGTGGACAGGTTCAGAATCAAAGGTTGGATTCCTTACGTGGAAAGATTGGAGTCCTGACGCGGACATGTCAAGTGGTACTGGAGTCCTTACGTGGACAGATTGATATAGTTTTCCTGACGCGGAAAGAAGGTTGTTTCCTAACATGGAAAGATGAAAGGGTTAGTCCTGACGTGGACAGACGCAGAAAAGATGATTCCTAACGTAGACAGGTTACTTCTAACGTGGAAGAGTTTTATTCCTAACGTGGACGATTCAGTTTATGGAAATACAGACGAATTATCCCCAGCGGAGTTGCCGAGATTTTTCTGGGTTAACAGTAAATGAAGTCCTAACGCAGACAGGTTCTAGTTGAGATTTCTTCGTATTGATGACAGACAGAGTCCTAACGCGGATAAGCAAGCAATCTGTTGTAACAGAATCTTCTTCAGAACGATGAAGACAATCCCCAGCACAGTCGTACGAGATCAGTGGGTTGTTGTAGCAGTCAGATTCAGCTGATGAATGTCGTTCCCCAAGCAGGAGCGCAATTTATTTCTGCGGTTGGCAAATTTCTGGTTTCACTAGTATTCAACCGTCTCGTACCGCGAATGTCTGAAGGCCCCGGGCTCTTCATCCAATCGGGTTCAAGTCGCTTGAATAGGGGCAGCTGTTGCACCCTAAAATTTGCCCAACCTTATTCCTTAGTTTATGTTTCATTATCATTAGCATTTGCATATAGAGTCATGTACATAGACTAACCATCTGCATAGCATAAGCATAGCAAGTCATTCAACAGGGGACCAATCATTATTTTCATCTCTAGAGGCCTATCAAGAGGTTATCATCATAATTCAACCTCATTCAAGTCATCAGGAAAGAATTTGAAAGCAAAGAGTTCAGCAGATCAAGCCTTGAGTCCATCTCCTAGCTGAGGATATCTGAGGATCAACATGAGGCTTGTGAGCTGTGAAGTGAAAGCATGGAGAGCATCTAGACATTATGAGAGACTTAGAAAGTCATTTGGAGAAGGAGACAAGTTGTTGATGTGATCATAAGAGCTACAGTTGAAGACAGTCAACTAGGGTTTCATCTGGGTCAACCCTAGGTCAATTGACTGATTTAAAGGGCATTCAAGGCTATTGGAGAGATGTGGGGTTCATCATTGGATATATAAAGAAGGATATGGAGATATGACAAGAAGAATTCAAGAGAAATCAAGGAGAAGAGGAGTTACTAAATTAGGGTTTCTCTGTAAAATCCCCTAGTTTAGGTCAAATTTCCAAGCAAGATAAGTCAAACTGCTAGCTTCAAATGGCTTCTTGGCCAACATGAAACTTGTAGAGGATCTCAAGACCTTTAATTTGAGTGGTGGAAGACATTGAGGAGATTTATAGAACTCAAGTTATGGTCCTTGCAAGTTACAGGTCATCTGAGGTGTCTGAATTTTTGTCTGTGAAAGTGACTTGACTTCCAAGCTAGTTTTGCCCCTCAAGGAGATTTCAAATGAAGTCTTGGTCAACATAAGAATTGTTCCTCATTGTCTTAGCTTTCTAGAATGGTATAGCATGCCTTCATATGATGTGGATAACTCAACTTATGGTCTTGGCAAGCAAAGGGTATTTTGGGCATTTGTGAATTACAGGTCATTTTAACCTATGTCCAAAACTCATACAAGGAGGCCTCAAATGGAAAAACTTACAACATCAAACTTGCTCCAAATGGGATTTTAAGTCTAGAAAGAAGGTCACAAATTATTGGAGAAGCTCATAACATGGAGTTGCATGATTGGTCAAAATATGAACTAAAATGGCTTATAAAGTGAATAAATTCAAAGTGAAAAATGGTTTGGGAGATTTCTAAGTCCAAATGGAGACTTCCAATATATGATTTTGAATGGAAAAACAATTCTAAGAATAATGGTTCAAACACTTTTTTGAGTTTAGAAGAAAAAAAAGAAGTTATCTTTGGTTACTTGTAATTGAAGAAACACTTCAAAAATGGATCAAAGTTGGAAAACAAGGGAATGTGCAAGATGGATCTAGAATGTACCATTGGGGTCTATATATTCATGAAATGAGAATTTGGCAAGGGTTGGCTTCATTTGCACCAAGAATTCCACAAAATTTCTCATTCTTTTTCATTGAAGTTTTCATTCCAATCTCACAAAACCTTCACCAATTCTCATCCACATCAATTCAATCTTGTTCCATCATCATCATAGAGCATAATTGAAGCAAAGACTTGGTGATTAGGATCCATTTTCGTGCACCATATTCAAGAACATCAAAACTACAAGTTCAAGTGGACAGCATAATTCAAGCAAGGAATCTCCAAAATTTTGCATACAGAATTGAGTACTGAATTTGTGAATCAAGATCCAAGTCTCAAAAGCTTCATATCCTCAATCTTCCATAACTGTTTTCAAGCTTGTGCACCAGGTATGTTTTCATTCGATTTGCTTGATTCAGTTAGTTAGGCATGAGTTTGTTAGTTTAGACATGATCTAGGTGGTTAGGAGATTAGTTTAGATGAATTTGGAGAGGTTTGGTGATGGTTGTGAGCAGGTGCAACGAACTGTTAGTGCTTGAATCTCTTGGATTAATGCGTTAGAATGTTAGTTTGATTGATCAGATTAATAACCATTAGTTGTAGATTAGTTTAGGTTAAGTTTGGGGAAGAATTGAGATGGTTCGTATCAGTGCACTTCCATGGTGATCAGAGATTGATGCTATCGGGTTGAGGGATTTATTGAGTTTCAGACTGAATTGAAACCACAGGATTGTAGAGGGAGAGATTTAGCATGATTTTCATGTTTACATCGTGTGGATTGGTTGCTTGTAGAGTGAGAGCAGAGTGGGAGAAAGTGTGCTCGTGCATGGAGGTTTAATGGAGAAACCCTAATTCTAACAGGTCAAGTGAGGAAGACACAATCGTGGCCGTTCCTTGTGCCTTGGACTTTTGACTTTTGGAATGATCCTGTGGCCATCATTCAATCTGATTTGTGGAGGGAATTGACCTGGGTGCCAAAACGCACCGTTTCATTAATTGAAACGGGCGGGCCTCAGGATTTTATGCTATCCCCACCCCCAATGTGTGAGCCCAAACCAATTTCAATGTGATTTCACTGCTATTCTTACCCCCAGCGCTTCTTATTTTTTTTCACTAATTCAGAGTGATATTGGGCCTTGGTGAAGGCGCTATCTGCACCCCCTGTCTGAGGGCCCATCCTGGATATAACTGGAGCGAATTTCTATTCGTACCCCCCTCCCTCATTTTATTTGGTTTAAATGTTTTTAATTCACATTAATATTTTACCAATTTTCATTAATTCATAACTAATTCATAAAAAATGCATTTTCATCCATTCTTTTTACCATATTTTCTTTAGGATGTCTAGAAAATTTTCATAAAATAAAATTGCATTTTTAGTCTTATTTCATATTTTTTCCATATTTTCTAAATAAATGTCATGTTAAATAGATTCATTTCATGCATCATTTTAATGATTTTTGTTCTCTCACATGCTTTAATATTTTTTGGTCATTCTTTTTATACTGTTTAGATGAGATATTCAACTTGTAGAAATATTTTAGTTCCCATTTTTAGGAGTTAATTTTAGGTGATTAATAGGTTTGAACATCATGAACAAAACTAGGGTTTTAGGTGACAACTTAAGAAGTTTGATTTCATTTCCCTTAGGACTTAGGGTTTGAATAGATTAGTTATGGGACTATAGGGGTTATGGGTAGCTATTAGATCCCTTAGGAAAAGTCAGGATTCCCCTACTGCTATTATTACTGTCTGTATATCTGTTGTCTGGTGTGGTGTGCCCTCTGGGGATTGTTGCTTGCTTGTTTGGGTATTGGGTTTGTCTGGGGCCCTGGGGAAGCTGAAGATTTGTGAAGATGAAGGCCATTGGAGATTCAAAGACTGAAGATCAACTGTCAGAGTTAAGGAGGAGTTTCTTGCTAGCAGATGCTGAGGAGACTAGGGTTTAGGAGCTAGGCAGAGCTCTAGATTAGAAAGATTGTTTCCCAAACATGGATGGCCTTGTCTGCATCCATTCTTCTCTGTGATTCAGAGTCTCTCTAAGACACTCACCCCCTTCCTTTGGAAGGCTTGGTGATAGTGTCTATGAGATAGAACTCTTGAGAGAAAATGTCTCTTTGTGTTAGTAGCAGTCTGTTCACCACCCTTGGTAGTCAACTGATTGCTTAACACCCAATTCACTCTTGTGACTGATCCCTCATCCTGGAGGTTTGAGCATGAAGAAAAGCCATTGCAGATGGAAGATAGATGATCAAAGCCCTTGCCTGAAGGCCATGAAGATGGAGATGGATGCTTGTTGAAGCCTATAGATGATTGGAGGTTATTGGAAGTCATATGTTGATTTAGAGCTGCTGATGCTATTTCTTTTGCTGTATTTCATTTCTTGATGTATTGATTGGTTTTCCTGACTGTATTGTTTGCTGTTTACCCTGTTGGGTTGAAAGTGAATCCTGTTCACTTTTGCCTATTGTTTTCTAGGTTCGAGGTTGAGTGGGACTCCCTTGCCTCGCTTGTACTGTTGCATCCATGCATTTTACTGCTTTACTGTATATATCTGATATTGTTTCTGTTTTTGCCTATCCCTTAGGATCTCTGTTTCTCTCTGGGCAAGAGAGGAGCATGATAGACACTAGGTCTTAACCCACGCATGATAACATTAGGTTAGTTTGGTTCCCTTCGCAACCATAGGTTAGAGTTCTGTCTCTTTCTTTCTCAAAACCAACAGAAAAACACATAAAGATTTCAAACACAATAAAAGACACTTCTTTCGTAAAAGAATGTGAACTCATCAAAACGTCATTTTTGTCCGCTTGGACCGTTAATCAAGAAAACCTTTTTCAGAAGGAATAAAATCAATCAAGACAAGCTTGTGTCGTACGTGGCCCGAACTACGTTTGCTCTGATCTTCCATGCTGTGTGGAAGTACGTAGGCATAGGATGCGATATCCTAGCGAGCAACCTTCCCCTCCTTTCCCGTAGGTAGGCGAACTACGTTGACTCTGATTTCTCGTTCCAGACGGGAATACGTAGGCATAAAGTGCGATACTTTGCCGAGTCATTTTTATTTTCATTCTCTTTTCTTTTTAACCCCTGACCTTTAGAGTAGATAGAATAACAATCCATACCCGAAAACAAGCGTGGATCCCATCGAGTACGATGGACGTGAGGGGTGCTAATACCTTCCCCTTGCGTAACCGACTCCCGAATCCAGGTTTTGGTTGCGATGACCATACCTTTTCCCGTCTTTGCGAGGTTTACTTCGAGCGTTTCCTTTCCCGCTCTGAGGGATAAATAACGCACGGTGGCGACTCTTCTGTTCAGCCGGCGCCGATTTTCGCAGTAGCGACACGAGCTTCTCAATCTTCTGGTAGCATGTCTCATCGCTCTTGAATACGTTTCTTATGAAATACACAAGTCTCTTTGCTTTATCCATATCTTGGAAAAAGACTAAGCTCATCAGTCGCTCAATGACCGAGAGGTAGAGGAGCAGAGGTAAGTCTTCCTTTGGGCGAGTTAGGATCAGAGGCGATTTGAGGAACTCCTTAGTCTTGGTGAAAGCGTCCTCGCACTTGACGGTCCATTCAAACTTCTCCTTTTTCCTCAGGGCGACAAAGAACATGAAAGATTTGCCGCCTACGCGGGAGAGGAATCGAGATAGGGCGGTGAGGTGTCTAGTAAGATGTTGCACCTCGTTTACATTAGTGGGGTTCCTCATATCGATGATTGCCTAACACTTTTCTAGATTGACTTCAATCCCCCTCCTCATCAAAATGAAACCCATAAATTTACCTGCCTATACGCCAAAAGAGAATTTGGTAGGATTTAGGTGCATGTCATATCTTCTTACTGACTGTAGGATGTCCTCCAAGTCATCGATGTGACTATGTCAATCCTCCGTCTTGACAATCATTTCATCGACACATACCTTAAGATTTCGTCCAATCTGATGGATGAATATTGTGTCAATGAGTCGCTAGTATATGGTGCCAATGTTTCTGAAGCTGTAAGGCAAGACATTATAGTAGTAGTTTCAATGGTTTGACTTAAAGGTGGTTTTTGGCGCATCCAATGGATCTATCTTGATTTGTTTATATCCCTAATATGCATCCATGACACTTAAAACCTGGTAGCCTGATGATTCATCAATTATACAATCGATGTTTGGCAGTGGATATGGGACCTTGGAGCAGGCAATATTAAGATCTGTGAAGTATACGCACATGCGCCAATTGATGTTGTCCTTTCATACCAGAACTACGTTGGCCAACCATGTGAGGTACTTTATTTCAATGATGAATCCGACTTTTGATAAATTTTCCACCTCTTCATCGATGGAAGCCCTCTTCTCCTTGTAAACCTTTAATTTCCTTTGCGTCGCATGCTTAGCAGATGGATGGCTAGGAGATAACTCACGACTTTGGTGTTGATTCGTGGCATGTCTTAGGGGGCCCATGCGAACAGGTTGACATTTCTTTGGATTCATTTAATTAGCTCCTGCTCCTCCCCTGGAGACAAAGAGGTGCCTATCTTTGTGACTTAGTGGGCATGATGTCATAATTGGACTTGAACCAATTCTTCTATGGGCATGATTCATTTTGGTTCCGCACCCAATATGGGGTCCCAACCCTCGAAGTCAGTATTTGGAACTTTGGAAGGGTGGACATCAACCAATGTGAGCTTTTCTATGGTTATTTTTAGGTTGTTCAGATAAAATTCATGAGATACTTATTGGTCTCTTCGGATGGTGTCCACTATGCCATTTAGGAGCAGATATTTTAGAGTCAAGTACCGAGTGGACATGATCGCCCCTAGGGTGTTGATGGTTATACCCCTCAAGATGATGTTATAAGGTGAAATTATGTCTACACTTAGGTAGTTGATGTTAATGGTTTTGGTGTTAGATCCCTCACCATAGGTGCTTTTTAGGGTCACATAGCCCATTATTTGTATTTGTTCATCCGATAATACTGTCAGGGAGCCAGTGAAGCTCTGTATGTCGTCCAGATTAAGTTGTAACTTCTGGAAGGTATCCGAAAATAAGACCTTGACTGAGTTTTCTAGATGTATCAGGATTCGTCTCATATCCTAGTTTCCATGTTGAACGATGATTATGAAAGTATCATTATCGTAAGGGTTGATGCATACGACATCCTCTTCACATAAAATGATGTTGACCTCTTCCATTTCCACAATGTTTTCAAGAAAGTCAGGGGATATAATGCTTACGGCGAACACCTCTATTGTGTATCTTTGTCGAGCGGCCCTGGAAAGGCACATTCCGACAATACCTCCAGCAATGGTATTCTCTATGTGATGCAGGACCCTATTAGTCATCTCAAGACGAAAAATGGAGATGATAGGGTTAAAATGGAAGATGTGGCCCATGTTAGTTTTACTGGGGCACCACACTATTGTCCAAAAAGTATAGGGTATGTGTGTTCCCCCTGCATAGGAAGGGAGACTCATAGGCCCTAGTTGGTATATTACAGTTTTTGGAAGTGAGGGCTATCTTAAGACACCGAGTAGCCATATATGGTAGTTTTTGAGGCTGTTTGAGGGACTAACTCACGTGAGGTGAGAGGCCTTATTGGTGGCTGACACTGATGGGTGCAGGAGGACGATTGAATTGACGGTGTTAGGACTACTCGTAGTGAAGTGCTCTCTGAGCAGTAGTGGATGTGTATTACCAGATCCCCTATCCTATTGAGGCTAATTGTATTTATACGGTTTTCCGATACCTAGGGGACAATTGAATCCCTATTCCCAATCAGGGACATGGTTAGTAACGAATATGACTTTCTCGTTACCTAAGACACATATTATTCTACATTTGTCCTCTTTAGGGTCTAGGAAAACTTAAGGGCGAGGACGTACCTCCCTTCGGGTGACCTTGCATCATCCCCTTTTCCTAGGGTGGTGCCAAGCTGTCTTCGTAGGCAAGGTTAGCTTCAAATAGAATACAACACAATGATTCATATGAGAGTGTTTAGACCATTGTTTTTAAAACACATTCATGATACAAGGAGTAAGGATCTAGAAGACAATAGTGAACTAATGATCTTCCTTGGTTATCATAAGATTGATGAATAAATGTTTTACAATATATTGCTAAACAAAATTGAGGTTAGTATGGATGTAAAGATGACAAAATAAGAAGCTTGAGATTGGAAGCAGAAATTAGATTCTAATTCAAATTTATGATGAAATTGATGTGCATGATGATGGTTCTGATGAAAAGTCTAAAGTTGATTCTTGACCTCGCAAAAATACAAACTTTTCAAAAAGATTGACTGACTTTGATGCAATCCATGACAATGCCATTGGCGATGATGGTGAACTAGTAAATTATGTAATGTTTGTAAATGTTGTGCCTCTTGATTTCAAGGTAGCATTGAAAGAGAAAATTTGAAAAAATTCTATGCTTAAAGAACTAAATTCCATAGGAAAAAAATAGAACGTAAAAGTTAACCAATTTATCAACTAACAAGAAGGCTCCAACAGAATGTCAAAGGGAAAGTTATAAAGCATAAAGCAATATTTATGGCCAAAGGGTTCTTGTAAAGAAAAGGCTTAGACCATTCTTAAGTTTTCTCACGTGTGGCTAGACATGAGGCAATCAGGCTAGTCATTGCTCTAGCTTGTGGTATAAATTTTACCCTATTTCATTTAGATGTAAATTCAACATTTCTAAATGATCCATTAGGATATTTTCTTTGTTAATCAACCTTCAAGGTTTGATATTACAGATAAGAAGGATATGATGTATAGACTCCACAAGGAAATATATGGTTTGAAGCAAGCCTTAAAAGCATGGAAAAAGAGTATAAAAAAGTTATTTGTTCTAAAAATATTAAAAAGTGAAATTTTGTAAATAATTTGTATATGATAGACAATGAAAACAACCGCATACTACTTATATGCTTATATGTAGATGATTTTATAGTAACAAGAATCTACGACACTGAAATTAAAAACTTTAAAGTAAAGATAAATCCTGAGTTTTTAAATGATTAGACTTGGTAAGATTTTTTTCTTTCTAGGAATGGAATTTATAGAAACCTCAAATGGTCTAATACTTATTCGAATCAAGAATACGGTTGAGATTTTGAGAAAATTTGAGATGTTTGATTGTGTTTCTCTAGTAACACATGTTGAAGAAAGACCAAGAATTATACGAGATGAAGATGATAAAGTTATGGATCCTACAATGTTTAGGAAAATGATTAGCTCATTAAGGTACTTGTTATAATCAGGCCTGATATCTGCTTCTTTGTTGGGCTAGTGAGTAGTTTCATGAGAAAGGCAGTGAGTTCTCATTTACTAGCTCCCAAACTTATGTTGAGGTATATTAATGGAACTATACATTATGGAATTTTGTTTCCTAAGTATAGGGGTTTAAGGATCATTTTGTATTGGTTTTCAATTGAAAAAAATGTTTGAACCGATAAAATCTACATCAATTTGGTTTTTTTGGTTTTATGTTTTACAGAAATGGATCCAAACAAACCTAACTGATTTGATTCTGTTTGGTTTGGTTGACTTCTTTAAAAATGTTTTTTTTTCTTCTTTTCAAACAATACATTCATCATGTAACAATTTTGTTGCATTATATCATATTTTTAAATTAATATTTTTTTAAACTAATATTTTTTTCAAACAATCTATTTCATGTTTTATATTTTCTTAAACAAATTTATTTAAATTGTATACATTCATACAACATATTCAAAATTAAATATATTCATACACCACAATTAGAATGATGATGGTTTAGTATCAAATACAAATAAATACATGATAACTATTTAAAATAATGATGGTGAACCATCATAAAATTAAGTTCACAATTAAATTACAAATACAATCAAAATAAAAATATATTTTATTTTCAAATTGAAACACGAATATGGAAAAATTAAGGTTAGTAGAGATGGAAATAACGTGATGTTTAGAGAGATGAAATGAGAAGAAAAAAGATAGAAAGAGCTAAAAGGGATAGAAAAATAATTAACAAAATGGAAAACACAAAGGCGATGGATGAAATACAGGTTAGCATAACAATGTTTGTGAGTTAAGAGTTTGTGAATGAAGGTATTTCATGGAAAAACATAGGATTCATGTTGAGCAATAAAACTTAGGATTTTTGGTTAGCAACAAAATTTAGGATTTTTTATGAGCGACATATCTTATATATGGTTTGTTTTGATTTATGAAGGGAATAAATGAAATGAATCAACACATGCGTGTTTTGTTTATGTTGCACGAGTTATTCTTGAGATGTAAGCACAAGATAACTATACACATTAGTTTGGTTAATGAATTTTACGGGTTTTAAAAATAAAAACTTAGAACCAAACCAAACTAGTTTATTTTTCATTGGTCGATTTTAATTTTTAACTGAATTGAAGAGGTTGATTTTTTATGGTTTTGTTTGGTTTGGATTTTAGGTTAGGTCAGTTTAATTAGATTCGCTTACACCCCCATCTAAGTATTTGATGTTTAATAAGCTTTATTTTGAAGGATTCTCATATGTTGATTTATCTAGGGACAAGATGGATATAAGAAGAACAAGAGACTATTTATTCATGCTTAAAAAAGAATGAGTATCTTTGTGCTCTAAAAAGAAACTTGTCATTGTAGTTTCAAGTTGTAAAGGCGAGTATGTAATTCTATCATTAGCAGTTTTCCTAAAATCTGGTTGCAATCACTCATGAATGAATTGAATCTAAGTTAAATGGATCAAGGTTTGAATTATGCATATGAACATTTTCTTAATAGTATTTAAAGTACACTCTAAACATCTTAGAGTCTACACATAGGAATACTCGAGATAATTCAGTCTATTTTTGAGTTTGCACAAGACAAATGAAAAGTAAAATGTAGGGAAGATAGAAATCTAGAATTGAAAAGTTAATAGGAGAGTTCAATTGTGTGTTCTTTTCTGAATCCAAAATAGTATATTAACTTAATAGTGTTGTTGTGCCACCTACAAGCCGCAACTAGCACCTTTACACCCTAGTCCTAGTCTGGAAGTCGGGGCCAGTTTTGTCGATGGAGACATCGGCAAGAGAGAGTGTAAAGGTGACGAATGACATAAGATTTGGGACCACCGCACTCATCCATGTGACATTGTCTCCTCTTTTATCTCCTTGATAAGTTAATAAGTGCAATTCTATCTAAGGAGTATTATAGTGAGTTAAACTCTCAATGTGAGACTATTTCCTATACATTGAATGTTCATTTACTCACTTACAAGGTGTCTTCTTATTGTTGGAACACGCCAATGGATGTGTATTAATTTTTTCATTAATTACAATAATCCTCTACTTTTTCTAATAATGACAAGACCAATTTAATAAAAGGAAACAAATAGTTCTAATTTAGTTATGTATCTTTTGTTTGAACTTAAATTTAGTAAAGACAACACATAATATAATAGGAATTTTAGGTAGCAAAGTTTTGAACATGTTACTCCATGTAATTAGATCGGTGTTACCATACATACGTTCTTTAATGGTTCTCCACCTACATCTCTCGCCTAGCACTATTTATGGCTATGTATTTTTTCTGTATCGCCAGTTTGTCGTGATAGAAGCCCAACTCTCACTTTGAGATGACACTATCTCTAAGTTCACATGTGTGAAGTTCATATTGTATCTAACTTACTTGAGATATATATTCTAAACATTGAACTTCATTAAGAGTTAAAAAAATTCAACCATCCAAATGCAATGGTCAATACTATTACATAATGTCGCACAAACATCCAAATCAACAGTTCTTAATTGGAACTATTACTCAAGGAGTTTAAATCCCATAGCTCTCGAGGTAGTAAATGAAGGTGAGATAATACTTAGAAGGGGGGGTTGAATAAGTATGAAAGATTAAGAATTAAAAAATAAGCACACGATTATTTTTATCCTGGTTCGTTTAAACAACTACTCCAGTCCACCCTTCCTATAGTGATTTGCCTTTCTCAACAAGGACTTAATCCACTATTAAATCAAACTGATTACAATAGTAACACCTAAGAACAACTGTTCTTAGTCTTCTTAAGAGCTACTGATTCCAACTTAATCCTCTTAAGGAAAAACCTTTACAATCAATGTAAATTAAATACAAGAGTATTAATGCTTCTATAAAGCTTTTATCACAACAGTGATTTTTCTCTTAAGTTTAAGTACAAAAGATTTTAAGAAGAATATGAAATAATGAGAGCTTAGAATAATATAATTTCTTTTCAGCAAATTGTGTAACTGAAGAATGTGGTGGAGTTCTCCTTTTATAGGCAGCTAATCCAAAGATGCTGAGCGTTGAAAAGAGAGTCCCAAAAAGGTCTGAACCTTTTTGTCTTCACATCAAGTGACCTTTCCTAGAAGTAGATAACACAGAAAAATCCTTTTTGTCTGTGTAATTGTGTCTAGCACAAAAGAGGAAAGAGACGTTGATTTTCTCCAACGGATATATTCTTGAAAATTTCTTCTTCAGTTTTCAGCAAGTTCTTCAGAGTCTGAATGGATCAGAGTCTTCTACTGATATTCAGAACTTTGCTGTATCAGAGTCTTCTGCAGCATGTGTGCTTTCAGCGTGTTGATCATCAGAGCATATTTGACACAGAACTTCAGTACAAGGCAGCGTTGGTACTTTCAGAAGCTTTTGTAAAATTATGCTTTGAGAAACTCTTCAAACAGTATTCTTCTTTTCTTCAGATGCTTCAGCTTCAGATGCTTCTGACTATCTTCAGATGCTTCTGACTCAGAATGTTCTGGAGCTTCTTGCTACAGATCCTTCTGGAGACTACGCTCAGGATCTTCTGTAAAGAGCAATCAGAATCTTCTGTAAGATGCATCTGGCGCTTCAGAGTCAGGAAAACTTCTTGTATACAACAGATTTGCTTCTAGAGAGTTAATTTCATTTCAATCTGCAGTAAAACTCTCAAACAAATTTTAGAGTATATAATTCTTAAATATAAAATGTCCTAACAGTTATCATCAAAACAAAGAGTTATTATTAAGAACCAATCTGTGTTCTAACAGTAAATGAATCAACAAAATTACCGCTTGAACAAATATAATTGAGTGAAATGACTTTATCCTTAATCAATTTTCTCAAGAGGGAATTCCTAAGCCTTATGTGCCTAGAAACATTGCCTTTATCCATTGGAACTTTCAACGTAATGTCCCTCAACTATTCATCTTCTTGACCAACAAAAGCATGAGCCATAAACTCTTATTCTAGCGTTGAAAGGGTTATATGGGTTATTTCTTGATCTTATAAGAAATTGCACCCCAACTAGTGTAAATATCCACCCATTTTACAGATTTATGATCTCCAACACTCAATAATTGACTTGCATCGATATACCCTTCTAGTATGGCCGAAAACCTACCATAATAGAGGACAAGATTTATGGGGTTCAAAAGATAACCGAAAATCCTTCTGATGGTCTTCCAATGCCCACCATTTGGATTTCTAGTAAATCTACTCAGTTTACTAACTATAGATGCTATGTTGAGTCTATTACATTGTATCAAATACATTACATGACCAATTTCTCTAAAATATTCCAATCGAACCACAACTTTTCCATCATTTTTCAAAGCATGACAAATGAGTTTTCACTTTCTTAAAATATAAGTGTTTGAACTTATCAAGTAATTTCTCAATATAATGTGTTTAACTAAATTCATAACTCCCACTGTTTCGCTATACTTTGACCCACTAAATAATTTTAACTAGTCAAAGATCTTTTATCTTGAATGTGGAAGTTAAAAATCTATTTGTTTCTAAAATTCTATTCATCTCGTTGCTAATGATTAACATGTCATCAACATAGAGACAAAAAAATAGCAATGTTCTCATGATCCTTAGTGTACAAACAATTGTCACAGAGATTATTTGAAACGATGAAAGAGACAAACTTTTGATGTAATTATTTCGGTGCTTAGTTTAATCAACACAAGGATTTGACAAGCTTGCACATCTCTTGTTCATTACCAGGAAGACCATAACCTTCCGGATGCTCCATGTAAATCTCCTCATTGATATCTCCATTTAGGGATTCCATTTTGACATCCATTAAATGAATTATAATGTCATGCAAAGAAGCTATTGCAAACAATACTCTAATTGTCGTCATCCTTGCTACTGTTGCATATGTGTTGAAATAATCAACACATTTCTTTTGCATAAAACCCTTGGATTATAATCTAGCCTTGTAGGTGTTTGGTGTGACATCAATATGATATTTTATTCTAAACACCCACTTGCATCTAATGGGTTTTTATCCCTTAGGTATATCGGCAAACTCCCAAGTGTGGTTCGACAAACTCCCTTGAAGCTATTACTTCCTTATAAGGAGGAACCTTACGAGCGAAATTCTCATTATCACTACTACAAAAAACACATAAAAAAACAGTTAAAAAAGATATACTATCACGGAGGTCCGGCCGTTTTTACGTAGCATGTGGTTGTATATGTGTTACTTATAATCACAACCATATGATCATGGTAGAAAACTGAAAATTGTGCTACCTACTATCATGATTGTTTTAAATACACGTTGTTAAAGGTCTGTCAGCATTTTTTTTGCCACATATTTTGCCTGACTAAATTTATAACTTTCATCACAATATACAATATTAAATATTTTAACACAACAACATCAAGAACAACAAGATTAACAAGAATAATAAGAACAATAACAAGAAGAACAAGAACAACTACAATAACAATAACACCAAGAACAACAAAAACAACAACAAGAACGACAAGAACAACAAGAACAATAACAAGAACAACAATAACAATAACAATAATAATAACAATAATAAGACCAAAAATAAAAATAACAATAAGAATAACAAGAGCAATAACAAGAACAAGAACAACAACAATAATAACAAGAACTACAAGAACAATAACAAGAACAACAAGAATAATAACAACAACAACAATAACAACAATAAGAACAAAAATAAGATTAACAACAAGAACAACAACAGCAACAACAAGAAAAACAAGAATAATAACAAGAACAACAAAAATAATAACAACAACAATAACATCAACAAGAACACAAATAAGATTAACAACAAGAACAACAAGAGCAACAACAAGAAAAACAAGAACAATAACAAGAACAATAAAAACAATAACAAAAATAAGAACAAAAATTAGAATACCAACAAAAGCAATAAGAACAACAGCAAGAACAACAATAAAAAAAGTAGAATCGTTAAATAATAATATTTTACCTGTAGAATCATTAAATAGGAACACACTGTAACACGTTAATGGAAGTAATGTTTCTGAGTTTCATTTGTGGAAGAAATTATATTTTCAAGTTTGGTTTAATAGATGGATAATGTTTCGTAAATGGAATAAGTTTGGAGGTAGAAGATGAAGTTTGTCCAAGTACGTCTAGAACAAAAGTGAATGAACTAAGAGCATCATATATATCTTTAAAAATAAAAAAAGAAGACGCCACCTACAACCATGGTTGATTTAAATACCTGTGGTGAAAGGTTTGTTACTTATAACCACGTTTGATTTAAATACGCATGGTGAAAGGTCTCTTAGCATTTATAAAAAAAAGTAAATAACCAAAAATGCTGGTGCTAGGATTTGAACTCATGACCATACGTCACTTTTCACCACGGGTATTAAATCAATTGTGGTTATGGGTGGTTAAATAAAATATATAAAAAATGCATGTACCTAAATATCACATATTACAACGGTTGATTGAATATCTTAGTAATGCGGTCGTTATTATATGTGTTTTCCGTAGTAGTGTATTTTCTCCTACTAGATAAAAAGAAATAATTCAATAACCTATTTATTCGGTCCTAGATCTTTAGCCTTTCGGACTCTCTTATTTATCATAAGCTTGAGTTGTGTTTTAATAATCTGTGGTGAATCTTCGTGTTGTGTTTTAACAAATCATGGAGAACTTTCCTCACGGAGTTCTTCTTTTATGGGAATATCATATTTCTTATCCTTGGTGATAAGGTTCTCAAAGAATATCACATATTAGGATTTAATAATTACATTAAACTCAAAATTTAAAAGTCTATATGCTTTACTTTTAGGTGCATAGCCTATAAAATCACACTTGATCCCTCGAGGACCTAACTTAGTTCTTTTTAGGATCCATGTTATTATAATAAGCTACACTCCCATATACTCTAAAATAATTGATATTTGGTGCTCTGCCTTTCCATATCTTATATGGTGAAATGCTAGTTTTCTTCAAAGGAATTTCTTTCATTACATGACAAGAAGATAATAAAGTTTCATCCCATAAATTAAATGAAAATTAAAAATTCATTAACATGACATTTATCATTTTTGACATGTTATATTCTTTACTTCGGCTAGACCGGTTTGTTGTGCAGACCATATTCGTCAAAAATGAATCAAATTCAGTAAAAAAAAATCTACGCCCCTAAGGAATTTAATACTTCTACTTAATTGATTTTCTACTTCCGTTTTAAAAATATTAAATGGATTAAAGGCATCATCTGTATACTTTAAAAGATATACATGTGTGAATCTAGAGCAATTATCAATAAATGTAATGAAATACCTATTTCTTATATGGGTTAACATGTCATTACATTCACGTAAATCAGAACGCACAAGATAAAGAAAGTTGGTATTTCTTTCTTCACATGGAAAAGTTTCTTAATCATTTTCTATTTAACACATATTTCACATTTTTTGGAAATTATTGATATCACATGAAATTAAGGCGGATTTAATTAATTTTTTCATAGTGCTAATACTAATACGAGCTAATATATTATGCCATAAAGAAATAGAATCAATCATATAAGCATAAATATAAAATTTATTAATAATTTTGTCAATAGTACAAAACTTAACCATTACCTCAGCAGAATAATCTTTCCCACAAATACATTATTACGAGTCAAGATTAACTTGTCAAATTTATACACAAATTTGATTCACGGTTTCCCCAAAAGATCCCCACTAATAAGTTTCCTATTCATGTCAGAAATATGAAGTATATTAATAAGAGTGACTTTCTTCCCATAAGTGAAGTTGATTTCCACGGTTCCCATTCCAACGATCCTCGATCATCATTCATTTCCCATTTGAACCTCTTGCCTAATTTATGTTATCAACGGATTTACCAACATTTTCCTCATTTTGAAATTTATTGTGCTCACAATCACAAGCATAATGACCATATTTTCCACAGACATAACAACCGCCTTTGGAGCCCTTTTATCCGCTAGAATTATTGAACTTATTTTGATTAAGACCAAGATAGTTATTCTAACAATCTTGTTTCTTCATACCTTTTACGCCAACTACAATGTTCTTATAATATCCATTAGCCTCATATTTCTCTCTATCTTTTGATTCCTCCTCAATTTGAAGATGTCTATGGATATTCTTAAGTGAGAAGTTCTCGGAATTGTAAAGCAACTTCTTCCTATATCTTCTCCAAGAAGATGGTACTTTTGCAATAACTGCACCAACTTGAAAAACTTCAGGAATATCGATCTTCACAATCCTTAGTTTATTTAAAAGAACTTGTAATTATTTCTCTTGTGCACATATAAGCTTTGAATCTAATATTTTAAAATCGAAATATTTTGAAATCGATTTGTTTTAATAGCTTTCTCCTTAGAACGAAACTTGTATTTGAGTACCTTCTGAATTTTCCTTGTCGATTGGTTGTCTCTATAGAGACCATAGAGACGATCAAAGATTGTGTTCAGAATGTGTATGTAACATAAAACTTCATCCCCTTTTCATTTCTTATGTGCCAATTCAGGATCCATGACATAGAAGATCTTCAAGGTAGTCAGGAGGAAGATCATGTTGTCCCTCGATAACCATTATTTGGGATACTATTAAACTGTTAGAAATTGAATCTAAGTTAAATGGATCAATGCTTGAATCGTACAAGTAGATATACCTTCAAGGTAGTGTGAAGGTGACAAAAGTGACATAAGACTTGGGACCACCACACTCACCCATGTGACACTCTTTCCCCTTTAACTCCTTCATAAGCTAATGGGCTTAATACCTTTTTTTTTGTCTCGTATCTTAACCTTAGGGTTCATTTTGGTCCATTAACTTAAAAAAAAGTTCATATTGGTCTCTTACCTCTTCAAAACGTTCCATATTAGTCTTTTTTGTCTAATTAACGACTGATTTTTGAATATTTTTCATCGCTAATATGACAAAAATGGCTAATATGGAATGTTTTGAAGAGTTAAAGGATCAAGATAGACTTTTTTAAAATTAAGACACCAAAATAAATTCGAAATTAAGATACGAAACCAAAAAAGGTATTAAGTCTAAGCTAATGAGTGCAACTCTATATAAGAAGCATTAAAGTAAATTAAACTTTTAATGTAGAACTATTTCTTATACATTGAATATTCATTTACTTACTTCTACTTGCAATGTGTCTTATTATTATTTGAGCACAATGATTATCTTTTAATTATTTTATTATTACAACATTGTAATGGTAATATTGAAGTCAAGTTGAGATTTGACAACAAATCGGTCATAACATATCAATCAATGAATCCTATTTGTCACGGTAAGAATCGATAAACACAATTTCAAAGTTTTCATTTTCTAAGAAACCAAAAAAAGTTGATAGTTAAATTTTAACCTTTGATAGTTTGAACTAACTAAAGGCGTTAAATGCATTTAAAATTATATAACTAAAGGACCAGTTTGTTTTAGTTTAATTTAGTTTTAGAAAAATTGAATTTTTTTATATTTATAAAAATGGATTTTAGAAAATTGTTTTTAAAAGTATTATTAATTTTTTAATTTGTTTTTAAAATTAAAAGATTAATTTTGACATCTTATAACATAAATATATATTATTGAAGACCAAAATATAGCTGAAGTCGTAAGTTTTAAAAAATATTGTAACTCAAAAGCGATTTTTATGAAAAATTATTTGAAATAGTTTCAAAATTAGGTGATATTTTGAAATCTTAATATCTAATTTTTTTAAAATAATAAAATATTTAAAATATTATTTTAAAAAGGATCAAATATACGATATCTTCTGCAATGTTTCTCTGTAAAAAAATTGAAACTCCCTATTAAAATGTTAAAATTTTATGTCTTTTGTCCTCCTAAATTTAGTGTTCAATTTGTACGTTTAAGAGACTAAAAAAAAAAAAAAAAAAGCTACAGAGAAAATTCAAAAAACATATATTACAGAGAATAAAACAAAATTCGCCTACATTGCTGGGACAGTTGTATATTTATTCATTTTAAAAATGATTATTCAAACAAAACTTTTATTTAAAAATTTTATGAAAAATTTCTTTCTAATTTTCTTTTACAGCAAATCATATTACACTAAAAAAATATTTTATCTTTTACAGCAAATCATATTACACAAAAAGATTATTTTAAGAAAAAATTAAAACAAACGGATATATATATATATATATATATATATATATATATATATATATATATATATATATATATATATATATATATATATATATATATATATATATATATATATATATATATATATATATATATATATATATATATATATATATATATATATATATATATATATATATATATATATATATATATATATATATATACACTGGCTATCTAGTTTAGAGAAAGGCAAAATGGTTTATGAGAACATTGAGAAGTCAAACCATGTGCACTAACGTTTCATCATGATCCTAGATTGATGATAAACAAGTTTAGTGTTTTTTTTTTTTAATGAGATAAGTGAAGCCAAAGTGTATTATTGACATTGGTTTTGTAATCATATTCATGTGCATGGCCATTAATGCTTCCAACAAGTTCTTGAATTTTGGATACGTTCTCGATTCACAATAAGAAACTGATTCGTTCTGGATCTTAGTCCTCGACATCAAGACATGGCTAAAAATAAATAGGCAAGAAATGAAATTTGTAAAAAATCACACTTTTTAACCAGCACCAATATGTGGCCATAAGATTATGTTAAATGCATAGTAATGTCATCTTTTTGATCGAGTATTAATATGAATGTGAGTGAGTGTGGTTCAATTGAGAATCGGCCCGTTTTTTATATTAATTTAGTTTGGAATGTCCTAGTTAAAATTGGTGCAGGGTTGATCTGTGGTGGTGCAGAGTGAATCTGCAAAGTTAACATTTCAATATCTAAGTTAGTTTCAAGTCTAATATGAGTATAATGAAATTAGAGATCACAAAAGTGTAACATTGATTCTCACGCGTGCTAATTGTATATTGGGATGACAAAAAAATCCGTACCCACGAATATCCGCGGATAAAATCCGTCACGGATATGAGACGGATAATTTAATGGATATCAACGGATAAAATAAATGGATATTTAAATACCTGTTTGTTAATGGATATGGATATGAGTTTAATGATATTCATGTCCGCAGATATCCATATCCATCAATAAATTATAAAAATAATTTAAATATTATTAATTTATGATATCATATCTTTTCATCTTTTAAACAAATTAGTCTTTTTGTATTTCTTTCTCTTTTTATACGGATATAATAGTATCTGTCCATGAATATTTATTTACATCTCTAAATGTATACATTGAGTTATTTTAATTGAGCTTACATCTGATTGGACATTCGCTTTGGGTATTTGGTCAGTGCAAAACAGTTGCCCCTAAAGCGTTGCCGAGTGAAAACTAGTTGTGGAAGTCTTTGAAGATGTGGTCGACCTCTAACAACGGTAGGTGGACCAAACTCTAATTCTATCATGATATCACAAGTATATCGATTAAGACTATCCATCATTTATATAAGCACATCAAGACCAAAAAAGTGTTGGACGCAAGAGAGTGTTTTGAAAAAACCAAGTCTCATATATCGATAATTCAAAGTACACACCATTTATATTCACGCATCAAGTTCAATAGTATTGGACATGAGAAAGTGTACTTAGAAAAACTCAAATCTCACTTTAATTAAAAATAGAACTCATAAAAATTTTATATAAAGTGACATTCTTCATCTTAAAAGTCTATTTTATAAAAATGAGTTATGTCAAACTAACATAATAATAAAACTGGTAATGTGATCTAGTTGGCAAAATTAAAGAATTAAATTTATTTTTTAAAAAGTTAAACTCTGAATATAAGTTAAGGAAAAAATATTTAATCTTATAATTTACTTTTTAGAATAAAAAACTTACACTTTCTAACATTAAATTAAAATAATAAAAAATTGTGGGTAAATTTTGTTCCTAAAGATAAATAATCTTGAGAAAAACTCTGTTAGAAAAGAAATCGTGACTGATTTCCTTTAGTAACTGGTTTAGAGGTTTAGAGATTGTAATATTTTAATCATTGTAGCAACCGAACTGGTCACAATGTTTTGATAAATTATAAGCAAAATTATATTCGTCACTAAAGTAGTCATCATACAATGAAACAACGGTCACTAAATGAGATATATATTTTCTAGTTTTATATTAACTTTTAAAAAAAAAAATTCTCTTTTTTATTTCTCAAAAAAAAAAATAACAATTTCGAGGGGGAACTGTAATTGATCAGTATTGGAGGTTGCGGATTGCAACAACGGATTTGACCTTCTGATGAAGTAAAAGCGGAATTAATATACAAGCACTATAACATCTAAATTAGTAAGAAAGTAAGATGAGTGAATGAGATTTGAATAAAAATTATATTTGGGAAGTGGCGTGTCTCACTCTTATATAGTAGGGAGGTAATAACAGTTTGATAATCTTTAGACGTGGAATGTAGAGATCCGTTAAATGGATTTTAGATTTAGATCACCTATACTCTAAACTAGGATAGCGTCATTGTTTCGTGAGTAACACGGTGGATAAGTGTGCTCTCTAGGTCATAGCTATTGGACCTTCCATTCGGCCTAGAACCATAATCGTATTCCTATGTTGTATCATAAGAAGACACTAATACCCTCACTTTATGGTAAAATCAAATATGCCCATTTTTCTTCTCAAAAAGAGAAATTTTCTCTTTTATTGTTATGAGTTCTGCAACTTCATCACTGGTCACTTTCTTTGTACAAACTCAAAAATCCAACCACTAAAATCTAAAGATATCACAAAAACAACCCACATCTCTTAAACTCGTATATTCAGATAACAAATGAATCAAATTTCAAAATCGGACCTCAACTAAATAATGGAATCATATTTGAAGATTAAGACTCAACGAAGGTACCAAATTTAGTGTATATTATTCTCTTCAATAGCCTTCAATAATCAAATTTTGGGGATTTTAGAGAGATTCATTGAAATCGTGTTATTTGTGTATTCGAGTGATGTACAAGTAATGAGATAACAATAATGTCGATTTTGGATAAAGATATGGTGAACATCTAACAATGATGATTTTGGATAAAGTTTAATGTGATGTGAAAAAGAAGAATGGGAAGAAGATTAAAAAAAAAAGATTAACCCCACATTTTATATTTTTAGGTTTCAATAGTTTATTTTATACTATTTTAGACATTTGCAAATATAAAATATTATGTTTTTTTATATTAATTTAAAATGTTTTGTTTGAATTAATTTAATTAATATATATTATATAAATATTACATCTTATATAAAATAAATGATAGCTGCCACTAAATATGATGAATAGTTCTAATCATATATAAAAAATTAGAGAATCTTTCAAAGACATGGAAAATTTTGATAATTTAAAATAGAATTTTCGAATTATGTCTTATGGAAAGGGGAAAATTAGATATTAATTCTATTTATTTCATCTTAGAACTAGTTTTAATTGTTTTTTTCTCGCTTCCCTTTTCTCTTTTTCATAGGTGTTCATCTTAGTCATTCATGTTGACTATTATTATATGAATTTCTTGGTTTGAGATATTCACTTAATGATTATTCGATTGGAGAATCTCTTCGATGATTACGTAATGTCCTCATCAACCTTTTTGGAATATCAGATGTTGTTAACTTCACTATTCAAGATAAAGTTATTTTTAAAGAGTTGGACATATGACAGTTGAGGATATAGCTTGGCTTTATAGAGGGCATATCATCATTGTACAATTATTCATTTGAAAGATCAATAATATTTAAGTACTATTACAAATTATATTGTACATTTAGAGACCTTGATATTGAAAGGATAGCACAGTGTACAAGAAGATAGCACGTGTAATGTGAAAATGATTTTCATTATCCTTACTCAACCAATAAAATACAGTCAGGTATATATACACTGTACAAGGGGGGAAATGGAAAGGAATGCATAAAAGCCTAACTGCCTAAAGTAAAATAATAGAATTAATTACATTGATACCACCCCACAAGTTGGAGTGTGTATAGTACATAATCCTAACTTGGAAAAAAAGAAATTGAAAAGTGGAGCATGGAGGGGTTTTGTAAACACATCCACGAGCTGAGACAGTGAAGGAATAACCAGAAGACGAATGAGTTTAGACTACAACTTTTCTCTAATGACATGACAGTCTAACTCTATATGCTTGTTGCGCTCATGAAACATTGTATTGTGTGGCAAGTGGATAGCAGACTTGCTATCACAGTACAAGGCGGAAGGAGTATAGAAGTGTATTCGAAACGAAGCAAAAAGATAGGTTAACCATTGTACCTCACATGTTAAGGATGTCAGGGCACGATATTCCGCTTCGGTAGAGGAGCGAGATATAATGTTTTGTTTCTTCAAGCGCCAAGATATCAAGGAATCACCTAGCAAAACACAACTCCCTGTAACCGATTTCCACGTGCCAGGACAACGTGCCCAGTCGGAGTCAGCAAAACCACTAAGTTTCAAGGAACTAGTGCCTGAGAAAAAAATGCCACGAGCAGGGAATGCCTTCAAATACTTCAGGATGTGAGTTGCAGCTTGATAGTGAGGAATCAGGGGATTAGCTATGTATTGACTAAGATGTTGGACAGCAAACGACACATCTGGTCGAGTATTTGTGAGATATAAAAGTCTGCCAATAAATTGGTGGTATGAAAAAGGATCCTCTAAGGGAGATTTTGACTTGAGCAGAGGACTAGGAGTTTTGTTTATTAAGTGGAATGCATGTTGAATGCCGAATGTCCAAAGTGTTAAAGGGATGTTTGAATGAAAAGTAATGGCTCTAGCTAAATTTAAGATGTGTGGATGCTTTCTTTCAACCACCCCATTTTGTTGGGGTATTTCAACACACGATTTTTTATGGGTTATACCTTTTGAAAGGAAATAAGATTTAAGAGTAAGGAATTCTGAGCCATTATCTGACCTAAAGAATTTTAGAGTGGTTTTAAATTGATTTTCAACTAAGGCAACAAAGTGTATGATGATTTGCTTAGCTTCAGATTTTTCCTTTAGGAATATAACCCATGTAAATCTAGTAAAGTTATCTACAAGAGTCAAGAAATACCTATGGGCTAGAATAGAATCAATGGCCAAAAGGCCCCATAAGTCAGCATGCAAGAGTTCAAAAGGAGCATGAGTATTAGTAATGCTATTAGGAAAATGTAATTTTTTTAATTTTGTAAAGTGGCATGAATCACAAGGATTCATGTTATTGGTACAAGGGATAAGAGGAAATTTCTTAGACATACAATGCATCCCATTATTGGAAAGGTGTTTTAGTCTGTTATGCCAAATTTCAAAGGAATTAGAAACTACAGAATTACAGGTGGAATGAACATCACTTGTATCAATTACATAAAGGCCTCTGTGCAATTTAGCTGTACCAATCAGTTTCTTAGAATGGTTCTGCAAAATATTACGCAGGGTCGAAGAGAAATTTAGAAAATAGTTATTGGTGGTAGTTAATCTTGTGACAGAAATCAAATTGACATGAAATTAAGGGATATAGAGCACATCGGAAAGAGTCAAGGTTGGTGACATAACTATGTTTCTTGAAATGCTAGTAGTTATATGGGAACCATTAGGCAAGGCTACATATACAGGAATGATGGATTGGTAAGAGGTAAAGGCATCTAATTGGAAAGATATATGGTCAGTGGCCCCCGTATCAAGAATTCGGAGTTTAGGGTTCTTACTAGTGTAATAGAAGGAGTGAGAATTTGATACTGATGGAGAAATGATGATGGCATTGACATTAGTGGTAGGTTGAGACTGTTGAGGCAAAACACGAAGGTTCTAAAATTCCTCTTGAGTAAATCCAAAACATGATGTGGATGATCCATCAGATGAAGCAGTAGCTTGTGAAGCAATATTGGCCTGAGCTTGAGAAGAACTTTGGCTACTGGACTGAGGCTTGGTACGTTATCTATAGCCTGGGGTATATTCGTGCTTCACAAAGCAAGTATGCATAGTGTGGTTCGTTCGACCGCAGTGAGCACACACCCTATTACCTCCTTTGGTTGAAGAATATGGACCTTTGCCTTTGTTATATGATGCTCCCTTGCCATTTCCTTGAGTGTTTACATGAAAAGCGATGGTGGAGGCTTCAGGGGTATCAATAAAAGTGCTGAAATTCATTTCTCGTTCTTGTTGAATTACCAAAGAGAAAGCCTTATCAATGTCTAGAAAAGGATGCATCATCATGGTTTGTGATTTGGAGTGAGAGAAACATTCATTAAATCCCTTCAAGAACCTAATTACATGGTCTTGCTCACGATAGGTTCGAGTAGATTGAACAGCATTGCAAGAACACGCAATAGAGCATTTTCAGCAAGGGAGGGGTCGATAATTTTCAATTTCATCCCAATAAACTTTCAATTGCGTAAAGTATTCAAAAACATTGAGAGTACCTTCGCAGAATCGATACAGATCTTCTTGAATATCTGAAATACATAAGATGTAACCTAATGTAGAGGTTCTTCCGAACACCTGCTGCAGTATCGATCCAAAGCACATATTTCGCAATAGATTTAGAAATCGACCGTTGAATCCAAGAAAGCACCATTATATTGCAGCAAATCCATTGTGCGTAGAGTGGAACAGAAACTTGAGGTTTTGGAAACGTGACATCAACGAACTTTTCCTTGTTCTTGAGGTCAATACAATATGCATTAATCTTGACCAGATATGGTAGTTTTTGTCATCTAACTGCGGAGCCACAAGAATAAACACCAGACTTTCGTTTGGATGAAGGTAGTAAGGGTTTTCAGAGTTAGTCACAAAATCGGAGAAGCTCTGGTGATCCATAAGAAAACCGATGAAAGAAAAGGAAAAGAGGGAAACAAAAGAGGTCGTCGGAATGTGAAACAGAGAAGAAGACCGACGAAAAAATCGATGAAGGATGGAGGAGAGACGATGGTCACCAGAAGCTCATTGAGCTCTAATACCATCTTGATATTGAAAGGATAACATAATGTAGAAGAAGATAGCACATGTAATGTGAAAATGATTTTCATTATCCTTACTCAACCAATAAAACATAGTCAGGTATATATACATTATACAAGGGTAAAAATGAAAAGGAAGACATAAAAGCCTAATTGCCTAAAGTAATAAAATATAATTAAATACATTGATAAGAGAATTAAAAGACTAAATGATCTGGAGTTTGAGTATTAGAGGCACAAATTAACTTTCTTGGATATTTTTAATAAACACTTTGTACCAGAGGCATATTTGTTTATTCTAAACAGGCATTTTGTATTATAGACTCATTTATCATATTGATCAAACCCTTTGTACTAGAGGCATGTTTGATCATTGAGATGAGAAACTATTAATTAGAAGCATGTTGATCATATTGATCATACACTTCTATTCCCGAGGTATGTTTTATTCACTTGTTAATTTCTTCATATTAATGATGTTTTTTCTTTGACTAAATGGGACCATCAAAGGAATTGAAGGGTAAAATTTGAATTTAGATATGGGAGAAATTTGTCTCTAAAAATATGAAATGTTGTCTCTAAGTATGTTTGAAATGGAATCAGAGATGAATGTATATCCGTTGTTAACTCAAATAAACTTTAATTCCACGTGGTTCCACTCAATGGACGTTGAACACCATTACTGATGTTCCAATCAACATAATATGGGATTAAAATCTCGTATGACATATCATGTTAGTATGGTTAAGTGAATGTTATTAGCTACTAACATATAACTTGTATTTTAACTTGTATGGGAAGATAACATTAGAGACTCGATGGATGAAATACAAGAGTTAAGAAGTGTTGTGATAAAGACGTTCTCGTATTTGATTTTCACTTTTATGGTGTGTTTGTTTTAAGAGAAGATGAGAAGATGTAAAAGTATAAAAAAATATGGAGCTTCTATGGTGAAATTGCACAAATGACAACTTTGAAAATGTCATTCGGAGGCGGATTCAGTATTACATAAGGGTGTACAATTCTCATTCTTTTGATTAATCTAACGATGAAGGTTGGTTCATGAAATTTGCAGAAGAAACCTACAGTAGACCCACAATGGGTTTGATCCTGATTTAGACCTTACCAAGATGTGTGTATTCATCATCTTCAATTACATGTTAGGAACAAAATTTTTGAAAGTCATCTAATCAACAATTAATTCACAAATTATATACCGTTGAAATTTGAATTTCACCACGATTTCAAATATATATTCAAAATTGCAAAACAAGCAGTGAATTTGATAGATCGAAGTAAAAAAGTGGCATGAAAATCGAACGCAATTATGAATCATGATTTTGTCATTTTTGTGCTCTTGAGTTCATGACAAATTTTGAACAGATTTATCAAAAATCTTAATTAAATGTGTTTTCATGCGGTTAATGATTGATCTAGAGATTTATGGATGTACAAGATGAACATGAAAATTTGAATTTAGATGAGAAGATAAAGATTAAAGATTTTGATATACGAAATACACACTAATGGTATGCACCATATATTCCTGCATGACATTGACCATGTCAATACTAACATTGACTAAGAGCAACTTTAGTGCAGGGTTGTTAAACCAAAATTCTTTATAGCTTACGTTAGTAATAAAGAATTTGCATTGGAGTAGAGCTGACATGACATCTAAGTGAACTAAAATTTAGTTTCCATTAGCTATATAGTTAACGTTAACTAGTGAAATATATTATAATATTATTTATTTAATTAATAAAATATTTCAACAGCATTAAAGTAATGACATGATATTTGAAAATAGTAACGGTCATATTATCACTTTTTACACTTTAATTTTTTTTACACACAATATTACTTCTAAATTTTTTTCTTTCCATTTCCAATCTTATTTATTTATCAAATGGATCCCAACCAATGGAATCCTTATTATAATTATTTACAATCTTATTTGGTCATGAGAACAATGAAAGTTAGTTTGTCTTATTTTATATTTCTGTTAAAATATAATTTGTTGCTTATTGTCTTGTATTATTTTATATTCCTATGAAAATGTAATTTTTTTTATGTATTATTGTTGTGAATTTTGTATTATTTTCAATTTTATAATAAAATATATTTAATATTATTTCTAAGTTTTTAAGGTAAATTTTATTAAAAAAATTATATGTATTTTAATTAAAATAATTAAATTAATGGTAACTTGAATAAAAAATATAAAATGTGGGGTCAAGTTTTGGTTTCTTATAGACAATCATCATTAAAGTAAAAACTACTCAAATTAACTATAAATTTTTTAAATCCTACAAAACACTTTGAGTCCACAAAAAATATCTTAGTTTACCCATTTAATTTACTCCCATTAAAGATACTCTAAGTCATGACAAATTTTAAATTTCAAAAAAATAAATAATCTAATGACTTTTTTTTAAAAGGATTAAGTTCTCTTGTTTGATGGACAAAGAGGAGAGATTTAAATAACGTGGGACCCACCACATTTTGTGATCTTCGCTCGTATGAGAAGAATGTTAAGATGTGTGCGAGAATGCTTGTGGTATATAATTCCAAGAAACCGTTTTAATGTTCCTCTTCTCAATCCCAATTAGCCTTTTTTGAGTTTTTATGTTTCATTTGAGATGATTTCTTCTTATTATATTTGCCTTCATAGGAGACATAGTTGAAACTATTGCATCTTATGTCGCTTGTTAGATTTTTTGGTTCCTAAATTTTTTAGAGATATAAAATTATTTTTTAATGATGTAGAATGGCTGTCTAGAATAATTTATTTTTTATAGTTTTCTTACCAAATAAATTAATACTTTTTATAATTTTTTAAAGATATGACATTGATTACTAAGATAATTTATTAATTAATATATTTTTAATAATTAATCATATTAAGTATTAATTAATATCTTTAATTAAGTTTATTTAGAAATATTTTTAGAAATTAATTAATTTAAATATTAAAATATACTAGTTGGGCTTAAAGTCCATTAGCTTGCAACTTTAGTCAGGAAATTTTACCCCATACCACTACACTTATACCTATACCCCTACATTAAATTTTTTTAGACCAAAATATCCTCGTATAAAAATTTATTATTTTTTTCATTTATTTACCGGAAGACTTTTTGCAAGTCTTCCGGTTCATATTTTTTTATTTGTTCACCGGAAGACCTTTTGAAAGTCTTCCGGTTCACATTTTTTTTAGTTTGTTTACCGGAAGACTTTTTGGAAGTCTTCCGGTTCACATTTTTTTAGTTTGTTTACCGGAAGACTTTTTGAAAGTCTTCCGATTCATATTTTTTTGTTTGTTTACCAGAAGACTTTTTAGAAGTCTTCAGATTCATTTTTTTTTAATTAATATTTAAGATTTATTACTTGTATATAAAGAACAATTTAGTGAATTTTTGAATATTATACTTAAAATATAAAAATTCTATAAATAGAAAATTATTTTTAGAATATTTTCTATTTGCTATAATTATAAGAATACTATGAGATTAAAATAATTTATTTTAAATGATCATAATAGTAGAATTTTCTCAAATATCTTATTAATCTTAAATATTAATAAATAAATTAAATTTAAATATAGGATATAAGTTTACATTATTTAATATATTTAATCAAATGAAAACATATGTGATAAATCAATAATGTATTTTAACTTAAAATGATCCCAATAAGTTAACTTGCAAAATAATAAAAGTAATAAATTAATAATGTATTTTATTTAAAATAATCACAATAATAGAATACGCAAATAATGTGTTTTATTTATAGGACTGATATAGTTTTATTGATTATTTAATTTTAAATACTACTATGAATATAATATTTAATCTATACTTTAGAACTCACATAATTATAAATATAAAACAATATTGTTTTATTACCCATATTTTTATTTAATTAAAAAAATTAAGAATATAAATTTATTATTTGTTTTTCATTTTTGTTTGATCTTTTTTTATTTATAACTTTTTTTTGCATGTTTTATACCGTGCTTACTTTAAATAAAATATATTATTTATTTATATCTTATATTTTTACTTTATTAAAAATATTAAATAAAGTGAAATTATTACTTATATTTTAATTTGGTTGATTTATTTAATTGAAAGTTCGATTTAGTTTTTGTTTTTTGCAAGTTATTTAATTTTGATCATTTTAAATTAAAATACATTATTGATTTATAACATATGTTTTCATTTTATTAAATATATTGAATACTGTAAATTTGCAAGTTTATTAAGGTTTGTTTGCAAATTCTAAATATATAATATTAATGTGATAATATTATGATAATTATAGCAAATAAAAAATATTTTTAATTTTGTTTTCTATTTATAGAATTTTTATATATTAAGCATAATAGATAAAAATTTACTAAAATGGTGTTTATATGAAATTAATAAATCTATTATGCTTAATATATAAAAATTTTATAAATAGAATTTTTTTTTTAGAAATATTTTCTATTTGCTATAATTATCATAATATTATCACATTAGTATTATATATTTAGAATTTGCAAACAAATCTTACTAATCTTGCAAATTTACCGTATTCAATATATTTAATCAAATGAAAACATATGTGATAAATCAATAATGTATTTTAATTTAAAATGATCGCAATAATATAACTTGCAAAAAAAAACTAAATCGAACTTTCAATTAAATAAATCAACCAAATTAAAATATAAGTAATAATTTCACTTTATTTAATATTTTTAATAAAATAAATAATATATTTTATTTAAAGTAAGCATAGTATAGAACATGCAAAAAAGTTATAAATAAAAAAAAAGATCAAACAAAAATGAAAAACAAATAATAAATTTATATTTTTAATTTTTTTTAATTAAATAAAAATATGGGTAATAAAACAATATTGTTTTATATTTATAATTATGTGAGTTCTAAAGTATAGATTAAATATTATATTCATAGTAATATTCAAAATTAAATAATCAATAAAACTATATCAGTTCTATAAATAAAACACATTATTTGCGTATTCTATTATTGTGATTATTTTAAATAAAATACATTATTAATTTATTACTTTTATTATTTTGCAAGTTAACTTATTGTAATCATTTTAAATTAAAATACATTATTGATTTATCACATATGTTTTCATTTGATTAAATATATTGAATAATGTAAACTTATATCCTATATTTAAAATAATTTTATTTATTAATGTTTAAGATTAATAAGATATTTGAGAAAATTCTACTATTATGATCATTTAAAATAAATTATTTTAATCTCATAGTATTCTTATAATTATAGCAAATAGAAAATATTCTAAAAATGATTTTCTATTTATAGAATTTTTATATTTTAAGTATAATATTCAAAAATTCACTAAATTGTTCTTTATATAAAAGTAATAAATCTTAAATATTAATTAAAAATTAAAAAAAAATGAACCGGAAGACTTTCAAAAAGTTTTCCGGTGAACAAACGAAAAAAAATGAACTGGAAGACTTCCAAAAAGTCTTCTGGTAAACAAACGAAAAAAAATGTGAACCGGAAGACTTCCAAAAAGTCTTCCGGTGAACAAATAAAAAAATATGAACCGGAAGACTTGCAAAAAGTCTTCCGGTAAATAAATGAAAAAAAATAATAAATTTTATACGAGGATATTTTGGTCCAAAAAAATTTAATGTAGGGGTATAGACATAAATGTAGGGGTATGGGGTAAAATTTCCCTTTAGTCACACATCATTTTTCTTAGAAAAAAGTTTGGTGCTTATAATGCTTATTCATGCAACAAATCTTATATTGTGAAGGCTAGGCCCATTAAATTTATCTTAAGTATTTTGACTAATTAATATTAAAAAAAAACATAACTAAATTTGTTTTCTAATAAAAATATTAATAAGTACTTTATTAGTTAATAAAGAATTAATATTAACTAATATATTAACTTAATTACTAATACTACTTCAATAGAAAAATAATTTTTTTTTATCTCCATCATCACTCATCACTGTCATGTATGCAAAATTGAAGATGGATGAACTAAATCTCAAGTGATATAAAGTTGAGGGATTAAAAAATTTATTTTTAAAATAGAAGGATTAAAAATTAAAAAATATCAAATTAGGAGACTAAAAGCACATTTAAGCCTAAAAATTATTCATAAAAAATAAGTTTCGTTTTAAGTTTATATTATATTTTTAAATTTTATCTTCCAATTATATATTTAATTAATATTCTTAATTTACTATTTATCTCATATTACATTAATGATAATTCAAATATTCCAATAAACAATAAAAATAATTTAATAAAATTATTATTACTTTTTATTAATTTATCACTTTTTTTAATATGTGTGAAAATGTCTACTTTAAAACTTATTAAACTTATTTTGGGATGAAGGTAATACTAATATAAATATTTTTATAAACTACGAAAAACACATTTAGTCTCAGACGCGAACTGCATGTAACCTCGGCTATATACGCGAGGTAACAAAAGGTGTCATGAAAAGTGACAACTTTACCCATCAAGTTTATAATAATCCATGTATAAAGTTGTTTGCACATGAGTTCGATCTTCAACATTTGCTTTTTTATTATTTTCACAACTGAATATTGTGTCCAATATTGAATTTTAATTTTTTTATTAAAATTGAGGTAATGACGCAATTATATATTTAATTAATATTCTTAATTTACTATTCATCTCACATTAGATTAATGATAATTCAAATATTCCAATAAACAATAAAAATAATTTAATAAAATCGTTATTTTTTCTTATTAATTTATCACTTTTTTTAATATGTGTGAAAGTGTCTACTTTAAAACTTATTTTAGGATGGAGGTAATACTAGTATAATTTTTTTTATAAACTACTAAAAACACATTTAACCTCAAACGTGAACTGCATTTAATCTCCACTACATACGCGAGGTAACGAAAGATGTCATGAAAAGTGATAACTTTACCCGTTGATTTTATAATGATCAATGTGTAAAGTTGTCTGCACAGGGGTTCAATCCTCCACATCTGCCTTTTTATTATTTTCAGAACTGGATGGTGCGTCCAATATGAAATCTTGATTTTTTATTAAAACTGAGGTAATGGCGCAATATTTTACCTCGGTTATATTTAAAAATCGAGGGGATAACTTTATATATATATATATATATATATATATATATATATATATATATATATATATATATATATATATATATATATATATATATATATATATATATATATATATATATATATATATATATATATATATATATATATATATATATATATATATATATATATATATATATATATATATATATATATATATATATATATATATATATATATATATATATATATAATGAGATGTTGGATCGAACTCTAGTATGGTCGAAGGGTAGCTTCTGGTTCGACTGGAATTAAGCATGAGGTCGAAGTCTGTTCGCATGCTGTTGTCAGAGTAATATGTGTTGTAACATGCATTAGTCAATATTGCTAGGGTTGTTAGCATGTTGAATTGGGTCTTGCTAGTAAGCCCAATTGTTTAAGTTAGTTTGTACCCTAAGTTAGCTTGTAATGGGTAATTGTTAAAAAGCCCATTAGATTAGTGTGTTATTTTTATTATAAATAAGATGCTTGTTTCTCAATCTTGGAATAAGGATAAATAGGAAGATAAAATCCTAATAGCAAGAGAGAGAGAGGTTATTTTGTTATTCTTGTATACTTGTAATCTTGTTCTAAGAGTAAGGAAAGAATAGCAGTTTATAACCAATCCTTGTTATTCCTTGTTGTTTTACCTTGTTTTCTTTGTTAACCCTAACCCTTGTGTGTTTCTTGATCATAAAGAAACCGTTTATATATTTTTTAAAGACATCTAATTCACAACAAATTGGTGCGGTAAGTGTGAAGAAGATGCCTTCAACAAAGTATGAGATTGAAAAGTTCACCGAAGTGAATGACTTCGATTTGTGGCACTTAAAGATGAAAACCCTACTGGTTCAGCAAGGTTGTTTGGAAGCGTTGAAGGGAGAGGCAGCAATGGACGCTGCGTTAACGATAAAAGAAAAGATGGGCATGATTGAGAAAGCCCGCAATACAATATTGTTGAGCCTTGGTGATAAGGTTCTTCGACATGTATTAAAGGAGACTATAGCATTGGGATTATGGGTGAAACTTGAAAGTTTGTACATGACCAAATCTCTGGTGAATCGACTCTACCTGAAGTAAGCTTTGTATTCATTCAAGATGAGTGAAGAAAAAGTGTTGGTTGAGCACTTGGATATGTTCAACAAGCTGATTCTTGATCTTGAAAATATTAATGTGAAGATCGATGATGAAGATCAATCACTGGTGTTGTTGTGTGCTTTGCCCAGAACACATGCTCACTTCAAAGAAACTCTCTTGTATGGAAGGGAGTCTCTGACCTTTGAAGAAGTTTAATCAGCCTTGTATTCTAAGAGCTTGAACAAACGAAAGAAGCATAAACCTTCGACGGTGGGTGAAGGTTTGGCCGTTAAGGGAAACTTCTTGCGAAAGGATGGTAAGTTCGACAAGAAAAAAGGTAAAAGTCAACAGAAGTATTATAGTGGCAAAACATCTGGTATTCGATATTATCACTGTAAGAAGGAGGGTCATACAAGAAAGGTATGTCCTGAACGCCTGAAAGATCATGGAGGTAATGGTAACGTAGCCATTATTCAAGATGACTTCGACTCATCTGATGTTCTTGTGGTTTCAAGTGGAGACACGAGAAAAGAGTGGATTATGGATTCAGGTTGCACTTGGCACATGGCTCCAAACAAAGAATTGTTCGAGGAGATATGTGAATAAGATGGTGGATCTGTGCTGCTGGGAAACAACAAATCTTAAAAAATTGAAGGTATTGGATCTGTGAGATTCAAGCTCCATGGTGAGTCAATAAGGTTATTGACTGAAGTCAGGTATGTACCTGACTTGAAGAGAGAAAAGTATCCTAAGAGTCATGAAGGGGTTGAAGGAAGTCTTGAGAGGCGTGAAGAAACAAGGCTTGTATACCCTTGAGGATGAGGTTGTAAGTGGTTCGACAAATGTTGTATCCACGAAACCTGTGTCGAAGACAGAATTATGGCACATGAGATTGGGCCATGTCAGCGAAAGAGGCCTGGTCGAATTGGGCAAGCAGAACCTGCTAGGAGGTGACAAAGTCGAAAAGTTGGAGTTTTGTGAATCTTGTGTATTTGGTAAATCCTGTAAAGCAAAGTTTAACAAAGGCAAGCAAAGAACACATGGATCCCTGGATTACATTCATGTTGATCTTTGGGGGCCTGCAAGGAATCCTTCACACTCAGGTGCAAGGTATTTTCTATCCATCGTTGATGATTATTCCAGAAAGTTATGGGTATTCATTCAGAAGACGAAGGATGAAACTTTTGAGAATTTCAAAAGTTGGAAGATTTTGGTCGAAACTCAAACTGGCAGAAAGGTTAAGAGGTTGAGAACTGACAATGGCCTTGAATTTTGCAACGAAGCGTTCGACAGTTACTGTGTTGAGTCTAGGATTGCAAGGCATAAGCATTTAGCAAATACTCCTCAAAAAAATGGATTAGCTGAGAGATTCAACCAAACAATCCTTGAAAGGGTTAGATGCATGTTGGTTAGTGCTGGATTGAAGAAGGTGTTTTTGGTGGAGGCTGTTTTGAAAACAAATTACCTGATAAATAAATGTCCCTCAACTGCCTTGGGAATGAAGACACCTGAAGAATTTTGGTCGGGACATCCATCTAGTCTCGACAGGCTGAGAGTATTTGGCTGTGTGGCCTATGCTCATATTAGGCAAGACAAGGTCGAACCTAGAGCTCTAAAATGCATGTTCATGGGATACCCTGAAGAAGTCAAAGCTTATAGGCTATGGTGCCTAGAGCCAGGTCATAGGAGGTGTGTCATCAGTCAAGATGTAGTTTTTAATGAAGCAGAGATGGCTTTCAAGAAAACTGATGATGCTAACGAATAGCTAGAACATAGAGAGATTCCTGTTGAGGTGGAGCATGTTGATGCTGAATTGCGTACCCCAAATGAAGTCGAAGAACATGCAAAAGATATTGTCAAAGATGAGGAGACTGATAATGACTACTTGCTAGCAAGAGACAGGTCAAGGAGAATCATTAAGCCACCTCAGAGACTTGGGTATGCAGATCTTATAGTTTATGCCTTAATCTCTGCAAGTGAGGTTCTAGACAAAGAACCTAGAGACTATAAGGAAGTTATGAAGAGGCGAAAGAAGACTGAATGACTGAAGCCCATGGATGATGAGATAAAATCTCTTCATGATAACAACATCTGGGAATTGATCAAAAACCTGCTAGAGCTAGGTTAGTCAGCTGTAAATGGATTTTCAAAGTTAAGGAAGGAATCGAAGGAGTGGCGTCGAAGAGATACAAGGCAAGATTGGTTGCTAGGGGGTTCACTCAGAAAGAAGGTGTCAACTTCAATGATGTGTTCTCTCCTGTTGTGAAACACATATCCATTTGAATATTGCTTGCTATAGTGGCGCAGTTCAACCTTGAACTAGAACAGATGGATGTGAAGATTGCGTTCTTGAATGGTGATTTAGATGAAACAATCCTGATGAGGAAACCTGAAGGGTATGTTAAAAAAGGGAAGGAAGATTATGTGTGCAAGCTGAATAGATCCTTATATGGATTGAAACAATCTCCTCGACAGTGTAATAGGAGATTCGACAAGTTCATGGCACACATAAGTTTCATCAGAAGTTAGTTCGACCACTATGCTCTTGAGATAGAAAGCAGTCAATACACACACACACACACACACACACACACACACACACACACACACACACACACACACACACACACACACACACACACACACACACACACATATATATATATATTATACTTTTGTTTGTACCTGTATTACATAACCATATCACAGAATATAGAACCATATTTCACAGATTTCTAAGACAGAAACTTGTACATTTTGCCAATATCTCAAACAGAAATGTTGTACCACAAATATTAATTGTTTACATCAAATGCAAAGGCAAAATGACACACACCTTATATTTTACATTAAAACTAAAACAAAATGATTAACCAAAAAACAATAACCAAAACGGAAACCCTTGTAGGCTGTCCTAAAGTTCTATGCTAAGATTTGTCACTTGTAGTTAAGCATCTATAATTTAAACAACATTTGAAACCAATTAGAATAATCATCAACAACATTAAATCTTTAGTAAAAGATTAAAAATGAGCAAAACGAATAATTATAAATTACTAAGTGATATAAAACATTTACTTACTAGTTTTCTATAACCCCTGTTCATGATCAAGACAAATAGCATGCACATCATCTGAATCATTTTCTTCAGATGAATGACATACATGTGTTGCTAAACAAGAATTATAGTTAAAATCTTGACTTTCATTAGTACTATTAGTAAGATATTTTTGTGAAGAACAATTGATCATCTAGTGTTAGAAGGATCAGTGAAATAAAAAATTTCTTTTGCTTAAGTTGCCATGATGAATGGTTCGTTCTTGTAAGTTGTTTTTCGAAGATCGACTAGTGTAAATCCTAATTCATCGGTTTTTACACTAGTGTTACTGACAATCCACTCGCACTTAAATAAAGGCATTTTAAAAACAACATAATAAATCTCCAAAATCTCCTCAATGACCCCAAAGTACGCTCTAGATGCTAAAATAAGATTGTTATCTTTGAAACTAGAAAAGTACATGGATTCAACTTCAATCATAACCCCGCTATTTTGCATGGTACTACGATCATCCTTTAATTTTGTATAGAATGAAAATTTAGTAATGACGTATGCACTCTAAGTAACTACATTAAACTTAGGCATACATGACAATCATTTAATTGTCTCTGATGCACTATTCTGTTTAGAAACACTTTCATTAAACCAAGTTATGAAATTTTTATTATGCTTTGCCAACAACCATCTTGCATTCATCTAGATCTGGGGGAATTATTCCTTTATAATACTTTTGTGAGCGATCAAGTACGGTTGAATTCCATCCATGTTATTCAATATATACAAATGTGCTTGAAAAACTACATCTCGTCCAAAAGTTTTAACATTTAAATCTTAAGTACCTCTTTTTTTATATCCTCCATCATGACGAGACTCAAAAATTTCTATAGAGTTCGCTTCTGACAAATAGTTTGTACAAAATTCAATAGCTTCTTTTGTGATGTATCATTCAACAATCGAAGCCTCTAGACGATAATAATTCTTTGTATAACCATTAAAGATCTTCATGTATTACAAAACGTGTTATTGTGGAAGACAGATCACACATATCGTACAAAAATGTCCAACTAATTTCTCTTTTAATTATGGGTGCATGTCATTCATGGCCATTGGTACATATTTAGAGCTAGGAAACTTAATATTTTCCAGTCCTCTTGTTATACTTCTCAATGAATTTAGATACCAATTGCTTTAAGTTCATTAGATTTCCTTCAATTATCTTTGGTTGAGGCTACTAAAATATTTCAAGGAAACACCTTTCCACATCTTCCCAAGTTTTTATTAGGTTTGGTGAGAGAGAAGAATATCATGAAAATTTTTCTTCTTGAAAACGATAAAAGGAGCACCAAAATGTCAACCCATTTAAGATAAGGCTTCTTATACACAAGCACATACACATGCTTAAGTTACACTAGTGTATAAATAAAAATAGAATTAGAGATATTACATATTTTTTAAAAATGGATGTAAAAACACAAATATGGTGACAGTTTTGTAAATAAAATTTCAATTTAAATTTTAACGCATAATAATAGACACTCTATTTCTTTTTTTAAAAAAAAATTTAAAAACAAACATGATGACAATTTTATAAATAATATTTTAAAATAGTTATAGAGTTTCACAATAGACACTATATTCTCAAAAAAGATGATGTAAATTATTTAAAAAAAACTATATTCTCATCAAATTTATATTACTTCCTTTATTCTAAAAGAGGGTAACTATTTTCTTAAAACTCAACTATAATTTTTTTAAACAATTCTTAAAAGTATTATAAACCAGAGAGTTGATATCTTCTTTAAAGTAGTTTGTTTGATCGAGTTTGAATAACAAACTATTATGTTCTTTGTCTTTGTATCTTATTAGATAGAGAGTTAATTTTTGCTAAAAGCTATTGTTTTGTGTCCATACACATAAATTTCTTATATGATTGAAATCTAAATAAATCTGCTGAAATACTTTTAACTATTCTATCAATTTCAATAATGCTCATACATTATTGAAGAAAAAAAATATTTTAATTTTAATTTAAAGATAACTGAACACAGAAATCGCAATTAACATAACATAATCAACAAAGTTACAATTAAGAGATGCATCTACATAGGGATTTTGGCAACAAGACAAAGGGGATTCTTCTTGTGTTGAGTGATTCCTGGCAACATTTCTGTATCAATATCTTCCTTTTTTAACTCATCTGGCAATTCCCAATCAAATGAATAGAGAAGATTAGCAAGAAAAAGCTCCAATGAAGCAACTGCCATAGGCATACCTGGACAAATTCTACGACCAGCTCCAAAAGGTATTAGTTCAAAATCTTGTCCAGTAAAACTTATCGAACTATCTAAAAATCTCTCTGGATAAAACTCTTCTGCATTTTCCCAAACATTGGAGTCCCTTTGAATAGCCCAAGCATTCACATACAATATTGTTTTTGCTGGAATATCGTATCCTTTTATAGTGCACTTTTCACGTGCTTCTCTTTGCACAAGAAGTGGTGCTGGTAGATGCATTCTTAGTGTTTCTTTAATCACTGCCTTTAAGTAAGGAAAGTTTTGAATGTCATCTTCGTCTAAAAAATCTTTTTTATCTCCCACATTTCTAATTTCTTCTTGTACTTTTCTCATTACTCTAGGGTTTTTTATTAGGGCAGTCATAGCCCAAACTGATGTGGCTGATGTGGTATCTGTTGCAGCTACAAGCATATCCTGAAATTAAAAAAAAAAAAATAGTTGATTTATGATTGAAATTTAATCGGTATGCATCAACTCTCATGTATCCTGCTACATTATACTGTAAATTTTAAATTAATTGTATGATATTACAGATTAATATAATGTAAATTTTAAATTAATTGTATGATATTACAGATTAATATATTTTTATTAGATGACAATGTAAAACTATTTTACATTCTCAGTACATATCAATTAAACTCTTATGATTAAAGACATTAACTCAATTTTTTTTCAAAATATTTGCATGTTATCAAAATTCTTAGTTGAACATTTAAAAAGAAAATATCTTCCAATCTTCAAAATACATCTATATTGGAATATTATTTTTGGTCTTTATATAAGATTCTGACTTTGTTGTTAGCAAAATAATCTAATTTTATATCGCCTTTAATGTTAAGATATAAGTTATAATTATATTATTTAATGATCATGTGCGAAAGCTTGTAATTGAAGTGGAATAAAAATCAAACTGCTTTCAACATTTTAAATAGTTTTAGAAATAAATTTTAATTTGATAAGATTCTTTTTAAAAAATAATTAAACATTTATAAATATTAATAATTTATTTATAATAATACATATAAATAAATTCATTATAAACTAAAATTTTAAATCAATAATTTACAATTGTTTAATCCAATTAATTTACATTAGTTTAGATATTCCACACATCCACTTTTACGTTGTCATTTAAAAAAAAAGTTGTTTCAAAATGAATATCATTCTTACTCTTTAATGTAATAATAATTGATATTTTTTCAATTCTGTCATATAATTATTATTTTATACACTATTTCTAACATATTAATAAAATTAATTTAATAAAAATACAATATTTTATAACAATATCATTGCATTTTTTAATCTATATATAAAAACCTTAAATGAAACTAAATATTAATTTTTTTTAATGGTTTTCCCATTAACTATTGTTTTCTCCAATTCATCCAAAACAACTCAAGAACACTTGACTAAAATAACAAGACCTCTTTCATTTCAATAAAATAATTCATTCTTAAAAAATACAACAATATTAATTTTTTAAAGAGAACTTTATCATCCATAAAAATTCTTCATAACTTGAAAAATTAGTATATAACTTGAAATATTAATTAGTATGAAAATTAGTATACAAATTCTTCATAGAATATTCGGTTCATATGAATTTCTTTTTTTATCCATGAAAACATATTAGAGTAATATATAAAATGCAAAGAAAAATAATTTAATGTGATAATATAAAAAAATTAGTTTCTTTTACCAACAATCAAATTTAGCCACATCCTAAAGAAAAAATTTAATTATTAATTAAACAAATGTTTCTTTAAATGACATATAAAATAGAAATGGTTTTAGTAGGCAACTTTGCTAACAATTCTAATTTTCCATAGGGTCTTTATTTTTTATTTTTTCAGGGGTGAAATTATAATAAAATCAAAAATTTAGCACCTAATAATATGGTCATGCTAACCCGAGCATTGGTTAAAATATTTAAATAAAAAAAACATATTATATGTTATTAAGTATTGAATACATTCAATATTTTTAAAGCAAAGTAAATTATTTATATTTTCAGTTTATGGAATATATATTATTTTTAAAAAAACAAGTATTTTTAATTTTTTTTTAAATGTTCAATTTATTTTTTTTAATATTTTAATCAACGCCTTAGAGGTATTGCATTTTCTTAATAATATTACACCATATTTGGTATAAAAAATAAGTTGAAATAAATAACTTATTTTAATTTTTAATATATTTTTTTAAATTTATGTTTTAAATTTTATATTTAATTAATATTATTTTATTATTCTTAATATTTTTTAAAGAGTATTTCAATAAAAATATCATTCTTTCTATTATTTATTTATTTATTTTAATTTTTTTTCTATTATTTATTTATTTATTTTTATTTTTATTATTTATTTATTTTAATATATGTGAAATGATCAACTAAATCACTTGTACAATAGAATAAGGATTGTTTTTTAATCGAATTTGTTCATGTTTATTTAAGATACTAAAAAATAGTTTTAAACATAATAAGCAAATAGAAACTTTTTTAAAAAGAATATTTTTTCTTAAGAAAATCTATGATTTGAAAGGAAAATTATTTTCTTTTGTCCATATATTCACATGTGTAGTCCCTACAGAAATCTTAGCTGGTTGGTCATGTCCACCCCTTCAATAATCTAGAGTCTTCTACTTTTATTTTGAGATATTTTCTATACTCAAAACAAGACAGTGTTCTATTTATGAAATATATAAAATATTATTATATCGCAATCTTAATTCAACTCTAAAAATATCGGTATGATTAAATTAGACCATAATATCAAAGTTTAAACTCGACTTTTAATTATCAGATGAGATTTTAATAACTATTATCATTTTGTCTATAAGTTAAAATAAGAAATTATTATCAATTATATATATATAAACTCATTAAAATAATTATAAAAAGGAAAATGAATTAAAAAATCATACCATGAATACTCCTTTGATGATATCAAAAGTGATATCAAAAGAAAACGAACGTTTTTTCTTCAATTGCAACAAAACATCAACAATAACCTCTTCATCTCCATGTTCTCTATTTGGATCCAAATGTTCATCAATAATCTCTTGATAAAGCTCATCAAACTCTTTGAAATTTCTATCAACTCGACCATGCAATCCTCTCAGCTTATCAATCCAACTCGTAAATGGAATATAATCAGCAACAAAGATTTCCATTAACAAAGCTTGAAACTCATGCAACATTTCATGAAACCTACTTCTCTCATGTCCTTCATCTTCATAGCTTTTTCCAAAAGCAATTCTACATATTATAGTACTTGAAAGAGATATCAATACCTCACTCATATTTGTAACACTTGAAGAATTAGCATGTTCTGAAATTTTTTTAATCATTTTCTTCACTTCAAAACTTCTTATAGAAGAATAATATGCTACACGTATGGAACTAAAAATATGAATAACACAAATTTTTCTTATTTCTCTCCAAAAATCATTGTATTGTGAAAATATAATTTCTGACCCATTATAAGATAATTTTTGTTGGCCATATAGTTGAGGTCTGTCAGAAAACAAATGGTCATGTTTTTTCAAAACTTCTTTGGCAATTTCAGATGAAGAAACTACAATAGCTTGTCTTGAACCAAGTTTGAGTGAAAATATAGGACCATATATTTTTGAAAATTGTGCAAGTTGAAGACAAATATTAGAAATGTCTAGTTGGTGAAGATTTCCTATTATGGGAAGGCCTTTAGGACCAGGTGGAAAATTTTTAGTGGTTTTTTGCTTGTGGAAGAAGATTAGGAGAGGAAGAATTAGGCATAGAGCAAGGAAAAGTAGTAGTGATAACATTGTTAGAATTAATGTCACAAATGATGGACTATGAGAAAGAAGAGGAATGAGTAACTTAATCCTTGTGAAGGCTTATATATTAGTTTAGTAATGATCATCTTTAGTATAGAAAAAGAAAGAGATTTTAGTCTAAAAAGATAAAATTATTTTTTAGTTTTTGAAAAAAAAATTGGGACCACACATGGTATACATAAATTAAATTTCAATAAATGAAGTTATGGTGATTTATCATAAATTATACACCAAAAAAAAATTATCTTTTAGTTATTGAAAAAGAAAATTGTGATCACACATAATTTTTAAATAGACCTGTTAAAATGGACTACTCGGTCTTAAACGAATTGGTCTTAGTGGACTCGAGTTCGTGGATAAAAAACTTTATTTTTAATATGGGCTTGAAAATTATTACCCGAGTCCAACCCTAGATGAGTTTTAGATTATTTAGCCATAAACGGACTTTTTTAAAATAGAAAATAAAAATAAAAATGCTATAATATTTCTTATAAATAAAATTAAAAATTATATTATTTAAATTTAATAAATTTTTAAGTATTATATTATTTTTTATAAATACTATAATGTGTTTTCAAATATAAGATATATCTAAATTATATAAAATAATACTCGAATATTTAATATAATAGAAATTAATAGAATACAAGAATAGAGTGTTAATCATATTAATGTATAATATTTAAAAGACAAAGAATGAATAGAATAGAATAAAATTTAGTGAGGTGAGAAAAATCAATGTGTTATTTTAGAATAAGACAATATAAATATTAATATAATTTTTTAAAATTTATAGCGATGTGAATCTAATAGACTACCCTCGGCCCGTGTGACTTGTTTGATCAAAGAAGGGGGTTTATGTGTTAGAAATATTGAGCTTTTCAATATTTCTCTTCTTTTGAAGTGGAATTGAAGTTAATAATCTATCTCTAAAAAAACCATCATAAGCATTATAGGGGAAAGAGTTCCACCAAGTGTTCTAGTTGCATTATTGCCCACACTTTCTATTCTTTCTCTATATGAATTGTCTTAAAAAAAATACGAAATATCTTAAAATATGAAATATCTAATAACGTAGAAATTGTTTTTCCACTTTGTAAGAAGATGCCACGGGACAATGTTGATATTAGTGAACACTTTTATAGTAGAGAGAAAGTCACTTTTAATCCAAAGTTTCTTCCAACCTTTTTAGTTGGCACGATCAATAGCGAATATAATATACCACAAATTCTAAGAAAATGAGTCTAAGAAAATATCTAACGCATCACGAAATATACCAAAAATTCACAAATCAAATTGTATCTTAATGCTTCATCTGTATTGCATTTCATCCGATGGGACCTACGGCAACACTATAAAAATATGATAAAATAAAGGGAACAACTCTTTTTATTGACTAGTTACTCTGGGTACAAATTTCCTAAACCTTCAAGAGCTTTCTAAAGTTGATTTGGTTGCTAAAAATCATAAAAAATAAGAAACTAAGAGACAAAAGAATTAAAAATAGTTATTTTTATTTATATGATCATACCGGAATTCAAAATCAATCAGTCAGTAATATATCGTGAGCTTTAAATTTACAGGTGATGGAAAAGAGGAAGGGTGTACCTGCAAGACACTTCGATGTCAAAGTGAGGTTCAGAGTGAAGAGAAAAGACAAGTACAAAATAGTGAGTGAAATCATAATACCCGACCCTCCCGTAGAGGAGGGTATTTATAGAGTCCCCAACGCTGGGCCAAAGGTCATATGTTGTGGGTTGGATTGTCATACCCATAACGGATGACTGCCAAGACCCTACGTGAAAGCAAGGAAGGCCAGCACATGGTCTTCATCTTGAGTCAACTTTCCCGCGAACTCCGACAAGTGGATGACTAGTTCTCGAGGGCAAAACTGTCGCACGAAAGGCGTGGGTTCAGTTGGTGTCGTGCTCCTCGTGTGAATAGCACGTGGAGAACGTGTGAGGAACGTGCCCTTAGTGGCTATGATGGATTTGGCCTATGTTAGACCTTGTTCAACGTGGAACTGGGCTAGGTTGTGCTTGACGGTGGGTCAGCCCCAGATCCAATCCAAAACAGGAAACTCCTAAGTCGTTGTTCTGAAGCAGAGGAGTAATAACTTAGAGTCAATTCTTACGTTGAAGAGGGACAAATGAAATTTTCCCAGGGAGAGCGTCTATTTGGGCTCGTGGTTGTGAGCTCGTGGAGCTACGCTCGCGAGTAAGCATGAAAGTTACTCCTTGTTCCCAACAGCGCGAGCATGTAAGAAGATTTTCATCGAGACGCTACCCACGAGGTTCACGCGTGTTCGACGACAAGGTTCAGCTTCGCATTTATCTCGAGGCCATGCCCTCGCGAGGGGGCTAAAGTCGTTATATGTGTTCGACAATGTAACTTGTTTCAAACCTTTCTCCGAGGACGTGCCCGTGCTACAATGTGGGAGTCGAGCATTGTGCTCAACGTCTTGGACTCTAGAGCGTCGATGAGACCTGGAATGACGAGCTCTGGGCCATGTGATGGAAGTGGAAGGAGCAGATACGTCATTCCCTCGAGCCGTGTGATGGGGCTTGAAAAGACAAGTGTGACGTCTCTTCTAGCCACGTGTCACGAATGATAAATGCCTCTGACAGCCTACGAGTAGGGGTACTCGAGGGTCTAGGTGACGATTTGTTTCCCATGCCAGAGGATATAAGTAGGAGGAAACGGGATTCATTTGGTATGCTCGCAGTATTCTCAAGTTCTCAAAGAATTTCTCAAGATTATGCTTTCTCCCAGATTCGCTTGCCGTTGACGTCGCCGTCGTCAGCCCTCTTTCTGTCCCCGTAGATCTCCAGCATCCTCTTCACCCATGTAAGTCTTTGTTTCCTTTCTCAGTTTGTATGGTAGTAGTTAGCCTCAGAATGTAGCTTTAGGATCCGTTTCCGGAAAGTGTTGGCGTTTGACGGCGGTTCTGCCATCCTCAACCGCCGTTTGCCGTCGAATCTCGAGTAGGAATAAAACAAAATGTGTGTTTCCTGGTGAAGCTCATGAACTTCGTGATGAATGTATGCATTTTTTGGCGATTTCTATGAGTTTTCCGGTGGCGTTCTTGGACTTCCGATGAATTTTATGGAGTTCCGATGATGTTTCCGAGGAATTCATGAAGTTCCCGATGCACTCATAAAGTTTTTGATGAAGATTTTGAGGAACTCGTGAAGTTTCCGATGAAGCTCGAAGTTCTTGAACTTTCGTTGGGTTTAGTGTCGGGGAGAGTTCCTCATCGCGGGGGTGTAGAAACTCTCTAAAGAAGTCTCGTGTCAAGGAGGCTCTTCCTCGCAAAGATTCTGATGAGGAATCCTCGTGCCGATGAGGCCTTTCCTCGTGAATACTCTGAGGTTTATCTAGGGGCTTCGTGTCTAGGAGTGGGTCCTCGCAGTCTCCGCGCTTGCCATTTGAACAACAGGGCTTTGGCAAGGAGTATGTCCACGTGTCCCTCCTTTCCCTTTCACTTGATTTGCAGTGGAAGGGTGGATTTGATTTAATTGTCGAATTCATTTTTTCCCCTGCTTTTCAGGTTAAAATTGCCTGCTGTGTCGAGGAATTGCATCTAGTGGACACCATCATCGATAAAGACCTACAATGGGTCGGGGTAGAAACTCGCAGGATTGCTTCATGATTAGCCGATGACCCCTTTGACGCCTTTGTCTTCATCTCAGAGCTGGATCACCCCGAGGACCCTGAGGTTGTGGAGAGCTGAGAGGTATATAAACCCAGGAAGACAGAGCGGATCAGTTTGAACTTTAAAGAGGACCGTTGCACGGTGTATGAGTTTGCTTTCAAAGAGGCGGGGTTTCATTTTCCGTTCAGTGACTTTAAGGGTCCGTTTGGTTCAACGGAGGGGAGGGGAGGGAAGGGATTTTAATAAAGGGGAAGGGAGATAAGGGGATGTATTTTAATTAAACGTATGTTTAGTTCATAAGAGGGGGAGGGGAGGGGAGGGAGAAGTTTTATTCAAATATATGTTTGGTTTCCAGGGGGAGGGGAGGGGTTTTAAAACTAATTTACCTTTTTACCCTTGAAATATTATAACAATCATGCTAAATAAGTTTTTAAAAAAAAGTATTCATAAAAAACGTAGATAATTAAACACAAAATATTTAACATTTAAAATACTCTAAAATATCTTGATGATCAATGATCCATTTAATTCTATAACATATTTATAAGATTAAATTCTACATAACATATAACTCATACTACAATTATATATTGATATGTAATATAATACAACAAATTATAAAATAATTAAGTTATTACAAGCAAAATATTAAATAAAAATGAATAGAATAAAACACATGGAAAAAAAGTTGAATCATAATAATAAAAATAATGGAGTTGTCATTAAACAAATGAAGGAATTATAATAAGGTGACAAAAATTAAGGTATAATATAAATAAAGACAATTAAAATATTTATTAAATAAAAGTGAGGATAATTTTGTCAATATAATAAAAATACATGTTATCATAACTCCTCTCCCTCCTCTCCTTTCAGAAAACACCCAGTTCGGGGGGAACGAAAAATTGCTCCAAGAGGGATTCTGATTACCTCTAATCCCCTCCCATTCCCTTATAAAAAATTGAACCAAACACATCTATTTTAAAATATTCTCTCCCCTCTCCTCCCCTCTCCTCCCCTCCAAAACCCCCCAACCAAACAGACCCTAAGACTAGGCTCTTTGTTCGGTTGGAGTTGGCCCCTTCCCAATTGCACCCAAACACGATTGCGTTCATCCGGACCTTCGAGATTGTATGTCGGTATCTCGACGTCGGCGCCACTCTCCCCTTGTTCTTATGTTGCTTCCACTTGCAGCAACAATCCTTCAACAAAAAGCACAGCTAGATGCCTTTCAAACAACCGAGGAAGTTGTTCAAAACATATGTGGACTCTGTTTGTGCCTTTAAGGACAGATACTTCCTGGTTTGACATGTGTCAGAGGCAGCCATCACCTACGTTTTTGACTGCGTGGCGGTGCTCGAGGACGATGGTAGTGTACGCCGCGATGCAAACGGGGGGGGGGGGGGGGGTGACGAAGTTGGAGCCTGAGTTTCCCATTTACTGGTAGAAGAGCCATTTTGACAAGAGCACTGAGGATTACCTCACCAAGCCTAACGAATTAGACGTCGAGGACCAACTTTCCTACAACAAGATTGCAGCTTTTATCAATAAATTTTTTGAAAAACTTTTTAATGTTTTTAAAAAATTAAAATGATATGATATTTTATAATTGATCTATTTATTTATAATAGGAATATATGTAACTAATACGAGTATGAGTACTTACATATTTATAGAGTATAGGTACGTGTGCTAACTTTGACACCTAAGCGTGTATGAATTTAGATACGAGAATTCTTTTTAAATTACATATATGAGAAAGGGTACTATAGTACCCTACCTAAACCCGACCCATTCTCTTTTCTAATTAAAACTTTGACTAAAATTAAACTTTTTTTAATTGTCGATCCTTTGTATAAAGTGTAAATTTTCATGTTAACATAGGTCGCAATTCCACTTTTATTAATTGGCTTTATTCCATCCTTTTAAATATAAGACAAGACTAATACAGTTTTTGTGTGAAAAAAAGAGTTATATAATAGATTAAATTTATTAATTTTTTTTTAAAACTCAAGTCTTATCAAATGCTTTAAGTTAAATGCCTCACTTCTTTTTACATATCAATTTTTTTTAAACAATCTTTTGGTTTCTATAAATGGATTTGTTTTTTATTTTCGTCTTTGTATATTTTCTTTTTTAAAAAGAATTTTTAAATAGTAAAACTCGTTTTGTTTTAATTTCTAAAGTTTAAATTTGTAGAAAAATTCATACGAAATCTGTAAAATTTTCTACGCATTTTAACTTTAGGAAATAAAATCAAATAAAATTCAACATTAAGAACTTTAATATGGTCATTGGAACCCGTTATTTTAAATTCAACATTTAAAATCTCAGGCATAATTTATCTGATATCATCTCGAACCACAAAATCCTTGGAAGCATCTTGGGTGACTTAAATGTGGTTATTGGAACTCATGAGCACATTGAAGCCACTCCCCCTTAGTAGGTGATAACGCGAAATCATATCGTTTATTTGGCTTGATTTACATGCATTTATTTGTGACTATTATTAATTTATCTTGATTTATGTTCTGTTATATGATTAATTTACTTTGTTTGGCAGATTGGGGAGAATTTGGACTAAAGAAAGAAAAGAAGAAGAAATGGAAGGAAAACAAATGAAAAATAGCATATACGGATTTTGCTGATATGACGGTCGTCACATGACCCTTATGACCGTCATGCGTATTACGACCATTACATTTCATGACGAGCGTCACGCAGACAAAATATCAGTACGTTCAAATCAGAAGCAGCCACGACCACTCTCAACTTAATTTCCTCCTACACTTTCTCCACTCACTTCCCACTACTGGAAGTTACTCTCACTCCCTCCATAACTCACCCATGATCTCTGGAAGTTGAAGAATGAATTATCTCCTATAAATAGGCCTTAGATTTAGAGTTTCTGGGGGGGCCTTCGACATATCAAAGTGCTGCCGAAATTACCAATTGAAGCTGAATTTACGTTCTTGCATTATTTCCCCGTTTCCTTTTCCTTTTATTCCCATTTGTATGGTTTTATTTGTTCCTGTACCTTTTACTTCTTGCCAAAGTAGAATCCTGCCGACATTGTGGGGAACTACCCAAGGATTTGAGATCAATACAATTTACAGGTTTTTATTAATTGAATTACTACTTTATTTCTGTCATAATGCATGCTTTATTATTCAGTTATTTATGTCTATTTCCGTTTGGATTAATTATCATGTCTAGCTAAATTAGTTTTATCGGTATGTAACCGAATTAGTAGGACAGGATTCGATAGTAACCGGTACCTTCCCTTTTTACAACAACCTTTCTGGCCGAAGGTTTTAATCTTAATTTCTAAATAAACGTTCGTCGCGACACCGAGAACTTATTTAAAAGTAGTTTTGCCACGATAGTGGGAAATTCATAAAGGTACGAACCAACAAGCGACAGCTGCAGCTAAGACCAGATAGTAAAAACTAGGCATTCTTTTTAAAAACAGCGGCTGCGCTTTAAAAGGGATTAGAACTTAATGGTTTTCAAAAAGTAATTTTAACCCCGAACGGGATAGCGACAGCATACGTTCCGCCTTAGAGTTGCGACTAGCGTCAACAACCATCGTAAGACAAAGGTCTTTAAACCGTTATTTTCTTCTTAAAAGTGTTTGCAAAGAGTAGAAAGCACCGGTGACCTGTTGAATCCCCGATAACTAAGTCCTTGCATACCCATATCCCTTTACCGCTTTTTCTTTAAACCAATTATCTTTATTTCCTTTGCATTTAATTTCATTCGCATTCAACTTTCCTAATTCCATTAGCCTTAGCTTTACGCCGTAATAATAGATAACGGTAGATTGACATTGGTCTCTGTGGGTTCGACAATCTTTTATATTACTTCGATATTTCCGTGCACTTGCGGATGCATCAAGTTTTTGGCGTCGTTGCCGGGGACCAACAATAAATATTGTGATTCCGTTGTTACATAGTATAGACTAAGGCACTCTTATCTAAATCATTATGTATAACCCATATTTCCCTTATAACTACCACCCCCAATATTTCGAGGAACCACAAGATCCGTTTAAATCGGACCTCGAAATATTATTAGAAGATTTCAATACGATGCATTCTCACCCAAATTCCCTCTACGATGATGACTCCCAATGTTTTGAGAAAACGCAAGATTTCGATACATCCAACCTTGAACTATTACTAGAAGAATTCGAAGAGACGTTTACTCACTCTAGGATAGAATCTATGATGGAGCGCTTTGTGGAGACACAAACTCTCCAAAATGAAGATTTTAGAAAACAACATCTCCAAATTGATGAAGACCTTAAGCAGATGAGCATTATAGTCGATTCCCTCGCGACTCACAGCAAGGCTTTGGAGACTCAAACCTCTTTGCTTACACAAACATCTCTAGGACCCTTCCTTGAGAGCCATGTGAATGTTGTAACCACTAGTAATGAAGAATAAATAGAAGATCCTAGGGAGAGTGATGATGAGTCTGAGGAGAGTTTTGGTGAGACAAGCATAATTATTGAGAAAAATCCACCGACACCACCCGAAAGGGAGATTGTCGAAGAGATAAAGAAAGAAGCACCCATTGTTGCTCCTCCTCCCTATACCCCACATAATTCTTTCTCACAATTGATTGTGGAAGCTAAGGTAAACTCCCAATCCAAAACATATGTAGAGGTACTGGAAAACACCCACACCAATGCACCTTTGTCTAAGGTCCCTCATAGGAAAAGAAAATTCGAGGACCGTGAAACTAGGGTCATCATTACTGTTAAAAGGGTAAGATTAATTTTTGAGGTGGTGGATGAAATAACTAAGCCCAAATTTGAAAAGCTGATACGCAGGATAGATCCAGAACCACCACCACGCATTCAAAACAAGGAACCACCCTACAGAAGAAAGAAACGAAAAGGTGAGGGATATGAGCGATGGCTTGATAAGTGGCCATGGAAACCGAAGACTATTCAAAGTTCGATCGAGGAACCATTCTCGAAAGAACCACCATGAGTACTTGCACTCTTTAGCCGTCGAGCTATCGACGTTAAACAAAGCGCTGTGTGGGAGGCAACCCACAAGGCTTTTATTTTAATTTGTTTGTTTACATTTGCAGAAAATAAAGAAATGTATCGCTTGTTACGCTTTAGCTATATCTAGGCGAAAACTCTCTACATGACGATGCGTTGTGCCCACGGACATTCCTACGAGTGTCGCTGCTGGTGGTGACACTGATTATGAGTACTTCCTCTAGAAGTAAGTAATATGATGAGTTGGTGCAAGAATTACACAAACGAAGGCATCTCAAAATGCTCGTCGCCGAAGTAGAAGTGATCAACAAAGACATGGACATCAAGAGCAAGACCATAGAGGATTTAGCACGCAGTAGCATTCATACAGGTTCTATCTTTCCTTTTTCCACCTTTTATTAAAACATTGAGGATAATGTTTGGTTTAAGTGTGGGGGAGGAACTCTACCATTTTCATTTTATCGATTTTTAACTTGATTTACTGTTGTTTCTAATATGTCAAAGTCTGTGCATGTGCTGTCGAGTCTTTATGCGTGGTTTTCGCCTATTATTCAAACTTCCCTAAAATTTCAAAATTTCAAAATTCTAACCTCCAACAAAAACTTTTTGATTCATGACATGGTACTCTAAAAGTATATAGGCTGTTTAGGCTATGTTAGAAAAAACTTGGGAAAGTTTTGATAAAATTGATATCATCCTGACACCCTTAACCCCCTAAATATGCAAAATCAACTTGAGTACCCATTACGTCGAGACCTTAAAGCTCTAGTTTTTTTAGTAATCCATAAGTAGTTTATTTAAGAAGTCAGCACCATCCCAACCACACTAAGTAAGAAACCAATGCAAATAAGTGTATGATCTCTAGTTTAAAATAAGAAGAAAAATTATGAAGAAAAAGACTTGTTCATTCTAAGTTAGGTGCTCCTCACCCGATCACTTAGCCCAACGATACAAACCTTTTAAGTTCAATTGATACTTAAGAATATTAGCAAAGAAGAATGAAATATCAATGAGATCATAGTCACTAACAAGTTTACTTACCATGAATGTGTATGGATAACGGGCTTAATGTGATTGCATTAGAATGAAATGGGGTGAAAGAGAGCATGAGGTATAGGTTGAGTTATAATGGCATGACTCAAGTTAGTTTGCATAAGTAGGGAGTTTTTGAAATTGTGTCATCATGGTATCCTTGGTATTGATATTTAGTATATGTTGATATAACATTAGCCTAACAACCACGTATGATTAGAGTCTCACCGTGTCCTTGTTTCAAATTATGCTTATTTCTTTTTCACCGTGTTGGTTGATTGCTTGAGGACAAGCAATGATTTAAGTGTGGGGGTGTTTTATAACGCGAAATCATATCGTTTATTTGGCTTGATTTACATGCATTTATTTGTGACTATTATTAATTTATCTTGATTTATGTTCTGTTATATGATTAATTTACTTCGTTTGGCAGATTGGGGAGAATTTGGACTAAAGAAAGAAAAGAAGAAGAAATGGAGGAAAACAGATGAAAAACAGCAGATACAGATTTTGCTGATATGACGGTCGTCACATTACCCTTACGACCGTCATGCGTATTACGACCGTCCATTTCATGACGAGTGTCACGCAGACAAAATATCAGTACATTCAAATCAGAAGCAGCCACGATCACTCTCAACTTAATTTCCCCCCTACACTTTCTCCACTCACTGCCCACTATTGGAAGTTACTCTCACTCCCTCCATAACTCACCCATGATCTCTGGAAGTTGAAGAATGAATTATCTCCTATAAATAGGCCTTAGATTTAGAGTTTCTGGGGGGGCCTTCGACGTATCGAAGTGCTGCCGAAATTACCAATTGAAGCTGAATTTACGTTCTTGCATTATTTCCTCGTTTCCTTTTCCTTTTATTCCCATTTGTATGGTTTTATTTGTTCCTGTACCTTTTACTTCTTGCCAAAGTAGAATCCTGCCGACATTGTGGGGGACTACCCAAGGATTTGAGATCAGTACAATTTACAGGTTTTTATTAATTGAATTACTACTTTATTTCTGTCATAATGCATGCTTTATTATTCAGTTGTTTATGTCTATTTCTGTTTGCATTAATTATCATGTCTAGCTAAATTAGTTTTATCGGTATATAACCGAATTAGTAGGACAGGATTCGATAGTAACCGATACCTTTCCTTTTTACAAACAACCTTTCTGGCCGTAGTTTTTAATCTTAATTTCTAAATAAACGTTCTTCGCGAAAGCGAGAACTTATTTTAAAGTAGTTTTACCACGATAGTGGGAAATTCATAAAGGTACGAACCAACAAGCGACAACTGCAGCTAAGACCAGATAGTAAAAATTAGGCATTCGTTTTAAAAACAACGACAGCGCTTTAAAAGGGATTAGAACTTAATGGTTTTCAAAAAGTAATTTTAACCCCGAACGAGATAGCGACAACATACGTTCCGCCTTAGAGTTGCGACTAGCGTCAACAACCATCGTGAGACAAAGGTCTTTAAACCGTTATTTTCTTCTTAAAAGTGTTTGCAAAGAGTAGAAAGCACCGGTGACCTGTCGAATCCCCGATAACTAAGTCCTTGCATACCGATATCCCTTTACCGCTTTTTCTTTAAACCAATTATCTTTATTTCCTTTGCATTTAATTTCATTCGCATTTAACTTTCCTAATTCCATTAGCCTTGACTTTACGCCGTAATAATAGATAACGATAGATTGAAATTGGTCTCTATGGGTTCGACAATCTTTTATATTACTTCGATATTTCCGTGCACTTGCGGACGCATCAGTAGGCCTAGTAGACTTTTTATTCAAAAATTTCAAGATTGGTCTATCAAAATGAGCTGCTGCACTTGCCCACAATTGAAGCTTTTTACATTTAGTCTAATGGTAGAATTGATAATGCTAGCACTCTTAAGAGATTGGATAGAGTATTCTACAACATGGAATGACTTAGTCTTTTCAATCATAATTCTTGTTGCATTTTAATTAAAATATGATCTGACCACTTTGTTTTGATGCTTAATTTCAATAACTCCCTAGTTTATAATGATTGACAATTTAAATTTCAACAGATGTAGACTTCTCACCCTCTTTGCTTAGATGCTATGAAATCCACTTGGAATTTGAAAGTTTCAGGTTGTCCTATGTTTATCCTTTCTGAAAAGTTAAAGCTGCTCAAAAATAATTTGAAAGTCTGGAACAAGGAAACTTTTGGCAATGTCCACCACTTAGTTAGCAATGCAAAAGAGAAGTTGAATTTAATGCAACTCAAGATCCAAGTTGATGGTTACTCTGAAAGTATCAGGTTTAAGGAAAATCTTTGCATGAATAATCTTGAGGATGCTTTTCATAAGGAGCATTTATTTTGGAAAGAAAAAGTTAAAGTCAAATGGAATTTTCAGAGGGATAAAAATACCAAAAACTTCCACATGATTGCTAAGATAAAAAGTGTTACTAAGATTATTTTCGCTCTTATTATTGATGGAAATCAGGTCTCTAATCAAGAAGCGCTAAGTTCTCATGTGGTTGATCATTTCAAGAATTTATTCTCTTCCCCGATGGCTACTAACATTGATTTGGATCTCATCAAGGATAATATTCCTAATCTCATAAGTCAATAAGTTAGTCAAATGCTCACAAAGATTCCTTCTGAACTTGAAATCAAAGAAGTGGTTTTCAATCTGAACAAAGATGGTGCTCATGGGCCTGATGGTTTCAGAGCTTTCTTCTTTTTGAATTATTGGGACATTATTCATCAGAATGTCATTGAGACGGTCAAACAATTCTTTATCTCTTCTTGGATTATGACTAATTATAATGCAAATACCTTGATTCTCCTTAATCCTAAAGTTTCTAACTGGACTTTATTAAGCATTTTAGACTTATTGCATTAGCTAACTTTAAGTTTAAAATTATATTTAAAGTTATTGCATATAAACTTTCCCGCATTATGCAAATAATCATTTCCAAAGAGCAGGAAGCTTTGTTCAAGTGAGATGCATCAAAGATTATATTGGGCTTACTTCTTAAGTTATTAACTTGATGCACAAGAAATATTATGATGGTAATCTAGTTATGAAAGTAGACATTGGTTGTTTATGATGCAGGTGCTTAAACAATTTGGATTCAACGATACCTTCAATAACTGGATTAGGACCATCCTCAACTCTTATAAGGTTTTGGTTTCTTTCAATGAAAAGCTTCATGGGTTTTTTGAGTGTGGCAAGGGTGTAGGACATGGAGATTCTCCCCATCCTTTCCTTTTTTGCATTGTTGAAGAATTTTTTAGCATGAGGTTAACTAACCTTGTTATTCAGAAGAAAATTAAGCTTATCTTTGTCCTCAGAGGTTTGGAAGTTCCTTATCACTACTTGTTTGCGTATGATGTAATGGTGTTTTGTATAGGTGATAAAGGCATCATTTCCTGCCTAATTAATTTGTTTTCTATATATGCTATTTCTTATGGTCAAATTGTGAATCCTCAAAAATCTCCCATATTTTCTAGTTCTGTTACCGAGGCTAGGCTCCACCACATTGACAATCAACTAGGATTTAAGATTAGGCGCTTTCCTTTTCTTATTTAGGTGTTCCTATCTTTAAGGTTAAACCTAAAGATAAATATCTTATACCTATCCTTAACAAATTTATTTCTAAGTCGACCAAGTGGAAGGGTTCTCTTCATAACTTCGCTGGTAGAATTTAAATGGTTAAATCCTCTATCGCCTCTATGCTTGTTCACATATTCATTATTTATTCTTGGACCAAGTCTCTGATTAAAGATTTGGAGAGAAGCATCAAGAATTTCATTTGGTCTAGCAACATCAGTAAGACTAAGCTGGTTACTAGTGTTTGGGTTAAGGTGTGGAAACCTCTAGAGCAGGGATGTTTAGGTCTTAGGTTTGTTTCCACCCTCAATGAAGCTCTTAACTTGAAATTATGTTGGGATAGTTTGAGTTCCTCTGAAAATTGGGCTATCTTGCTAAGAGCCAGAGTGCTTAAAGATAGAATTCCTATAAAGTACCACGTTGATTTTTTCATCTGAAGTAGTATTAAAAGGGAGATTGATTGTGTTACTTCTAACACAAGAGTTGTGTTGGGCAATGGTTGCAACAACAACTTTCAACTTGATTATTAGTATGGCTATCCCCTTGTGAACCTCATTTAAGATCAAGATGCTATTAATACTAACACTCTGGTTTATAATTTCTTATATATGGGTTCTTGGAATTTTCCTATTCATATAACCAACTTGATTCTTGATTTAATTTTGATGGCTGATCATGTTACTATTCCTTTGGATAGTATCGTAGATAGCAACGTTTGGATTCATTCTGGTTCTAGTGAATTAACTTTGAAAGATGCCTACATCTTGAAGGTTGATATCACTTATCCTCTTATGTGGTCCAAGAAGATTTGGAATATTGATATCCCCTCCTTCCAAGGCATTCATTATCTGGAGTCTCTTTCATAATCAATTTCCTACCGATGATAATATGTTATTGTATGGTTATCACATACCTTTGATGTGCAACCTTTGTAACTCTCAACAGAAATCATCAGAGCATCTCTTCTTTTTGTATCCTTTTGCTTTCCATCTATATCACTATTTTTTCAATATGATAAAAGCTCCTCTTGTATCTAACATTTTAAGTATTATAGTGTTGCACCCTATTTCTTGACCGTAAGATCCCACCTCCGGGTGTGTTTTCTTACGTTTTATCTTTCCACTTTTATGTGCGATTAACGGATGCGTGCAGGGTTATTTTCACTTTAAAAGCGTCTCTAGCAGATTCTTATGGCTGGGTCCCCTTAAATCAAGATTTTGGTCCCTTTCAAGTCTTCTATTCACCAGGAAAGGTTTGTCAAAGACGAGACTCATGCAAGGAATAAGATCGCAAGCTCCTTGAAGACTTTGTGGCTTTCTAGTGCGAGTTAATTTGGATTCAAAATTTCAGAATCGTTCATATGTGTTTAGAACCCGCATTCTCATATTCAAGGTCAAGTGTTTGAATATACAGGCTCATGGAAGCCTCCAAGATTCCAAGTTATGTTGCCAAGTTCGAGTTAGTAATTCAGGACCAAGGGTGGTTCCTTTGACGAACTTTGGGTCCCGAAAGGTCGGTTCAGGGGTTCGCCAAACCCATTACCTTTAAGCCTATTAAGTCTTATATTTTGGAAGTTAATTTACACTGAAGGGTGATTGCAAGCCTTAGTGAATTTAAGAGGGCGTGTGTTAGACATGGACCATGAATTATTATTTTTCTTTCTTAAGTGCAAAACAAAGGGGACTTATAACTACAGCCGCATTTGATTTGCTGCAGGATTCGTAGTAGAAGGAACGACCATCCGGAACTTTGTTATCCCCTCGGTTGCCCAATGAAGATTTTTCCCTGCTATATGTTACTCTGAACATCATTCACAGCTTTTACATCATTCACAACTTTTACATCATTCACAACTTTTACATCATTCACAGCTTTTCTTCTCATTGTCTTCACTTCTAACTATGTTGTTGCGTCTTATGTTGTTGTTGGTTTTGTTCTATTTTCTCTTCTTCTTCATCTTCTCATTTTCATTGTGGTTGTTATTGCCACTGCTAACTGCTGGTTGAGACGGCAAATGGATGATAAGAGGCTTTTATGGATGCTGAAAGTACTGACTAAATATCTGAGGGCATGAGCAACTTGTGAATTTAAAGGAGGCCGGTTGGCTCCGACATGAGCTTGTGATAGATAACATCCATGTGCCCAGGTTGCATCTGCAGGAAATAACACTAAGGGAAGCCTCCGCGGCAAATAACTCCGGTTACGACTTTCTTGGAATTTAAGACAATTCATTTTGAAGCCGTTAGTACAAACTAACACAGTCAAGTTCAGAACATGCCTAAAAAGAAAGATGGGAAAGATTATCAGGAACTTACGATTGAGTCACCGACATCAAAATCTGTTGAAAACGCAGGGCTTCGCAAACGAATCCTGAGATTTAGCATAATATTCAAACACATTAGAGAAAGATACCAAATCATCTTAAGCGAGATAGAATCTCTACCCCACAACAATACATTCAATACCGTAGGAACTTTGTCTTAAGAGAGATATAGGCATACATCGTCGATCAATATCCGAGTACTTGAGCCCTTCTCTTAAGACAATGCAAAGACTATTTTCCTACAACTTGTGGCGGTTAAATCTCCCTTAAAATGACAACTCATCTTTTCTCCTAAAATCAATCAATCAACTACCCTAAACCTGTAGGAACTTTGACCACAGTCAAAGAACTCCTCAAATCCCTTAGGGGAACTACAAATACTCTGATTCCATTCCCGTAAGGATATGTAGGCATAAGATGCGATATCTTATCGAGTATACTTAGAAATAAACCCCTAGGTCTTTTAACCTTAAGCAGATAAACACTTAGCAATAAACAAACATAAAACAAGAGGTTCCTGTAGAGTACTACAGAAACTTAGGATGCTAGTACCTTCCCTAAGTTTAACCGACCCCCGAACCTAAAACTCTCTAAACCTTGCATTTGCATTGAATTGTGGGAATTTCAATCTTTATCCCTTCCTTTGGACAAATCAAAGTTCGGTTGCAAATGAATAAGATTGAAACTAATCAATAGTTTGGTATCCGATTTTCACCGCGACAGAAATGGCGACTTCACTGGGGACACTCTAGTGGGTTTCCCTATCATGTTTTTGTGTATATATTTGCTTATATTTGTTTAATTGTTTACTTGTATATTTGTTTGTTGCCTTTTTGGTTTATACCTTTGAGTGGTGAGACAAAGTCCTACACCCAGACTTGAGTGAACTTAAGATAGGATAGTGATATGTTCGACGAGACTTATAGGGAGTTGAATCCCGACCAAGTTGACTTGAAAATCACGCTCAGTTGAGACCCTTTCGAAAATAGTTTGGTTGAACGAGTAATTGTGAAGACTTTTACTATTTTAGATTGGAGTCTATGATACTGAGGACCGTAGTTACCTTTAACCCCACTTTGGCCTTTATTAGGATGTAGTGCGGGACTATGAGGGAGTACTCCCGAAATAGTGCTACACGATGCTACACTCAAAAGAAGTTCTCTTGAGAATATTATTAACCACCGAGTAATTGGGAACTTGATAATATCCAAAAGATGGGCTGATAACTTTGGGAACCTCTTTAGAACCTTGTTCTGCAGATACAATCAACCCCTAGTCCTTGTCCTTTGGGAATGGGTATACCATTGCTCCATGCTCGTTGCAAACCTAGGGTCTCCCTTTTGTTTGTTTATCTTTTGTGTGTCCTTATGTGCTTACTTGTGTTTTTTGCATCCATATAGCCTCATATCGCATTTGTTTCATGTAATTCCTAGTTTAGTTATAAACATTACAGAAACCAATATGGATTACAAAAGAAAAGATTTTGAAATATTCGTTTAAGAGTCCTAACTTGGATGGCCTAAGGAAGTAGGAGCTCAGATTGAAGGAAACTCAAAAAAAACAAAAGGCTTCCCTTATCATGGAGGATCATTAGAAGTTCAAAAGACTATCATTATCATTGAAAATCCAAGTGAACAAAGGATTTCCCCTTAATTCCAACAAGAACAGAAGAAGAGATGGAGGATTTATTTTCCTCTATCAAACTAATCTTTAGATGTTGATCATGGACAACTCATATTCAAGAAGATCCAAGTAGACAGCAAATCAACAAGCACGATGAAGGACTTCCTTAGGACTTTATTAGCTTTTATGTTTAGGACTCTTATAAGGCTGTTTTCTTGTAATCCACTATCAAAACTAAAAATAATAAATGAATTTTATTTGGTATTCTGTAACGTTTATGAAAGCTTGAATTCCACGAAACCCTTCATTTATGCATTTCTTGCATTGACATTCTACATCTAGCATTTGCATATGCATGTGTCTCTTCCCTTCTGTGGCTCATCCGTCTTTTTGTCTTTGTCATGTCAGCTAACATTTTGAATGTCTGACCAAGCTCGAAGTATTATTGAAGGATAGTAAAGAGAAAAAAGATATGGATTCCATGGTCGGTTTCAGAATAAGGACTAATCCATTATTTGACCTTCCTTCTGATGACATTGTTCAACAAGTGGATGTTTCTACGCGATCACAGCCTGTACAAGATAATCTAGTTGTTCAAGTGGATGAAAGAGTTTCCCAGTTTCCACAACCTGTACCTAACCTTCAGAATATTTGTACTAAGATGAAGATGGATGATCCTAGATTCATAGCAATGGATAAAGAATTTCGTGATCTCAAGGGACAGTTGAAGTTGATGAAAGGAGCTAATGCATCTGATCTGGATGCTCATGACTTATGTTTAGTTCCAGGTGTAGTCATTCCTCTGAAGTTCAAGATGCCTGTCTTTGAAGTTTACAAGGGTACCAGTTGTCCAAGATACCATTTGACGATGTTTTGTCGAAAGATGGTTGCTTATGTTGGCGATGATGAATTGATGATTCACTGCTTTCAAGAAAGCTTATCTGGGGCATCCTTGATATGGTATATGAAGCTACAAAGGAACTGTACTCAATCTTGGGGAAACTTAGCTGATGCTTTCATGAAGCAATACAATTATAATTTGGACGTGGCTCCAGACAGTGATCAACTAGAAGGAACGAGTAAGAATGATAATGAATCTTTCAGGGAATATGCTCAGCGATGGAAAGAGTTGGCAGCCCAAGTTCGTCCATCACTTCCAGAGAAAGATTTAACCAAGATGTTTCTAAGAACACTGCCAGACTCTTATTATGTTAGGATGGTAGGCGTTGTGCCATTAGATTTCTCCAAAACTGTGGAAGTCAGAGTAAACATTGAGAATGCACTAAAAAATGGAAGAATTCAGGATAACTTGAATGGCCAAGCTAATGAAGAAATTTCAGTTGATGATTCCCTAGAGGAAAGAAGCGTTGATGTTAATGTAGTTTGGGATCCCTCTCAAATCCTGCCAGATCCAGTTCCATTACCTTATCCTCAACATCAGTATGTGGCGCCTGCCCAGCGCAGACGACGACTACCTCATAAACGAAGATTAACTTCACCAAATCAGCATCAGAATCGGCAGGTTCGAAGACGGTTTCAGAATCATAAGACACCTCTGAGTGTTCCAAAAGAAGAGACTAGTTGGTTTAATCTTATCCCAATGACTTACAGTCAGTTATGGTTTTATTTTGCTAAAAACTCGGTGATGACACCCAGAAAGACTAGAACCATGAAGTCTCGTCCACCGTGGTTCAACTCGAACGCCAGCTGTGAGTTTCATGATGGAGTGTTGGGGCATTCGATTGAAGAATGCAAAGTTTTTCAAGAGAAAGTTCAAGAAATGATTGATGAGGAAGTATTAACCTTCAAAGGAGAAAGACCAGTTTTGGATGGAATACCATTGTGCTGATATGTGTGAAAACTCCAGAGCTCATCGGACCATTTATTTTCGTTTGCTTATGTGTTTCATTTCTTTGATTAAAAGCATAATTGGCATGTAAGAACATGTTACTTTGAATAAGTAATGCAATAAGTGTTTGTCTTGAAGAAATCCATTCGTATTCACTCTTAAAATGTTTTTCATAATTTATAACGCCAACTTTATCCAATTTTCTTTGGTGAAGAATTGGGAGGAGGATGACGAAGTAAAACGCAAGGTCTCTTGATGTATGCTTTCGAATAAAACCTACTAATGATGTAAGGCATTGTTTCAAACCCCCTAAACACCCAAGACATAAGGAAGTTAAATCCTTTTTAACCCTTTTCAAACCTCATTTTTAGCCCGGGGCAATTTTTTTTCAATCAGCTTGATTGAACATTTAAACTTTTCCACAAAAGAAAATGAACATTTTTCAAAAATGGGTGGGTACAAATAAGCTTTTACCCTTATTTACTTTGCTTCACAAATCTTAAACTAAGCCCTGATATAACTATCAAAAGTCCTTATTAAAGTAAGGTTTACTTCGAAAGCATACTCAGTGAGATAATGTTTCTTGACTCCTATGAGCTATGCTCAAATTTGTTAGTTTTATAAAATAAATCCATATCCTAACTAGTGATTTCGGTCACAGGTTATTGTGATATCTCTTTTCAAAAACTTCAATACAAACGTGTGTTACATTAAAAGTTTCAAAATTAACATTTCTAACTTGCTAACTTTGTTTGGTATCTTAGAAAGATTACATACAGACACCGATGATGAAGATTGAGACTCTACTGACCTGGGGCAAGTTATTCCCAAGTGGTTATTCTGTACAAGTTTGAATTTATCTAAAGAGCTATTTCTGAAGACTCAGCTATAATATCGTCGATCAGGGCCAGTTACATTGAGATTCGGCGAATCTCTCTAAAGATTTTGAAAACAATGGGACGCCATATTTTCTGTAAAATCCTCTTGGAACGACTTCTTCTCATAATCACATGACTTGGGGCATCTGAGAAATAAAGATTATCTTATCCATTCACAACACCTGTTGTTCAAATGGCGACTATTACGTAGTTCATCAAGGCAGATTTACTCTATTTTTTACAACATTCTTCATGTCCCCAGTGAATTTTAGTTTTGGTGGTCATGACATTCTCCGATGAATCTTCTCGATACAGGAAATCTTCGGCTAATGACCTGAGAATTCCAAGTGATTTGCTTAACTTCACTTCCCTAGTGAAGTGCATGGTATCTTAATCCTCAATGGATCTTCTCCAACTTCACCTTCCTAATGAAGTGGACGTATTTCACTCCCCAGTGGACCTTCTACAACGTCGATCTTCTCCAGCATGAGTCTCTCCAGCGAGACATATATTTATTTTATCCATGGTTTTCTCCAGTTATGAGTTTGATCCACCCCTAGTAGATCTTTATTCTCATTTTCAACAAGATAACCAAGATTGATCAAGATGTTGTATCCCCAGGCGGAATGTTCTCTATTCCCCAAGGGAAGTTTTGAAACCTTGAAGCAGGAGTGTGATCCCATATTTGGTTCTCCGTATATCCCCAGTGATACTTCTATCTTTGAAGATTGGTCAGATGTTTGTTTCGAGAAGTTTGCTCCCTGGTTTCTCCTATCCTTTTATTTTGTCTGCGTTAGCATATGCATAACACGTAGATAGATGACATGGCATGTGCATTTTGCATCTTTGTGTTTGTTTATTCTGTCGCTTTGGTCGTGGTTATCCCCGAGTGGTTGGGCGCGTCTTCTCCTTCCAATTAGAATTATCACCCCTAGGCAAAAAGAGCGTCATATTTCTATTTCCCCACGAAACTTGATCCTCGTGGAAAACGGTTGTTTTAGTAAAATCCCATTTGAGTTCATATCTCAATGGTTGAGTCTTGCTTGACAGTTTCTCTTCAGTTATTTCCTGAATTGAACTTCGGTCCTTGGCAATCACATCGTGGACATCTCCAACTTTTGAACATGGATCAAGTATGCATTTATTTTGCATTTGGCTCCCCAGAAAGAGTTTTAGGAAGATAACTATTGGAGATGGATATTTCTCCAACAATATTACAAGGTTCTCCCAGCAATTTGCACCCAGATTGTAAGCAGCTCTTTATTTGAGCAACTCATTTCAATCGGGTTTTTATCAAGATGACAAATGACAGTCTCCTCAAGACAGTTTGTCCATCCCCAGTGATTATCGACTTGGTAAATGGAAAACCTTACAAATGTTTCTCTTTATTTTGAGAATTCGCACATTCTATAACAGCTAGGATGCTCCTTAGGAACGTATTCCCCAACGAGTTCATCACGCAAGTTACTTCCATCAAGTGACATCTCCCCAGAGAAGTTGAGGAAGTTTACCACTTTAGTCTCTCTTTATTTGAGAAGACATACTTTACAATTCAACCGGATTACATCTCTTGAAGATCCCCGGTGAAGTTTTGCAACCTCTAGTACATTATGGCTTACAGCCGAAAATCTACAACAACAACTACAAACCATAATGATTCTACGATCTACAAAATTTTAAATCCCCTGTGAAGATGCTCTCACGAGTCTTCATCCTTTCAGGCAAAACTGAGACCCGTTCATGGCACACAAACCATGAGGCGTGGGGAGGTTATTACAAGAAACTGAGACCCGTTCATGGCACACAAACCATGAGGCGTGGGGAGGTTATTAAAAGAAACTGAGACCAGCTCATGGTTCCCATACCATGACGCTCGGGGAGGTTCATTTCAAAGACATCTCTCTTTTCCTGGCTAATCTCGGCAGTAGATTACCAGTAGACCTCGGCAATAGGTATTTCTATTTCATTTCCTGGCTAATCTCGGCAGTAGATTACCAGAAGACCTCGGCAGTAGGTATTTCTATTTTATTTCCTGGCTAATCTTGGTAGTAGATTCCCAGAAGACCTCGGCAGTAGGTATTTCTATTTTGTTTCCTGGTTAGTCTCGGCAGCAGATTTCCAGAAGACTTCGACATAAGTATTTCTCCAGCAGCTTCAACATAGAATCTCGGCAGCAGATTCCATAAATTTTGACAGTAGATACCTTGGCAAAGTATTCTCAATTAAGGTTACAAGTCTTGACAGTAGACTCCTACAGATGATATCTTGAATCAATTGCATTTGACCTATACAACAGGTTCTTTAAGTGATCTTCTCACGAGTCCTTCGCAACATATTTACGGACACCTTGTGATTGTCAATCTTTCCCTATGGAGTCTCGCTTTGTTGAGCATGTTCTTCCCGTGCGTCGTGTATGGTTTCTTCCCTGTGGCGCCATTTCTCCACAGGACCCCCTTTGTTGTCTTGCATTTTTCATCTCATCTCATATCATAGGCATTTGGTGGCTTCTTACGGCCAAAAATTGGTGCAATGTTTGTATTTAAGTCCCTCATATCTCGTCGAGATGAAGATTTCAATCTCCATATCTCCGAATTGGAGTAACTTAAACAGGGGCATCTGTTGCACCCTAATTTTTGACCGTAAGATCCCACCTTCAGGTGTGTTTTCTTACGTTTTATCTTTCCACTTTTATGTGCAATTAACGGATGCGTGCAAGGTTATTTTTACTTTAAAAGCGTCTCTAGAAAATTCTTATGGTTGGGTCCCTTTAAATTAAGACTTTGGTCCCTTTCAAGTCTTCTATTCACCAGGAAAGGTTTGTCAAAGACGAGACTCATGCAAGGAATAAGATCGCAAGCTCCTTGAAGACTTTGTGGCTTTCTAGTGCGAGTTAATTTGGATTCAAAATTTCAGAATCGTTCATATGTGTTTAGAACTCGCATTCTCATATTCAAGGTCAAGTTTTTGAATATACAGGCTCATGGAAGCCTCCAAGATTCCAAGTTATGTTGCCAAGTTCAAGTTAGTAATTCAGGACCAAGGGTGGTTCCTTTGACGAACTTTGGGTCCCGAAAGGTCGGTTCAGGGGCTCGCCAAACCCATTACATTTAAGCCTATTAAGTCTTATATTTTGGAAGTTAATTTACATTGAAGGGTGATTGCAAGCCTTAGTGAATTTAAGAGGGCATGTGTTAGACATGAACCATGAATTATTATTTTTCTTTCTTAAGTGCAAACTAGAGGTGAATTCCATGCAAGGCAAGTCATTTTATTTGCAATGCATATGACTCAAGGTTGGAAACTCAAGACCGCCATTCATCTATCTCCTGCTACTTGCATCCCATATGACATAGCTATATTCATCAAAGGGAGTAGTACAATACACTACAATATTAAACTCATACAAATTATAATAGTTTCTGAAGGCATTCAACAATTATATGATCCTTTTACAACTTTGCCCAAATTAACTACAAGAATACGAATGATATCGCTACTGTTCACAACTTTTTCCCAACAATTCAAAGTACAAATTCCCCAGATGCACATAAACGATCCAAAAGACATAACTTAATTCACAGGATCCTAAAACGATTTGGTACCAGGAAAACTATCACATGAATAAACATTGAGCAATTATTAAACAGAGAGGGGACTTATAACTATGGCCGCATTTGATTTGCTGCAGGATTTGTAGTAGAAGGAACGGCCATCTGGAACTTTGTTATCCCCTCGGTTGCCCAATGAAAATTTTTCCCTGCTATATGTTACTCTGAACATCATTCACAGCTTTTACATCATTCACAACTTTTATATCATTCACAGCTTTTCCATCATTCACTGCCTTTCTTCTCACTGTCTTCACTTCTAACTATGTTGCTGCGTCTTATGTTGTTGTTGGTTTTGTTCTATTTTCTCTTCTTCTCCGTCTTCTCATTTTCATTGTGGTTGTTATTGCCACTGCTAACAGCTGGTTGAGACGGCAAATGAATGATAAGAGGCTTTTATGGATGCTGAAGTACTGACTAAATATCTGAGGGCATGAGAAACTTGTGAATTTAAAGGAGGCCGGTTGGCTCCGACATGAGCTTGTGATAGATAACATCCATGTGCCCAGGTTGCATCTGCAGGAAATAACACTAAGGGAAGCCTCCGTGGCAAATAACTCCGGTTACGACTCTCTTGGAATTTAAGACAATTCATTTTGAAGCCGTTAGTACAAACTAACACAGTCAAGTTCAGAACATGCCTAAAAAAGAAAGATGGGAAAGCTTATCAGGAACTTACGATTGAGTCACCGACATCAAAATCTGTTGAAAACGCAGGGCTTCGCAAACGAATCCTGAGATTTAGCACAATATTCAAACACATTAGAGAAAGATGCCAAATCATCTTAAGCAAGATAGAATCTCCACCCCACAATAATACATTCAATACCGTAGGAACTTTGCCTTAAGAGAGATAGAGGCGTACATCGTCGATCAATATCCGAGTACTTGAGCCCTTCTCTTAAGACGATGTAAAGACTATTTTCCTACAACTTGTGGCGGTTAAATCTCCCTTAAAATGACAACTCATCTTTTCTCCTAAAATCAATCAATCAACTACCCTAAACCTGTAGGAACTTTGACCACAGTCAAAGAACTCCTCAAACCCCTTAGGGGAACTACAGATACTCTGATTCCATTCCTGTAAGGATATGTAGGCATAAGATGCGATATCTTATCGAGTATACTTAGAAATAAACCCCTAGGTATTTTAACCTTAAGCAGATAAACACTTAGCAATAAACAAACATAAAACAAGAGGTTCCTGTAGAGTACTACAGAAACTTAGGATGCTAGTACCTTCCCTAAGTTTAACCGACCCCGAACCTAAAACTCTCTAAACCTTGCATTTGCATTGCATTGTAGGAATTTCGCTCTTTATCCCTTCCTTTGGACAAATCAAAGTTCGGTTGCAAATGAATAAGATTCAAACTAATCAATAGTTTGGTATCCGATTTTCACCACGACATATAGATATTTATGATAGGAATTTAAGCCCTCGGTGCATAGTCATTATTTAAGCTTCCATTGTTCACATTATCAATGGCATTTGATGGCCCGTAATCATGTCAGATTCAGAAATGGCTTTAAGTATTGGAAGAAGACTCTCAATCAAATTTTTATTAAAGTTGCCTTCATAGAAAATATTGCTTCTAAGCTGACTAGCTCCTACATTCATGAGTTCAATATCATTAAGGCTTTCAACGTCAAGTTGCATCCGCCTAAGGTTCCGAAAATCATTGAAGTTATTTGGAAGCACCCTACGGATGGTTGGTTAAAATGTAACACACATGACTTCTTCTCCACTGATATGGCTTCGTCTGGTGGTTTATTCAAAAACTCTTTAGGTAACTTTGTTTTAAGTTTGGCAGAAAAGTTGGATTGTCATTCCTCTATTCATGTTGAGCTTTTTGGAGTTATTATCATTTCAAATGAAATAGTCTTTGGATTGAAACTGTCTCTTCGTTTGTGCTTATGGATGCTCATGAGGCTAAGTTTGTCCCTCAGAATATTATCATCATTTAGCTTAATTTTTTAGTTAAAATTAGACATTTTAAATTTCATTTATCTCATATATATATATATATATATATATATATATATATATATATATATATATATATATATATATATATATATATATATATATATATATATATATATATATATATATATATATATATATATATATATATATATATATATATATATATATATATATATATATATATATATATATATATATATATATATATATATATATATATATATATATATATATATATATATATATATATATATATATATATATATATATATATATATATATATATATATATATATATATATATATATATATATATATATATATATATATATATATATATATATATATATATATATATATATATATATATATATATATATATATATATATATATATATATATATATATATATATATACAAAGAAGGAAACTAATGTGCAAATTTGTTAATATTTTTTACTATTAATTCTACTTCATCTCCGTCTTAGAATAAACCTTCGAATGTCCTAATATTTTTAATTGTTCATAACACCATAAGAATGTGTGGGAACAATAACACCATAAAGAATAAAAATATGAAAATATTTAATTACTTTGTTTTATTAAAAAAAAAAAACTAGTGGGCTAGCTGACCCTAATTTCTACTTATTTAGATCTAACCAAAATTATTTAAATAAGGGACAATCATGTCTTAATAATATTAATAGTTAAGATGACATATTTTGTTTTAAAATGTATAATATTTTAATAGTAATATATTTTTAAAAATAAAAAAACATATTTATATAATAATATAAATTAAAATATATAAATATATAATTTATGTGAGTATGAGATGAAGTACACTCATAGTTACATTTATACTCTATTGTTTTAAAAGGTTTAACAGTTTAATAATAATATATATATATATATATATATATATATATATATATATATATATATATATATATATATATATATATATATATATATATATATATATATATATATATATATATATATATATATATATATATATATATATATATATATATATATATATATATATATATATATATATATATATATATATATATATATATATATATATATATATATATATATATTTCAATTTTCACCGATACTAGGATGAATTAAATTGACAATCATATTTAATAATAATAATAATAATAATAATAATAATAATAATAATAATAATAATAATAATAATAATAATAATAATAATAATAATAATTGTTTTGGACTGGACTGAGACCTGCCCCACTGTCGGGCAGGCCCAATCCAATACTACGTTGGGGAGGCCCAATCCTCTCATGTCGGGCACGCTCAACTCTGTCGGGCAGATAACTACCTAGCACGGGGAGAGTTCACGCGTCTTCCACACGTTCTCCATGTGCCCCAAACGCGGGGACATGTCATCAGACAACTACCTACTTCCGAAAGAACTGGTCAGTCCACCTTCCGAAGATCACGTGATAGTTGATCCAAGGCGAAGACCACGTGCTGGTCTTCCCTACGCCGCGTAAGCCCTGACAGTTACCTGTGTTGGGCCTGATAATACAACCCAATGCAATGTCACCGTTGGCCCTGCGTTGGTGGCATATTAGGTATTATATTCTACACACCTATTCTCTCTGTACTTGCTCTTTCTAAACTCCGTTACTCACTTAGACATCGGAGTACCTTGCAGGTAGACTCATTCCTCCTCTTCAACATCGGTGAACACAGGAGCTCACGACGCAAGTACATCAGAATACCAAAGCACTGAAGCAATAGAAACCAACAATATCAAGGATCAAAGGTCCGCACTGACGAGAAAACCAGAAATCCAGGTAGGTTGAAGGTCAAGTTTCCTGCATAACCCCTCCCACTCACGGGTATGGACCTAATCTCTGATAAGGTTCGGCATCCTATACAAGTCGTTAGTGTCACAGAATCTCGAGAAACGATGATACATTCACCATTTCTGGTTTGGCATCATGGTCAAACGAGGAGGCCTTACTCAACTGACTTCCCAATGATCGGTCTCCAGAGTCGTTAATTTTCAGATCCAACACCCCCTCAACTGTCCAAAACGCACGGGATAGGATGTCTTCAAAGAAAACCTCGTCTGAACGCGAATTTCATGAGGACTAGTGCACGCCAAACATGCAGGCCCTCACTACTCTCTAAACTAATGCTAGGTATGTACTCAAGCCTGGGTATTGGGCTTATCTCTCAATGGAATACCCACCCAACAACACAACAACAACAGGTGATAAAGTGCGGAAAATAAAATGCAAATGCAATAATGTACAGATACAACACATATGCACACAAATATACACACCCATAAACATAAACGAACAAGCGCTAGGATTGAATCGCATAGGGAACTAGAGACTCTGGGTTCGGTCCCCAGCAGAGTCACCAGCTGTCGCATACTGCGAAAAAGGGCCGGCAAACAGACAGAAGAGTCGCCATCGAACGTTATTTATCCCAAAGAGAGGGAAAGGAAACGATCAAAGAAAACCTGAGAGAAAGGGAAAGACAAAGTCATCGCAGCCAAATATAGGATTCGAAAGTCGGTTACGCAAGGGGAAAGTATGAGCACCCCTCACGTCCTTTGTACTCGACGGGATCCACGCTTGTTGTCTAATCTATGGGTGAAAAATATCTAAAAGCTACTGCTAAATGTGGGGGGGGGGGGGGGGGAAGAGAAAGAACAGACTCGATAGGACATCATCTTTCTATGCCTATGTATTCCCTCGTGCAATGGGAAAGTCAGAGTCAACGTAGTTCGGGAAACTACGGGTGATGGGGGGAAGGTCGCTCGCCAAGACATCACCATCTTGTGCCTACGTATCCTCATCTGGTATGAGAAATCAGAGCTAACGTAGTTCGGGAAACCTAGACCACTGGTTGGTTCAAGTGTTTTTTATGAGTAATGTTACGTTTCAATTCCAACAGTTAGGGACGATGCCTGTTTGCGGTAGAACGGAAATGTAACATACTCTTTTTGAAAACTAGGTTTAAAACAATCCCGAAGGATGAAAAGGTTTGAATTTTGTTGGTGTTTTTTAGAAGAAGTGAATTTAGTTAGTTTGAAACCCATGTTGCACTAAAGATTATGACATAAGAGTGAATGCGTCGCATATTGCCCAAAGAGCATACGCTAAACACTCTAGACAATGTGATAAGGGACCCCCCACTCATCATTCCTTATGTACTTAAGGCTCGTAGCGTACAACAATTGTTATCCTTTATTAAGTGTCTTAAAGAGTTATGAGATGAGAAGAGAAGATACAAGACTCTAAGGGAAACTGTAAACCCTAATGTTATCATGCAAAGTGGTCCTAAAGTTGGGATGAAAAGGGGTACTACCTAATGTTATCATGCAAAAGATTGAAAGCCTAATGTCTCTCCTACTCCCATCTTAAACAGAGGGACTAGGAATCCTAAGGGATCATGGCAAGAAGCACAAGTAAACACAAAACATAATCAATCACATATGAAAATGAAATGAAATACTTAAACAAGTCAATGAAAAAATGGAAACAAATATGAAATGTAAACACCAATGCAAACATGAAACAATGCAACCAAACAAATACAAGTCACAAAGATGGAAGACTTAAACAAGTCAACAAGAGATGAGAGGAAATGAGAGATGCAAGCTCTTATAATCAAATGCCATCAATCATCACAGAAGAAAGGTGCTAAACACAAAAGCACAATCAAATAAGTGAGGGAGGAAAGAGTGTGGGGAGGCAACCACATCATAATCAACTCAACCAAACACTTACACATGATCAAGTAAAATAAAGCAACCAAACAAAACAAAATAGGCTCACATGTCCATAGCATTCTCAAAGTGAAAACAAACATCACCAAGGCATCAAGAACAAGTCCATAACCATCAAGGTCAGAAGTGAAAATCAAATGAGATATCTCAAATTCAAGATCAAAAGGGAAGGCAAACACAAGAATGATCAAGTTCAATTAGAAGACCAAAGTCCATTTAAACATCTCACACTTCAAACAAGTGGAAAGACAAGATCAAAATGAAACTTGTGGCACAAGGTACATATACAATTGACCTCTAAACATGCAAGGCAGCACCTCAAGCATGTTAAGAAAAGATAACAAGGCTTAAGAGGTGCTCAAGGGATCACACATGATCATATCCCAAAACTAGATCAAGGATTGTATGCATGGACATGGTTAAAACAACTTGAACTTGAGATATCCATTAAAAATAGAAGCATGCTCAAATAAAATCCAAATAAAATACCTAAATCAAGTTGAGACAATCTAAAATTAGTGTACAAAATCTCATAGCAAGAGTCAATTCAAAGCACCACCAATTAAATCAAAGAAGGCAACATGTTCAACTTGTCAAATATGCATCGAGGGTCCATAACAAACCAATGAGAAACAAATGAAAAATGACCATTAAGACTTAAAACAAACCCTTAAATATACCTCAATCAATCACCTAAGTGTGAGAGGAAATTTGTGTAGAAGCAAGCTTCATCTCAAAGTTTTGATGACGTCAACAAATCAAGATCAAGAATATTTCATCTGTGCAAAAAGGCAAGCGTTTTCAAAAGGCCAAGATCAAGTGGAATGGAAGTGATCAACATTCAAAGCTTCATGAACATTTGACTGATCAACTTTCAAGTTTTGGACACAAGCTATGGTATATCAAAATCCATTAATTTAATTGATATACAAGTGTTCAACATCTTTATCATTTGATCACATTGCATAAGCATACTTTTTAAACTATTAGAATTGGTATAACACTATTTTTATAAGCATTTTTCTGAAAAATAGCAGTGTTAACCGATTAACCATATAGGTTAACCGGTTAACCATTTCAAATTTTGAATATTCTGGTATAACGTTCAAGTGTTAACCGATTAACCATATAGGTTAACCGATTAACACTGAACGTATTTTGAAAAATGGCCTTGTTTCAAGTTCAAAAATGGTTTGAAAATTATACCAGTTCATATTTTGAATTATACTCAAATATACCTATTGGAAAAGGTGTGTTTACACATATAAATTCTGAGTTTTTCAAATTGAAAATCCTCCAATAATCAATTTCAAAACAATTCTTTGAATCAAATTCACCACTTTCAAATACTTTTCAAATCTTTTCAAAAGTGTTCATATTGATCATATCTTTCATATGCATAACATTGAACACTTGTGTTGAAATTAAATGAGTGAATTTTAATCAGAAGGAGAAGATCAATCTCAGCATTGATATTACCATTATTACTCTCAAATCAAAGTACTCAGATTACTTATATTTTTGACTTGTGATCCAGGATTGTTGGACACAAGGGTGACTGTTTACAAGAGGATTGTTCTTGTACACTTGTTGTTTTTATTGTTTGATAGTAGGCCTCACCGGCTGATGGTGTGATAGGTTGTACTTTATTAAACAATAGTGAAAAATCTCTTTCGTGTTGAAAGGGGAGTGGAGTACTCTCGGATTGTGAGGGGAACCACTATAAATCTTGGTGTCCACTTTCTTTTTACTTTCTACTGCATTCATCACCAAGAACCTAACCAGTAAAATTTCAAGAATACCGAAAAACCGGAAAAGTCCCTAAAAGCCTAATTCACCCCCCCCCCCTCTTAGGCATACTCTGTACTTACAATTGGCATCATAGTAGGTTAAGGTAGCCTGTTCCTATCGATCCTAATGGCTTCCGCTAGTACTAACCCGGTTTTTAAAGATGGTGGAAGCAGTAACAAGCCACCACTCTTTTCTGGAGAATACTTCGATTTTTGGAAAATCCGTATGAAGGCACATCTTGAGGCTCAAGGAGATGGTATATGGGAAACCGTAGAAACTAGTCCACATGTTCCTATGAGCGTCATAAATAACGTAGGCACTCCAAAGATAAAATCCTCATATGATGAAGATGACAAGAAGAGAATTTTGAATGAGAAGAAAGCAATCAACATACTTCAAAGCGCTCTCAGTATGGACGAATTCTTCCGTATATCACAGTGTAAATCGGCAAAGGAAATTTGGGACACCTTGGTAGAAACGCATGAAGGGAGAGCCGAAGTAAAAAGATCAAGACTTAATACTTTAAGTCAAGAATATGAAATGTTCCGTATGCAGCCTGGTGAATCCATTGTTGCCTTACAAAAGAGATCCGTTCATCTAACTAATCATCTGATTGCTCTCGGGAAGACCTTCACCAATGATGATCTCAACTTGAAAGTCCTAAGATCCTTAACAAGAGAATGGCAACCAAAGGTGACCGCTATTTCAGAAAAGAAGAGTCTTTCAACGATGACATCCGCTTTATTATTTGGCAAACTTCAAGAGCATGAACTGGAATTGGTAGGCTTGAGAAGCATGAAAGTCAAGACAAGAAGTCCAAAGGAATTGCCTTGAAGATTGACACAAGGGATGACAAAAATGACGAATCTTCCGAAGACGAAAATTTCATGCTTCTAGTAAAGAAGCTTGATACGTTTTTTAATAATAATAAAATTTCCTCTTTTTCTAAAAAGAATAGACATTTCAGGAAAAAGGAGGCACCCACATCAAACCAAGAAATTACATGTTACGAATGTGGAAAACAAGGTCACATAAAGCCAGATTGCCCGAAACTCGCAAATAAAGGAAAATTCAAAGGCAAGAAGGATCTCAGAACGAAGAAGGCTTATGTCGCATGGGATGACAACAAAGTAAGTTCATCATCGGAATCGGAAAATGATGAATGTGCAAATATGGCGTTAATAGCCTCTCACCACTCCGATGAAGAAAATGAGGTTAGTAGTAATTTTTCTGTTTATGATAATGATACACAAGAAATTATAGATGAACTTCTAAAAGAGTGCAAGACTTTGTATAAAAACATCTCATCATAAAAGAAAAGAATCTCATCTTTAGAAGAACAAAACTCTGTTTTTATGAAAAATATTGAAGATGAAAAACAGAAACTGATGGATGAAAAACAAAGTCTTGTATGTAAGAAGTGTGAGTCTTTATCTTTCCAAATTGTTCAACTCAAAAGAGTTTTAGAAAGATACGAAAAAGGTCAAATTGGCTTGGAAGAAATTCTAAAACATCAAAGATATCCTAATGATAAAAGTGGATTAGGATATTCTAAATTTTCAAAACCAAGCACCAATAAGACCGTTTTCGTAAGAGCAAGTGAACAAATTGTTAAAGAAAAGGCCAGCACTTCTAAAGTTCAGCATCAAAATCATAACAAGAAAAACATTGCAAAGAAAAAGAATTATGTTCCTAGATATAGAAGTCACTTTCAACCTACATGTTCTTATTGTGGAATTAAAGGCCATACACCTAATGCTTGCTATGTGCGCAATATTGGTGTTGCTAAAGGGCATTATGTGTGGGTTGAAAAAGGTACTAACTATCAAGGACCCAAAGCAATTTGGGTACCTAACACTAAATTTTGTGTTGTAGGTATGCTTGAAGACAACCACTAATCAATGGTATCTTGATAGCGGTTGCTCGAAGCATATGACGGGAGACTTAAACAAATTTTCAAGTCTATCATTAAAGGCCAAAGGATACGTCACTTACAGTGATGATAATAAAGGAAAAATTCTTGGAGTTGGAACCATTGGTGCACCTCCATGTACAATCATCGAAGACGTTCTTTATATGGAAGGCCTTAAACACAACCTACTTAGCATAAGTCAATTGTGTGACAAAGGGTTCCGAATCAACTTCATAAAGGAGGAATGCTTGATAGAACATGAAGTCACTCATGACATTTTGCTAAAAGGTAAAAGATATAATAACATTTTTATGATTTCTTTTGATGACTCTTCCTTGAAGGTAAAGTGTCTTATGGCGAACAACAACGAGGCATGGCTTTGGCATAAAAGATTTGCTCACATTCACATGGACCATTTAAACAAGTTGATAAAGCATGATCTAGTTGTTGGTCTTCCGAAGATAAAATTCATCAAGGATAAGTTATGCGATGCATGTCAAAAGGGAAAACAGACCAAGACAACTTTCAAATCCAAGCAAGTGATTTCTACATCAAGGCCACTTCAATTGTTGCATATGGATCTTTTTGGTCCATCAAGAACAAAAAGCTTCGGAGGTAATTTCTACACCTTAATTATTATTGATGATTTCTCTCGATACACTTGGACATTATTTTTAGTGCAGAAAAGTGATGCTTTTAAAGCATTCAAGAAATATGCAAAGAAAATTCAGAATGAAAATCACTCACCATAGCCTCCATAAGAAGCGATCACGGTGGAGAATTTCAAAATTCAGACTTTGAAGAATTTTGTGAAGAGTATGGAATTTTTCATAATTTTTCAGCACCAAGGACGCCTCAACAAAACGGTGTCGTAGAATGGAAGAATAGATCACTGGTAAAGCTTGCAAGGACAATGCTCAGCGACACAAATCTTCCTAAATATTTTTGGGCAGATGCAGTTAGTACAGCATGCTTTGTAAGCAATCGTGTCAATATTCGACCACTCCTCAAAAAGACTCTGTATGAGTTGTTCAAGGGTAGAAAACCAAATATAGCATTCTTCCACATATTCGGATGCAAATGCTTTGTTCTCAACAACAACAAAGATAATCTTGGTAAGTTTGATGAGAAATCCGACGAAGGTATATTTCTTGGTTACTCTCTTTATAGTAAAGCATTTAGAATTTTCAATAAGAGAACACTTACTATTAAAGAATCCATTCATGTTTCGTTTGATGAGACTAACCCCTCCTCGAAAGAGGATAATATTATTATGGATGATGATGATGATATAGTAGGTTCTCCACAACAACAAGAAGAGATTTCAAAGAATCAAGAAATACCACAAGAAGATGTCACTCAAATCATTGAAGAACATCAAGATCTTCCGAAGGAATGGAGAACGCATAGAGATCACCCGATAGATAAAGTTATTGGTGATATTAGCCAAGGCGTTGCAACTCGACTTAATCTAAAGGATGCTTGTCTCAACATGGCTTTTGTATCTCAAATTGAACCAACCAAGATTGATGAAGCTTTAGGCGACGACCAATGGATTGTAGCAATGCAAGAAGAACTTAATCAATTCGAAAGGAATCAAGTTTGGAGTCTTGTACCAAGACCAGACCATAAGCACATCATAGGAACAAGATGGGTGTTCAAGAACAAACTTGACGAGAATGGGATCATAGTTTGTAACAAAGCAAGATTGGTCGCGCAAGGCTACAACCAGGAGGAAGGAATTGATTTTGATGAAACGTTCGCTCCGGTAGCAAGGTTAGAAGCAATTAGATTACTTCTTGCTTACGCTTGTTCTATGAATTTTCAATTGTTCCAGATGGATGTCAAAAGCGCTTTCCTGAATGGCTACATCAATGAGGAAGTCTACGTCAAACAACCTTCGGGTTTTGAAGACTTCAAGAATCCCTCACATGTTTACAAACTGAAAAAGGATTTCTACGGACTAAAACAAGCACCAAGAGCATGGTATGACCGCCTTAACAATTTCTTATGTGAGAAGGGATTTACAAAAGGAAAGGTTGACAAGACATTGTTCATAAAGAAGATCAAAGGAAACACTTTATTGGTTCAAGTCTATGTCGACGACATCATCTTCGGATCATCAAACAAAGAGCTTTGCGAAGAATTCTCACTTATGATGCAAGGAGAGTTCGAGATGTCCATGATGGGAAAATTGAATTATTTTCTTGGACTACAAATCAAGAAAAAAAAGGATGGCATCTTCCTCAACCAATCCAAGTATTGCAAGGAATTGTTGAAGAAATTCGATATGGATAGTTGCAAGGTGATGTCCACTCCTATGGGATCCGGAACGTACGTTGATCAAGATAAATCCAGTACTCCAGTTGATATAACAAAATATCAAGGTATGATCGGTTCATTACTATATTTGACGGCAAGCCGTCCTGACATTATGTTTAGCGTTTGTTTGTGTGCACGCTTTCAAGCAAGTCCGAAGGAATCGCATCTCACAGCCGTAAAGAGAATCATAAAGTATCTCAAAGGGACAATGAACGTCGGATTATGGTATCCTAAAGGTAGTATTTATTCTTTAGTTGGTTACTCTGACGCTGACTATGCAGGATGTAAGACCGATAGTAAAAGCACAAGCGGTACATGTCACATTCTCGGGAATGCATTAGTGTCATGGGCCTGCAAGAAGCAAGCATGTGTGGCACTCAGTACAGCCTAAGCGGAATATATTGCCGCAGGAAGTTGCTATGCACAAATTCTGTGGCTCAAGCAACAACTCCTCGATTACGGTATAGATCTCGGTTGCATTCCTCTTCGATGTGATAATACAAGTGCCATCAACATTACAAAGAACCCGGTCATGCATTCAAGAACAAAACATATAGATATCCGGCATCACTTCCTTCGAGATCACGTATTGAATGGAGATGTAGATGTTACTTTCGTCGACACGCACAATCAACTCGCTGACATCTTCACCAAACCTTTGGCGAAAGAACCATTCTACAAAATTCGGCGAGAACTTGGGATTCTTGATGAAGGTGACATCTGACCTTTTCTCTAATATGTGTATGCATTATTTGTGTTGTGTTTTCATGGGTATGCATTCTGTTTTTAAGTATTTTTCAAAAATTCGAGTGTGTTAATCGATTAACCATATGGGTTAACCGATTAACACTGTTAAATTTTCAATTCTGACTCAATTTTTTGATGTGTTAACCGATTAACCTATATGGTTAACCGATTAACACTGTTAAATTTTCAAAAAAAATCAGAAACAAAAATTAATTAAATTTTTGAAAATATTATATATGATAAATGCATTTTTTATGTGGTCCATATTCTCTTAAGAGTCCAAATCCATATCCAAAATCCTATCCCCTCTTAAAGAGTTTTGTGGAACTTCCCTCTTCAAACCCTAAGTTTTAAAAGCCCACTATCTCTCTCCCACTCTCTAAAGTTGGATAACTCCTCATAACCATCCCCACAACTTCTCCAACCCTAACTTCCTCAGAACCCACAACTTCAGTTCTCTCAAACTTTCATCCATGGCATCCTCACGCAAAGGAAAGGGAAAGCTTCCTAAGTATGCATCAGAATCTGATGACGACAACATTCCAATGGAAACCACCAAAAAGAGGCGCATGGATTTCAAAGTTCGTGTTCGTCAACTTCTGCCGGTAAAGTACGTAAATCTTCGAGCTTTTCCTGCAATCTCATTTGACTTTCCTACACTATTGGAATATCAGCGCATCGACAAGTTCTTCACCGACTCTGGTATTATTTATCCTGATCTTGTTAAAGCTTTTATGAGTAAGATGGATGTATATCTGGACATGGATGAGAACCACATGATCCGTTCCACCATTAGAGACCATGAGTTTGTTGAGAAATTATCCACCCTTGCTAGACACCTTAAGATTCCATCAAAAGGCTGCTTCCTGAGGAAAGGTGTAAACCATGTAGATGGACCTTGGGCAAATTATGATAAAATTGAGTATTACTATCAGATTTGCAGGTTCCCAAAAGAAACAGTTATTGCAAACTCTCGCACCGCTCGTATGCTGTGCTATGCCAAGAATCTGACGGTTTCTGATCGAATGCTTCATTACATTATCTGCTATGTCCTCATCCCAAAGGATTCCAAACACTATCAGATTAATGACTTAGAGATGCAGCTTTTGTACGCAATCAAGAACCGCATAAGGGTCAATTGGATTCTGACCATTATGTATCATCTGCAGCAGCAACTTCAGTGCATCACACGGTTACCGTATGCTCGGTTGATTTCGAGAATTCTGGAATTAACTGAACTAGACCTCAACAGGGAACCGTCCTCCAAGATGAAACCTACAACTAATGAAATCAATGAGATTAACATTGTCAAAAATACTGGTATCATCAAAGCAGCTGACGGTACCTACAGGTATACCGATGACAGTCCTGTCCATCACGCGTATCCAATGCCTGAAGGGGGTCTTACAAGTGAGTTTCTCTATACAACCATGATGAACCAGCATCGAGAGTCAATGAATATGCATAGAGAGACCTCCCGAGCCATTGCCTCCCTCAGAAACCTTATCCTTAACCCTCCACATTCCAACACCCGAGTTGTGGACGAAGAGATTGAAGAAGAGGAAGAAGATGATGTGGATATGCCTGATGAGGATCTTTAGAGAATATCTTGCTGTTGATGTCTTTTATTGCATTGTTTTCTAGTTTTTGATGTTTTATGCTTTCATTTATGTTTGAACTCTGTTTTTAATTGGCATTATAACTCGTACAATATTCACAGTATTGCTGCCGTTTAATTTCATTATGCTTTGCTTCCATATTCTTGTGATTGCTTGCATTATTGGTCTATCTAGTTTTCTTTTTTGAAAGCTCCTTCCTTTTTGCTTATGACAAAGGGGGAGAAGAGCTTTGACTTTCTTATGTCTATGTGTGCAGAATTTTTGCCTATGTATTCGATAGGGGGAATTCATGGACATAGGGGGAGAAAACAAGATCATTGCTAATCATCGTCAAAAATTGCACAAGATCATTTTGGTTGTCATCATCAAAAATGGGGAGATTGTAGAAGCAAGCTTCATCTCAAAGTTTTGATGACGTCAACAAATCAAGATCAAGAATATTTCATCTGTGCAAAAAGGCAAGCGTTTTCAAAAGGCCAAGATCAAGTGGAATGGAAGTGATCAACATTCAAAGCTTCATGAACATTTGACTGATCAACTTTCAAGTTTTGGACACAAGCTATGGTATATCAAAATCCATTAATTTAATTGATATACAAGTGTTCAACATCTTTATCATTTGATCACATTGCATAAGCATACTTTTTAAACTATTAGAATTGATATAACACTATTTTTATAAGCATTTTTCTGAAAAATAGCAGTGTTAACCGATTAGCCATATAGGTTAACCGGTTAACCATTTCAAATTTTGAATATTCTGGTATAACGTTCAAGTGTTAACCGATTAACCATATAGGTTAACCGATTAACACTGAACGTATTTTGAAAAATGGCCTTGTTTCAAGTTCAAAAATGGTTTGAAAATTATACCAGTTCATATTTTGAATTATACTCAAATATACTTGTTGGAAAATGTGTGTTTACACATATAAATTCTGAGTTTTTCAAATTGAAAAACATCCTCCAATAATCAATTTCAAAACAATTCTTTGAATCAAATTCACCACTTTCAAATACTTTTCAAATCTTTTCAAAAGTGTTCATATTGATCATATCTTTCATATGCATAACACTGAACACTTGTGTTGAAATTAAATGAGTGAATTTTGATCAGAAGGAGAAGATCAATCTTAGCATTGATATTACCATTATTACTCTCAAATCAAAGTACTCAGATTACTTATATTTTTGACTTGTGATCCAGGATTGTTGGACACAAGGGTGAGTGTTTACAAGAGGATTGTTCTTGTACACTTGTTGTTTTTATTGTTTGATAGTAGGCCTCACCGATTGATGGTGTGATAGGTTGTACTTTATTAAACAATAGTGAAAACTCTCTTTCGTGTTGAAAGGGGAGTGGAGTACTCTCAGATTGTGAGGGGAACCACTATAAATCTTGGTGTCCACTTTCTTTTTACTTTCTACTGCATTCATCACCAAGAACCTAACCAGTAAAATTTCAAGAATACCGAAAAACCGGAAAAGTACCTAAAAGCCTAATTCACCCCCCCCCCCCCCTCTTAGGCATACTCTGTACTTACAATTTGGTTCTTGAGGGTTTTCAAATGAGGGTCAATGATCAAGTTTAAATCAAGGCACAAACCATAAAACACCTTTAATCATTAAATCAAATAAAAATATTAAAAATAATTGAAAAATAAAATAAAAATATGGAAAAATATCTCAACATATTAAAATATCATAAAATCATTTTTTGGGATTTTTATAAGAGTCAAAACTATTTTTAAAAGATCTAAAATGAAATTGCAAATAAAAGAAAATAAAATGGGAGGAGGGGTGCATCAACAAAAAAGGTTTGAACTGATTTCTTTGAAAACATGCGCATGGGCCTTAGAATGGGGGTGGGAATATCAAATGGGCAAGGCCCAAGACCAAAACACACTCAGATTAATGAAATGCTCTGTTTCATTAATCCATGTGGCGTGACAAATCAGATTTCAAACTCCATGCATGCAGGGTCAAACTGCCACATACCCAGCCACCCCAACTCAAGCCTGGACGCCGGAGCCCTATCTCCGGTCGTCTTCTCAGGCGAACCTCACCGGAGCAATCTGGAAAACATGATAAAAATCCAAACACTTGACATGGTTTTGAATCATTTTTCACGAGGAACTCAAAAATGACATTAGCTTTTAAAAAAGGTTCCTATAACTAGGAGAAATCAGGCCACGAAGATTTTGTGCACAAACTGGAAATCAAACAAAAAGCCACCAAAATGATTCAAACACGGCCTAGTAGAGCTTCAGATGCCCCAGTTATGACCCTAAATCAATGCCTAACATGAGAGTTTCAAGTCATAGAAGTTTACCTAACGGAGCTTTGCCTTTCTGTTGACCAGATGAAACCCTAACTTCTTATCCCCTGACTGAAGCTCTTGCAATGAATTGTGTGATCAAACAAACTCCATGGAAAACCATATAGATGTCTATCGAACCCTTGAATCATGCCTCACCCAAATACATAACCTCATGAACCTCTGATGATCCTCAAGATAGGAAGTGACACCCATACACAAACTTTCTCCTCTCAAGGAGCTTTGAAACCCAACTTTGATGAAGATAGAACTCTTGATGACTTGCAAACGTGCTCTTGCTTGAGCTTGAACAAGAAATTCTCTTGATTGTCAAAAACAAAATCTTGATCCCCTGTCAAGAACCAATGCTATGCAAATGCAAATGCTAAATGATACGAATCATAAGCCAAGATAAAAGAAAAGGTTGGGCAAATTTTGGGGTGCAACAGCTGCCCCTATTCAAACGACTTGGACTTAAAGGTATGAAAAGGAACCGCTTTCAAACATTCAAGGTAAAAGGTGATTGAATATAAAAGAACCTAGAAATTTGCCAACCGCGGGATAGTAAACTGTAGAATTTGTCCACCAAAGTGGAATCACTAGGGAAATGTATCCGAAAATGATGAGAAATGAGCTACTAATCACGAGTTAGAAAGCCTCGACACGCAGTCGGAAACAAACTGATAAACACAGCCTCGACATCAAGTCGGAACAAAACTGGTAAACAAGTTAGACAGTCTCAACATAAAAGTTGGAAAAAAAACATATGTTAAACAACAGGCTCGACACTCAGTCGGAAAGAAACGAACATCTATTAACCAGCAGGCACGACCCTAGGTCGGAAAAGATATCTGCTAACCAGCAGGCTCGACACTAAGTCGGAAAAAGACATCTGCTAACCAACAGGCTCAACACTCAGTCGGAAAAAGAAATCTTCCAACCAGCAGGTTCGACACTCGGTCGAAAAAAGACATCTGCTAACCAGCAGGCTCGACACTAAGTCAGAAAAGCGCATCTGCTAACCAGCAGGCTCGACACTCGGTCGAAAAATAAACTGCTAACACAAGTTAAACAGCCTCAACACAATGTTGGAACAAAGACATCTGCTAACCAGCAGGCTCAACACTCGGTCGGAAAAAGACATCTGCTAACCAGCAGGCTCGACACTCAGTTGGAAAAAGACATTTGCTAACCAGCAAGCTCGACACTCGGTCGGAAAATAAACTATTAACACAAGTTAGACAGCCTCAACACAAAGTTGGAAATAAAAATCTGCTAACCAGCAGGCTCGACACTCGGTCGAAAAAAGACATCTGCTAACCAGCAGGCTTGACACTCGGTCGGAAAAAGACATCTACTAACCAGCAGGCTCGACACTTGGTCGGAAAAAGACATCTGCTAACCAGCAAGCTCGACACTCGGTCGGAAAACAAACTGCTAACACAAGTTAGACAGCCTCAACACAAAGTTGGAAATAAAATTAACCGATTCACAATCTGGAAAAGAGAATTCCGCTGGGGAAAGATGAGCTTAAACAAGCAAACTCTGTTGGGGAGATGAAGATAAGATGAAAACATCTATGAAAGATTTTGCTGGGGTCTGGATACCACACAGGCTCACGAATTATGTTGTTATCTGCTGGAGAGATATTGGGCAACCAAAGGTAACAACCTGGCTTATGCTTCATATGCATATGTTTGAAAATGGCATAATGCTCCATACAAAATGGAAATGCTACGCATTTGGGAGGATGTTATGCAAAATGCAAATGCAAAGGAACACCACCGCAAAAAGGTGCCGAAATAAACGGCAAGCAAACTCGTGCTGGGGAAAACGCCCTAAACGGCCTCCTAGAAATAGAACTCTCTTGGGGATAGAGAATAATTCATTGGGAAGTTATCCCAAAAATTCGCTCCGAAGAAAACCAATAACCACTGGATTCTGCTGAGGACAACGCCCTGAATGGCCTCCCGAGATAAGACTCTCTCGAGGATAACTCCACCCTGCTGGGAATACTTCCACTCTACTGAGGAATACATCCACTCTACTGGGGATTGAGAATAATTCATTGGGAAGTTATCCCAAAATCTAGCTCTGGAGAACACCAATAACCGCTGGATTCTGCTGCGGACGACTTCACTGAGGAATACTCATCAAGGGAATCAACATTAACCTATGCTTGGGGAAATGAGTCAATAACATAGACTCTATGGGGAATTTCATTGAACTTGTCCCACTGCTGGGGAATAATCCCAAATACTTGCTGGAGATAAACGTGCATCACTGCCGGGGAAATTCAATCTCAACCTGTTGGGGGATAAGTGCACATCACAACCTGCTGGGGATAACCACAGTCTTAACCTGCTGGGGAGATATGCACACCATAATCTCAACCTGCTGGGGAAGCACTTCTGATCTGATATCATCACCCTGTGGGGATAGAGACATGCCTCTATCGGGAATACCCTTTTGAAACAATCTTAACTGTGAGAGCCCTACAAATGACAAACAAACAACGTGTCCTGTATGCAATAAAGGCTATTTCGGTCATCGTCCATGACATCATTCATATAAATCATTGTTTCAATTATGGTTAGCAAAACCCCACAAGTTTATGTATGCAAAGTTTTATCAAAAACATCGGGCATCTTTTTGCAAACAAAACAGTAAAAAGCAACAACAGGAATAGAAAGCTTCTTGTGGAAATGTACTTCATTGATTGAAAATGGCCTGTAAATAGGAAAATTACATCAGATGCAACTCCTAAAAAGAGAAAGTTGCGCAAAAAATACAAAATGCAACAGATATACAAATGTTGGCAATGTGGAAACAGACAACCACTATGTGTCGATTCGACTATGACTCGCATGACTTTGATGCTTCACCAATGCTTTTCCTTCTGAAGAGACTGGCTTGTTAACCTGCGGGTCCTCCAAGAATCCAACTGTGCTCATAGGTCGGACGCAGACCATAGTCGTTTGCTTTTCAATCCCTAACTTTTTCTTGAATCGCCCTTGCGGGTTTTCAATTCACCGGGATACCCTTTTTTTGCCAAAGTCGCCTTTTCAGGTTTTCAACTTTGCTTCTTTTTCTTTTTTATCCCTAATTTTTTCCCGAACCTTTTCTTTTTATGGTTCGCCGGGATGCCCCATTTTTTCCTGGATTTTCTTTTTCTTTCCAGCGGGTCTGTTTTTAAGCAAAGTATTTTTTGATTACGTCTGTGTTCACAGGGGACGTAAAATCTTCACCGTCCATAGTTGACAAAAGTAAGGCTCCTCCGGAGAAGACTTTCCTTACCACGTATGGACCTTCATAGTTGGGGGTCCATTTGCCCATGTGATCTGTTTGCGGAGGGAGGATCCTCTTCAGCACTAAATCACCTGCCTGAAAATGTCGAGGGCGCACTTTCTGATAGAAGGTATTCTTCATTTTGCTCTGATATAATCGGCCATGGGCGATAGCTACCAATCTTTTCTCACCAATTAGATTAAGTTGATTCAACCTAGCCTTCACCCATTCTGCCTCATCAAGCTTCACATCAACCAACAACCTCAGGGAAGGAATCTCGACCTCTAATGGTAGGAAAACTTCCATACCATACACCAGCGAGAAAGGAGTTGCCCCAGTCGACGTACGCACCGAGGTACGATATCCATGCAAAGCAAAGGGCAACATCTCGTGCCAATCCTTATAAGTTACCACCATCTTCTGTACAATCTTCTTGATATTCTTATTGGCTGCCTCGACAACACCATTTATCTTTGGGCGGTATGGAGAAAGTTGTGGTGTTCGATCTTGAAACTTTGGCACAGTTCCTTCATCATCTTGTTGTTCAAATTCGAACCATTGTCAATAATGATTCGATCTGGCACTCCATATCGGTATATGATGTCCTTCTTGATAAAGCGGGCCATTACCTGTCTGGTTACATTGGAAAAAGAAGCTGCTTCTACCCACTTGGTGAAATAATCGGTTGCCACCAAGATAAAGCGATGTCCATTGGAAGCGGTCGGCTCGATCTTGCCAATCATATCAATGCCCCACATAGCAAAGGGCCAAGGAGATGCCAAGACATTCAATGGACTTGGCGACACATGCACCTTATCAGCATAAATCTGGAATTTATGGCACTTCCTAGCGTACTTGAAATAATCATATTCCATAGTCATCCAGTATTAACCTGCTCTCAACAATTTCCTAGACACTGCATGTCTGCCAGCATGTGTTCCGAAAGAACCTTTGTGGACTTCTTTCATTATCAAGCTTGCTTGATTTTTGTCCATACACCGTAACAATACCAAGTCGAAGTTTCTTCTGTAAAGCACATTGTCCTTGTTCAGGTAGAAATTCCCTGCCAACCTTCTCAGAGTCTTCTTATCCCGGCTCGATGCCCCAGGTGGATACTCTTGATTCTTGAGAAATTTTTTTATATCAAAATACCAAGGCTTCCCATCCGATGCTTCCTCTACTACGAATATGAATGTCGGCATGTCGAGGCGCATGATAGTGATCATCGGAGCTTCATTCCAATAATTCACTTTATACATCAATGATAAGGTCGCCAAGGCATCTTCCATCTGGTTCTCGGCCCTCGACACATGATGAAACTCCACTATGTCAAAGAAAGACAGCAATCTCCTGGCATAATTCATGTAAGGGATCAGATTAGGCTGACGAGTTTCGCACTCTCCTTTAATCTAGTTAACGACTAAAGCTGAATCACCATATACATCGAGGTTCTTGATTCTCAAATCAATGGCTTCTTTTATACCCATGATGCATGCTTCATATTCAGCTTCGTTATTGGTTCAGGCAAACGTTAGCCGGGCGGTAAACGGTATGTGGGAACCGTGAGGAGTTGTAATGATTGCCCCCATTCCATTGCCATATGAGTTAACAACACCGTCGAAAATCATTTTCCATTGAGAGCCTATTTCGGGACCCTCATCTGGTAGTGGCTCATCACAATCCTTCATCTTCAGAAACATTATGTCCTCATCAGGAAACTCAAATTTCATTGGTTGATAATCTTCAATCGGCTTCTCTGCAAGATACTCTGACAAAACACTTCCCTTAATGGCTTTTTGGGAAAGATACTGAATATCGTATTCTGTCAGAACCATCTGCCACCTAGAAATTCTTCCAGAAAGTGCCTGCTTTTCGAACACGTACTTGATTGGATCCATCTTCAAAATCAACATGGTTGTGTGGTTTAACATATACTGCCTTAGGCGCTTGGCTGACCATGCAAGTACACAACATGTTTTCTCTAGCATTGAGTATCTGGACTCATATTTTGTGAACTTCTTACTCAGGTAATAGATGGCATGCTCTTTTCTTCTCGTCTCGTCGTGTTGACCGAGTACACACCCCATTGAGTTCTCAAGAACCGTCAAGTACATGATAAAAGGTCTCCCTGCCACTGGAGGCATCCGTATCAGAGGCTTCTGCAAGTATTCTTTTATCCTTTCAAATGCCCTTTGACAATTTTTGTTCCAAACGAATGCTTGGTCTTTCTTTAGAAGTTTGAATATTGGTTCACAGGTGGTTGTAAGGTGAGATATGAACCTGGCAATATAGTTCAATCTCCCCAGAAAACCACGAACCTCTTTTTCTGTTTTTGGCGCTGACATTTCTGAAGGTGGGAAAAACACTTAGAAGGGGGGGGGGTTGAATAAGGGTTTTAAAATAATTAAGATGATAGAAAAATAACACGGTATTTTTATCCTGGTTCGTTTGAACTCAAACTAATCCAGTCCACCCTACCAAGGTGATTTGCCTTTCTCAACAAGGATTTAATCCACTAAATCAAACTGATTATAGTGTAAACCACTAAGACAACTGTCTTAGTTTTCTCAAGAATTCTGACCACACTTGGTCTCTTAAGGAATCTTTTACAAAGATAAACTAACAATTGTGTTTAAGATGTGCTTCTAAAAAGCTATATCACAACAGTGATTTTTACACAAGTTTTAGAACGAAAATAAACTATTCAGCTCTTGAAGAAAGTTTGTATGATTTGTTTGCCAAGTGATTTTTCAATAGTTCCGTCAACCTTTGAAGTGATGCTAAGACTTACTTTTATAGTACTTTGAAATCCATTTCTCAAAGACTGTGCAATCTGTGCATTCTGTTCTTTTTATCTTCTATTGACTTTTCCTTTCTCAGAAGAGGAATGTTCTGACAAATCCTTTTTGTCTGAAATCCTGTGTCATGCACGAATGAGGAAAGAGACATTTAGGATAAGACAAGGAATATGCCAACGGATCTTTATTTGAACAACATCTTCTTCAACAACTTTGGAACATCTTGCATCAGAACTTCTGATGATGTTCTTAGTTGTTCAGATCAGAGTTAACTCAATAAGAGTTTCACTATTAGAGTTTGCAGCAAAGTGCTTTAAGCGTGAAATCCTTATCAGAGCATACTTGCTTATCAGAGCTTATGTACTTGCAGCGTTAAGTACTTCCAGAGTCTTCTGAAGCTTTACATATGTTCTTTACTCAAGTTCTTCTTAGCTTCACTCAGAGTCACTGTAGCAGATCAGAGTCTTCTGATGTGTTGCTTCTGACGTTCAGAGCTTTTTCGTTCTGTGGTGTTCAGAGGCGTTCTTGCTTCCAGAATAATATTAATTTTGATATCTGAAACAAATAAACACTTGAACATAATTAGAGTATATAAGTTCTCTATATAAAATTTCATTAATGTTATCATCAAAACTATGAGATATATGAAACACCAATCTGTATTCTAACAATCTCCCCCTTTTTGATGATGACAAAAACTATGGGAAATTTTGTTTAAATAGAAAATAAATATTTCTCCCCTTGAGAATATTGATCTCCCCCTGAAATGAATACTTCTGAGAAGATAAAATACTTCCCTTTCAGCTTCTGTATTCTTTTCAGCTTCAGAGGAAACTTGCAGATTCTCAGACTTTTAGTTCAGAGTTAATTCTTAGAAATTTGTCAGATGAGAATTATTAGCTCTGAAACACTCAAAAATATGATTAAATGAAATTTATCATGTATGAGTTTCCTTTGGTAACTGTTTATGTGAATTATCAAAATTACCATTTTCTCCCCCTTTTTGTCATATCAAAAAGAAAATCTTTAAGAAAAACTTTAAGACAGAAAAAAAAAGATAACAGAGGAAAAACAATAAAGCATAAGATAAGTTTAGTCAGAAAAACATAGATACCCATATTTTCTTGGGTGCTCTGGGGTTAGTAGGTTTGAAATTCTTTCTGAATTTCTTTCCCTTAAAAGTATTTTTGTTCTGCTGAGGTTTTGGTTTATTAAACACAGGTTTGTTCTGATCAGAACGTGTGTGCTTAATATCATTTAAATGACCATATTTGAAGTGAGTATACAAAGGAGAATACTTAATGATTAGTTTATCAACAGGTTTTGGATTTAATTCCCTCCTAGAAGGTGATTCATATCCAATTCCCTTTCTGTTGTTTCTGCTTACGCCATAGATCATTGAAGCCATCTTGCTTCTATCTAGGCCTCTGGCCAGAAACTTCTGAAAGCTATAATCATACTCTTCTAAAATGTTTTTAGAGCATGATATAAGATCTGAGTCAGATTTTTGAGCTTTTTCTAAATCGTTTTTCATTTTAAGATTGTTTGCTTTAAGCTCATCAACTTCTGATCTCAGCTGATCATTCTCAGATGCAAGACAGCTTTGAAGCTTCTTTTATTTGAGTTTGATCTTGCTGTAGCTTTCAAGAATTTCATATAAACGTTCAGCAAGTTCAGCTCTAGAAAGTTTAGAAAATACCTCTTATGAATTTGATTCTGATTCAGATTCAGCAGTTTCTTCGTGGTCTTCCACGTCAGCCATTAGTGCTACATTAGCACATTCATCTTCTGATTCTGATGAAGATTTAGAAGCATCTGAATCGTCCCACATGGCCATTAGCACTTTCTTTTTCTTTTCAAACTTTTTTCTGGTTTTCTCCTTCAGAAGTTTGGGACATTCATTTTTATAGTGGCCAGGCTCCTTGCACTCGTAGCACACTACATCTTTCTTTCCATATTTCTTATGTCCAGAAGATTCGCCATGCTTATTAGATCTCTTGAAGTTTCTGAACTTCTTTTGTTTATGCTTCTAGAGTTGGTTTATCCTTCTGGAAAGCAAAGACAATTCATCTTCTTCAGAGGAAGATTCTTCAGAGCTTTCTTCAATAACCTGCAAAGCTTTAGCAGATTTGTTAGATTTTAGCGCAACAGACTTACCTTTCTTCTGAGGTTCGTCTTCTTCCAGCTCAATCTCGTGACTCCTTAAAGAACTGATCAGTTCCTCCAGAGTGATCTTATTCAGATCCTTTGCAAGCTTCAGCGCTGTCACCATTGGTCTCCACCTTGTTGGCAAGCTTCTCATTATCTTCTTGACGTGATCAACAGTAGAGTAACCTTTGTCCAGAACCTTCAGACCAGCAGTTAGAATCTGAAACCTTGAGAACATAGCTTCTACAGATTCATATTCCTCCATCTTGAAGGCCTCATATTTCTGAATGAGCGCCAAGGCTTTTGTCTCCTTTACTTGGGAGGTTCCTTCATGCGTAATTTTTAAAGATTCAAACATATCAAATGAAATATCTCTATTTGTTATTTTCTCATACTCAGTATGAGATATTGCATTTAATAGAATGGTTCTCTCCTTGTGATGGTTTCTAAACTCCTACTTTTGTTGATCAGACATAGACTTTCTGTCAATCTTTTTACCTTCATCATTTGTAGGATGAATGTAACCATCAGTAACCAAATCCCATAAGTCAGCGTCATAGCCTAGAAAGAAACTTTCTATTCTATCTTTCCAGTAATCAAACTTCTCACCATCAAACATGGGAGGTTTGGTGCTGATTCTGTCTCTATCATCGTATTTGTTGTTGTATGAAGTTGAAGTTGAAGCTTCAACAACCATGATGAATCAAGAACAATAGATTAAGATTTTTTCCCAACAGGATCTTTTTTTGTCACGGTTAAGTGAGAGCACTTAAAGAACCGGAGCTCTGATGCCAACTGAAGGTGGGAAAAACACTTAGAAGGGGGGGGGGGGGGTTGAATAAGGGTTTTAAAACAATTAAGATGATAGAAAAATAACACAGTATTTTTATCCTGGTTTGTTTGAACTCAAACTAATCCAGTCCACCCTACCAAGGTGATTTGCCTTTCTCAACAAGGACTTAATCCATTAAATCAAACTGATTATAGTGTAAACCACTAAGACAAATGTCTTAGTCTTCTCAAGAATTCTGACCACACTTGGTCTCTTAAGGAATCTTTTACAAAGATAAACTAACAAATGCGTTTAAGATGTGCTTCTAAAAAGCTATATCACAACAGTGATTTTTACACAAGTTTTAGAACAAAAATAAACTATTCAGCTCTTGAAGAAAGTTTGTATGATTTGTTTGCCAAGTGATTTTTCAATAGTTTCGTCAACCTTTGAAGTGATGCTAAGACTTGCTTTTATAGTACTTTGAAATCCATTTCTCAAAGATTGTGCATTCTGTTCTTTTTGTCTTCTATTGACTTTTCCTTTCTCAGAAGAGGAATGTTCTGACAAATCCTTTTTGTCTGAAGTCCTGTGTCATGCACGAATGAGGAAAGAGCCGTTTAGGATAAGACAAGGAATATGCCAACGGATCTTTATTTGAACAACATCTTCTTCAACAACTTTGGAACATCTTGCATCAGAACTTCTGATGATGTTCTTAGTTGTTCAGATCAGAGTTAACTCAATCAGAGTTTCTCTATCAGAGTTTGCAGCAAAGTGCTTTAAGCGTGAAATCCTTATCAGAGCATACTTGCTTATCAGAGCTTCTGTACTTGCAGCGTTAAGTACTTCCAGAGTCTTCTGAAGCTTTACGTATGTTCTTTACTCAAGTTCTTCTTAGCTTCACTCAGAGTCACTGTAGCAGATTAGAGTCTTCTGATGTGTTGCTTCTGACGTTCAGAGCTTTTTCGTTCTGTGGTGTTCAGAGGCGTTCTTGCTTCCAGAATAATATTAATTTTGATATCTGAAACAAATAAACACTTGAACATAATTAGAGTATATAAGTTCTCTATACAAAATTTCATTAATGTTATCATCAAAACTATGAGATATATTAAACACCAATCTGTGTTCTAACAATTTCTTGTATTGCTTTTATCTTCACAGGGTCTACCTCAATTCCTCTTTCACTAACAATGAACCCCAATAGCTTCCCTGACCTCACTCCGAAAGTGCACTTATTTGGATTCAACCTCAATCTGAATTCCCTCAACCTTTCGAACAACTTCAAAATATTAACCAGATGCTCTTCCTCCGTCTGTGACTTTGCGATCATGTCATCAACATAGACCTCGATCTCATGATGAATCATATCATGAAAGAGAGTCACCATCGCCCGCTGATAAGTTGCCCCTTCATTTTTTAATCCAAAAGGAATAACTTTATAGCAAAAAGTCCGCCACGGCGTGATAAAGGTTGTTTTCTCCATGTCTTCTGGGGCCATCTTGATTTGGTTGTACCCAGAGAAGCCATCCATGAAGGAAAACACAGAATGTTGAGCGATATTATCAACTAACACATCAATTTGGGGGAGCGGGAAATCATCTTTCGGGCTCGCTCTGTTCAGATCTCTGTAATCGACGCACATCCTGACCTTTCCATCCTTTTTAGGTACAGGGACAATGTTAGCGACCTACGGAGGGTAGTTTGTAACAGCAAGAAAACCGGCGTCCAATTGCTTTTGGACCTCTTCCTTAATCTTAACTGCCATATCAGGCCTGGTTCTTCTCAACTTTTGTTTTACAGGTGGACATTCTTCTCGAAGAGGTAGACGGTGTACTACTATGTCCGTATCCAGCCCTGGCATGTCTTCGTACGACCAGGAAAAGACGTCTCTGTACTCACGGAGCATTTAGATCAGTCTTCTTTTGACACCATCTTCCAACGCAGCCCCAATTCTGACTTCTTTTCTGTCCTCTTCGGTGCCCAGATTGACAACTTTGATTTCTTCATGGTGAGGTAGAATGACTTTCTCTTCTTGTCTCAAAAGTCTGGCAAGCTCTTCAGGCAAGTCATCTTCTTCATCAATCTCTTCTTCAGCTTGAAAAATGAGACTGTCAAAATCATACCGAGTCATAGTCGAATCTGAATCAGCGACATCTGCAATGTGCAACCTGCATGATTGATATTTTATGCTTAAAATGATATGCAAACAAGCATAAACACATTGCCATTTTATTGTCAAAAATAAAAAGACGAAAAACAGTGATCAAAATATTTGAATGCAAACAAACACCTTTCATTGATGATAAAAAAGCAAAATTCAAACATAAACAAATAAGGGCTCTACAAAGTAAAGCCACTACATCCTAGGCGGAACGTAGGACCACACATAATCAAAACAAAGAAATTACTCTTCAAAGGTAACTTGAATGACTTCCTCGATAGTCCAGTTGTATAAGCTTTAACCAGGAACACACAGCTGAATCCACGTGTCCATATCACAATCACTATCTCCTTCGTTATCTCCCACAACATTGATTCTGTCACAGATGACCCCACCGCTGGTAAAATACATCGGTCCTCTGTACTTTGGAGCACTATGCGAGGAGGAAGATAGGTTGTATCCCAAACAAAATTTGTCTTGCTTATTGGGAATGTTGAGGACTTGACCCCATCTCTGTGAAGAACCAGACTCTACCACAACACGAGCTTCTTTGAAAGAAGACATTGAAATTTCAGGAGCTATGTCCTCAACAGGAGGCGTTCCCTTAATCTGCACCACTTCAAATGCATAACACAGTGTTTCATGGATCTCTCCATCCACCTCTATATATTTGAAGGACGACAGGTGACTAACCATGATGTCATCTTCACCACACACTGTTACAATCCTTCCTTCAACCATGTATTTTAGCTTCTGATGCAAGGTCGAAGTAACTGCTCCTGCAGAATGAATCCATGGTCGACCAAGTAAGCAGCTATACGCTGGCTGAATGTCCATGATGTAGAAAATGGCATTAAAGATCTCCGGGCCCACCTGGATTGGTAAAGTAACTTCACCAAACACTGATCTTCGAGTCCCATCAAACGCTCTTACGACTAGATCGCTGGGAGTACAAATCACACCCTGGGTGTCCAACTTCATTAAAGATTTCTTGGGCAACACGTTAAGTGAAGACCCTGTATCAACCAAAACATGCGACTAAACAGCCCCCTGCACTAAATGGAGATATGTAGGGCATGATTATGATTTCTTGTTGCTGGAGTCAAGTCTAGATCTGTGAACCCCAAGCCATTGCCAGCGTTTACATGGGATACTACCCCTTCAAGATGATTGACAGAAATCTCCTGCGGTACGTAAGCAGTGTTTAGAATTCTCAACAACGCGTTCCGATGTGCCTCAGAGCACATCAACAGAGATAAGATGGAGATCTTGGAAGGAGTTTGTTGCAAATGATCCACAATTTTGTAGTCACTCTTGCGGATAAGTCGCATAAATTCCTCTACATCTTTGATTAAAGAGTCTTGCTCTTTTTGTTGCAAACTCTCCTCCGCTACAGCCTTACCCTTTCCTTTATCAGTTCTTTCCAAATTAACATCTGGAGAGGAGAACACTCTACCGCTTCTGGTTAAACCTCCGGCCCCAACAATATTATCCACAGACGAAACTCCAGATGACGCCCCCCCCCCCCCATTCTTGCTTCTGTCCATGACAAAATACCTCTACCTTATAATTCCATGGGATGGCCTTGGTACTTTTGTAAGGTATTGGTCCGGCTTTAGTGATGATCACTGGCGCTGGCCTTGGAGGCGCTAAAATATTTATTGTTCTGTAGGGGATTGAAATCGTCGTGATTTCATCCTGCTCACTGTTAATTTTCTTCACATCTTTTTCTTCTTCGATTCTATCAAACTGCAAAATACCCTCATTTATCAAGCCTTGAATATGGTTTCTTAGATCAACACAACCTTCCAGATGCACAACACATCCTTTAAAACCTTCTGAACAAACGGGGAAAACACCCCCTTTAAAAAATCTACTCTTCACAAAACTTAACAGCGTCTTCAACTCTGCCACATCAGTTATCAGATGCAAATTCTCTCCCTCAATAATGGCGTTAGATCCGGCTACCCCATGATTCGGCATTGGGTTCTGATTCACATTCGGGGTTTCGTTGGTAAAATTAATTGCTTTGGTGTCAATAAGATCTTGCCCCTTGTACTTAAAAGCTTTGCAATTGTCTATGTTGTGGCCCGGAGCGCCAGAATGAAACTCGCACCTTGTATTCGCGTCATAGCCTGGGGGTGGCGCACTTGTATGTGGTGCCAGAGTTCTTTTTTGGATCAGCTGTAATTGAAACAGATGTTGAAGAAGTTGAGAGTATGGCATAGGCGTAGTATCAAACTGCCTATTAACGGTCCTTCCTCGATCTTAAAATCTGCGCGGTGCAATATTTTGTTGTTGAGGTACCGCTAGAATGGTTATGCTAGCAACCTGTTGTTGTTGAGGCTAATATTACGGTTGACGCTGAGCTCTATTTCTATTTCTGTTTCTATAAGCTGTCGCTGCATTGGTATCTGCTTCTCTTTTCTTTGAATTTCCAAACGTCTTCCTTCCTCCACCTGATGTGGATCCTTCTCCACTCTGAATTTTACCCAACTTGATTCTGTTCTCTACTCTCTCACTGGTTATAATCAAATCATAAAAAATTCCAGACATATTTCCAATTAGCTTCTCATAATAAATTCCTGGCAACATTGCCACGACCATATCAATAAGCTCCCTCTCCACCATCGGAGGTTGAACTCTGGCTGCTAGTTCATGCCACCTTTGGGCATACTCTTTAAACCCCTCATTGCTCCTATGAGACAGATTCTGTAACTGAACTCGATTCGGAGCTAGGTCACTATTATACTGATAATGAAGGACAAAGGCCTCTCCCAGATCCCTCCAACTTCTGATATGGGTCCCCTCTAGGCCCATGTACCATTCTAGTGAAGGCCCTGACAAGCTATCTTGGAAAAAGTGCATCAGCAACTTCTCATCGTCTGAGTAGGCAGACATCTTCTGATAATAAGATCTTAGATGTACTATGGGACAGGTTGTCCCTTTATACTTATCGAAGTCTGGAACTTTGAACTTAGGCGGAATCTTCACCCCTAGAATCAGCCCCAAGTTGGACATGTCAAGCCCTAGAGAGTTCTGATTCTCGAGATTCTACATCTTTTCCTCAATCATTTTAAACCTTTTATCTGCATCAGTCTGAAGGCCTAAACCCAAGTCTCCAATTGAGAAAACATCATCTTGTTCATCCTCCTCCCACTGAGGACCTGCTGCCCCATGTGCAACGCCCGCTGTACCTGGTACATGAACTCCTGGTTGGTGACCTCCACCCGGAGGAATGACAACAGTAGGAATATCATTAGCCTGAGGAGTATTCCCATCAGCCGGGGGAGGAATAGCAGTGGTCCCTCTATGTAAGACCCCACTACCATCCAACCTGGCAATTAGTGGCTGGACTAGTGTTCTGAGCTGCTCTTGCCCATTGGCAACTCCTTCCATCAGATCCATGAACTGAGCCATCCGATCTCTGAACTCTTGCAGCTCTAGTTGTATCTGATCCATAGCTCTTTGTTGATTCCCTCTGGTCGAGTATCTGTGAAGCGTCTGGTCTTCTATCCTGAAAACTACTGGAAGAAAACCACACAGAGGTAAGGTTAACGGGCCCAAGAACACCTGTGATGCAACATGAAAATGACAATGAAAAATGCAAGCATGCAAATATGATTCAGGGAAATTCTCTCCTTGATTCTAGTTCCACAAAGAAACAGGAGTCAGGAGAAGCAACAGGTAGAACCATAAATCCCTTCTCATAAATAAAATGAGAGCAAGAGTCACTGTACACAACATAACACTGAGGAATACAACAGAAAATGATCATATGACCCTATCTAACAAGCCTGGTGATGGTCGGAGTACAAGATAATAACAAAAGAAAAGAAACACTACAGAGGAAGCTGCATCAGATAACTCTCCCTTCAGCCACGGTAACGAGTCTGAAACTCCTCTAACAACTCCTTAGTATCTGGATGTTCAGGCCTTGTAACTAATGCCTGAATGAGCAACTCCCTTCTACTGATAACCTCTTTCAAATCCTGAGTATAATCCTCCCAAGCACCTTCTACAAAAGTGTCTTCGAGTCTTGGTTTCTTTAGTTATGCTCTTATCTTGTATTCTTCCAACGTTGCCAGAGCTTCTCATAGCTTACAATCAACTTCATACTGCTGAGATGATTCCCCTAAAGCTTTTTCATCTTTAATCCTGATTTGCGTCTTCAACCTATCAATCTGTTGATAGAGCTCATCCTCTCTTCCCTTGTTGGCAGTTAGAGAGGCGTTCCACTGATCGTTGAATTTGGATATCTCCAGGCACGCTCTTTCCAACTTTTTCTTCTTGCCTTTTAGGACATTACCCATGCTCCTTAAATCCTAACCAAGTCATTCTCGGACACGAATCTCTTCAGTCAATTCTTTCCCCATCTTGTTCAGAATTTCTGTCTTCTTCTTGGACAAATAGGCTACTTCATTCTTTTCACTCCTTAGCTGAATAACCTCTTTTTACAGCTCTTCATTGGCTTTGCGTAGCTCTTCTTTCTCGGCCCACAGCTGGTTATACTTCTGAATGTCAACTGTTGTTGGTTCTTCAGCTACCAAAGGATATAAAGGCTCTCTGACCGGGAATGGTAGCAACAGTCTTTCCACCCTCTCTTGGATCCACTCTACATATGGTCCATAGGCTCTACAGTCACCCTTACCCAAAGAACATTTTCCTCTCTGGTGAATCCTTCCCAAGCCTTTTTCAAACTGGTTAGAGTATCACTATTAGCCACTCCTGTGAAATACAGAGATTCCTGTATTTCCTCCTCCTTCGGGGGTTCTCTGAATGTGTAACCAAATTTTCTGACAGCAAGAGCACGATTATAATTGATACCACCTTTCCTTCCTATCAGAGGAATATTGGGAAAGTTTACACAACTGAAGATAATCTCTTTACCAAGCAGATCCCTGTTGAACCAAACAATATTCTCTGACGTCAAACCCATGAGCCTCTATGACCAATCAACTGTGTCTGCAGTATCAACAAAGGGTCCAACCTTAGGAAGATGTCCCATAAACCATCTGTAGAGAAGTGGCGCACAACAGGAGACAGTCTTTCCTCTTTTGTTCTCATTCTTGTAGTGTATGGAATGGTATACGTCTCCCAAGAGAGTAGGCACAGGATTTCGAGAAGCGAAAATATGAAAGGCATCCATATCCATGAAATCTGGTACATTAGGGAACAAGACTATCCCATATATACATAAGGCCAGAATAGCGTAGAAAACCAACCAACATCCCTCCTTAGCAAAGTGTTGAGCTTTACTCACCAAGAATGATAGTGGAAAACCAGGGACTCCGCTCCTCCACACTAACTTACCATCCAACTCAGAGATATCCAGATGAAGAGCATTAGCCAACTTAGTCAAATCAGGTTCTTCTTCAGAGTGAAATAAAGGCACTTCCTCCAAGACTGGAACTCCCATTAACAGAGAAAACTCCTCCAAGGTTGGCATCAAGACATAACCAGGGAAAGTGAAGCAACACAACTGAGGATCATAGAACTGCAGTAGAGTGTGAATACCTCCTAATTCAAATCTTGAGATCTTACGGACAAAGCTCAAAATCCTCCCATAATCCTTCCTGAAGTCCTCCATAACACTATGATCAACCATAGAAATAAGACCAATTAAAGGCCCTAACTCCGGCGTCAGGAACTTGTAAACGACAATCTTTTTCAACCCAGGCTCCATAATAACAGCGGACCAAATCACTAGAATCAAAGGGAAAATGAACATCTGAAATCATAAATACATGCAAATGTTAAAATGCAGATGAAAATGCAGATGCAAACAGGGGATCAAGACTGCTATGCTGCTGACTGAGCTGAAACAGAATTTCACTTCGACGAGAAAATTCCAGAACATCAGAATACCAAAGCACTGAAGCAATAGAAACCCACAATATCAAGGATCAAAGGTCCGCACTGACGAGAAAACCAGAAATCCGGGTAGGTTGAAGGTCAAGTTTCCTGCATAACCCCTCCCAATCACGGGTATGGACCTAATCTCTGATAAGGTTCGATATCCTATGCAGGTCGTCAGTGTCACAGACTCTCGAGAAATGATGATACATTCACCATTTCTGGTTTGGCATCATGGTGAAACGAGGAGGCCTTACTCAACTGACTTCCCAATAATCGATCTCCAGAGTCGTTAATTTTCAGATCCAACACCCTCTCAACTGTCCAAAATGCATAGGATAGGATGTCTTCAAAGAAAACCTCGTCTGAACGCGAATTTCATGAGGACTGGTGCACGTAATGAGTGTTGTATATTTAAGCCTTATTTTAATTATTCTATTTTTTCTATTACTTCCTCACCATACCAAGGTTCTCACTACAACCTATCTAAACCCCACGTACACATACATATTTAATCTGATGTATACGAAATACCAAATAATTAAATATAAATATAAATAATTTAATTAAATAAATTAATCGAATTTCAGGGTGTTACATTCGACCTCTCACTCAGATATGACTCTAAGTTAAGTCTCTTAGACTAGACTTTAATCGCGTCCTTAGGGGGAGACTTTATGTTATATCCCACCTGAGGAAATTTGAAGTCCCTTAGGTGCGGAGTTTATGTAAACCTGTTCAGCCCGATTTAAAAGCTCACATTGTTGGTTCGAGATAATTTTGTAGAAAATATCGGTTTAGCTTGGGGATTAACCGCTTCAAGTTTTTGTTTGGAAAGAAGAATAACTTCTTCAATCCTCCATTGGAAAGAAGACTGACCGCTTTACTCTGTTGTTTGTTGTTTGGTTGAAATTTAGCCATAAACTTCATTTTTATTTGTATAAGTGGGTTCGAGAGTTCAACCTACTAAAAACTCTTAAGATTTATTAAATACTCTCAAGAAAAAATCTTAGGGAGATGATTAGGTCTTTTTCTTTTTACTGAACATCTATAATTCCTGGTGTTATTTATTTATCCTCGACTCTTTACTTACACATTTTATTCTTAATTTCAGCTACTAATTTCTAAGACATTTTAAAAAGGGTTTAAAACTCTAAAAACAATTGTAAAATTCTTTCAAACAACATTTTTTATGAAACTCATAATTCACCCACCCCTCTTGTGCGTGGAGTCATATGCCCAACAAGTGACATTAGAGCCTTATTCTTGTTTAAAGGCTAATCGTTTTAGGAGGAAGATGACTTCCAACATATATTCTAACAAGAGATCTTTTCTAAATGCAACTCGTTATTTTATGGTGTTAGGTTTAAAATATGGAAAACTAGATTTAGAATATTTTTTTCAAAATATTTTTTTTTGAATTGTGGAAAACTCTAATCAATGGTATGTTTATTCATACTCACCGAATTGATAGAGAAGTAGTAGATAAAATTTATTCTCTTTGGTCTATGGAAGAAAATAGAAAATTTGAAAATAATTTTAAAGCTAAGAGTTTTCTAATAATGACTCTAGAGTATAGTAAACTTCTTTATGTTTATAATTTCAAAATTGTCAACAAAATGTGAGATACTCTTGAAATGATATATGAAATTTCTCTAAATATTAAATAAAAGGAAATAAACACATGAGATCAAGAAGATGATGACATCATTCATCCATGTTCTTCAAAATTTAGAATTAATGGAAACTATATTGAAATGTTAATTCATTAGTAACCAATTTCATTGAATTAAGAATTGAAAATTCAATCTAATCCTTAATTTAAAAGATAAGAGTAATTGTGAATGCAATCTCCAACTGCTCATTTGAATGCAATCTCCAATGAAAGTTGGAATGAATGTTTGAGTCCTTATCTAAAGGCTCATTTCCTATCGTAATACCAATGACAAATTTACACATAGCATTTGTGAATGTGTAGGAAGTACTTCTGATATGAAAGTTGAACTTAGCTTTGTTGCGCTTGTGCAGCCTGACATAAATGACTCAAACCAAGTCTTCATTGTAGTCTTGATTCAATGAAATAAAGTAATTGATTTCTTGATGATTTATGTGATCCACGGCCTCAGGAATGTGGTTTCTCAGCAGTTTGTACGTTGTAGTAATTTTTCCTTGACACACTTTTGCCTCGACACTTTTCTTCGAAGAACTCCAAATTCTCTTGGTTAACCAAATCAAAAATAGTTTTTGATGCCCTAGATGAGGAATCGACTTTGTCTTTTCCTCTACTAGCAACCTTACTTCTTGCAAGCTTTGGAGCCATGAAGAAATTTCTCAAACAGAAGACACACGCAAGGTGTTTGACAAAATGATCCTACCAGAACAGTTGGAATTTGAGAGAACAGAAGGTAACCCACAACCAACAATGTTGTTATATTAAATATAGATGCAAGGAAACAACAAATTAGCACTATATATATATATATATATATATATATATATATATATATATATATATATATATATATATATATATATATATATATATATATATATATATATATAGAATTTTCATATTGAAGATGCAATGTATGAAGAAGGGAAAACTAAAGTACACACTAGTGGGTTTTGAATGACATTGAAGAGGGAATATTGAAGAAATTATAATGGGTTTTGAATAGCTTTGATGACCAAATTGAAAGAGTGAATAGAGTTTGACCGAACTTTTTTGAGGAAAAAAGGACTTTGGTTTGAATTCATGAACAAGAAGGATAATGACAAGATGAAGAAGATAAAAAACCTTGAATGTCCTTTTACACGTGTTGGCCTAATTTGATTATGTGCCAGCATATGTGTCTCACGTGCTGACTTGTACTAAAGAATTTGTGTGAAGAAATAAAATTCAACATTATGTGCCGACCTGTACGACTTTCATGCTGACACATACTGAACTAATTTTTAAAACAAAGTTGAAAAATAAATTTATGTATCGGCATATACGATCTATAGGTCGGCACGTACTGAAACAAAATCAACAAACATTAAATGAATTCATCTCAAGCCGACCTGACTGCTTCATGTGTCGACGCATGCTTGCAGGTTTTTAGAGAAACACCAAGATACACAACCTGACATATTTGGAAACATGTGACTTGACTCATGCATGACTGAAAAAGACTTATATGTATGTTTTGAACAATGTTTGTTAAGGCTATGTATTTGAACAATTTAGAAAAACAAGCATGCATACATTAGGAATAAAAGGCATAAACATACATATTTACATAATGTGATCTAGGTCACTATAACCATGTAAATTGAAATAATCACAAATTCAATAGAAAATTTTGGAAGTAAACACAAGAACAAATAACATCCATCATGTATTTGAAATACCTTTAAATAAAACAAGATAAAAGACATAGCTTACTTTTAGAAAGAAAATGAAACGATACAACCTCACCGTACAAACAGAGTATGAACGAGCATTTCACGAGAGGCTCTAGAACATGAGCTTTAACAAATGTCAACCGTACCATCAACAAAATCTTTTAAGCACATCTTCATTCATCTTTACCTTTCTAAGTTGTCTCAATATCTTTTATCAAATGACCCTTTTTTTGTTGATGCTTCTAGAAAACATATTTTTTCTTCTTGACACCAAGTCAATTTGATTTAAATATATTATCTAGAAAATGTCTTGATGTTACTATAAATGAAGCCCCCACAACTTCTTCATAAAATAAAGACACTTCTTCCTACAAGATCAATAAGATAAACTAGGTACCCAATCTTTGTTGGATCCTTGAGGACGTGTAACATAATTTTTTCACTTAGGTGACCAATGAGAAATACCATTAGGGATTGAAAATCTCCTAAGTTTGCATTTGGAAATAGTATGACCTTTCATACAACAGCAGTAACAAGTTATATTTCGAGAAATGTCATGTTTCTTATTCAATTTCTGTCCAACAAATATGTACTTACTATACAGTGGATTCAAAGGTTTGTTAAACTTTGTTGTATCTATAGTATAGGTGATCTTTGGTTGTTGAACTTTGATTAACTTGGCCTTAAGAGTCCTAACCTCTTTTTGTCAAATATAACAAGTATCACATCTAAAGTTAAATGGATTGTCCTCTTCTTTATTATTGAATTTTTGATCATCTGTTAAAGAGTCCTTTAATGCTTCCATTTTCTTTTTCGTTTCTAAAATTTTTGCCTCCAAGTATGAAAAGATTTTTCTGTTTGAGGCCAACTTTTTGAATGCTTCAATAACTTCTTTGTGTAAGACTTCAAAAGCATTAAGTAACATTAGATGAGCCAATTTATCAACATATTTATTTTTAGACGAGTTTACCTTAATTTTCTAACCTTCTTGATGATGACTAGAGGGACACAACTTATCACATCTTGATGATTCATAGTCCTTCTTCTTGTCTTCATAATAATGACCAGAGAAGCAGACTTCATCATACTTTGATGGTTTGTGCTCCTTTTTCTTTCTATTTTTGATGTGAGTTGAAATACAAAAATTGGATAATTCTTCATCATCATTAGATTCTTCATCACTTAAGGGTTCAATGTCGCTTCCCCACGCCACATAGGCTTTCCTAGGTGTAACATGTTGTTTTCGTTGATTTCTCTTCTCGTTTTTGTTGGAATATGACGATATTGTATTTCTTCCTTTGGAGTTATCTTTTCTTGAGGATATAGGTTGTCCTTTAGACTTAGTACCCATTTTATTAAAGTCCTTTTCACCTTTCTTTTACAAGTATTTATGATGCCTTTTGACAAACAAACTTATCTCTTCGTCATCCGAAACATATTTGTTGCTACCATCATTGTCATAAAGAGTCTCATCCTTTGAGGACTTGGAGCTTGAATCTGTGAGAGCTTTGGACTTCATTCCTGCTTCCTTATCAATGTATTTCTCTTTCTCCTTCTTCTTATCAAGCTTCTTTTCATGTTTATCCAAGCTATTTAGTTCTTGCTCGTCTTCTTCTAACTTTTCGAACAAGGTGGTGAGATCAAGTGTTGTAAGATCGTTGGCTTCCTTGATGGCCGTAAATTTCGGTTTCCAATTCCTAGTAAGACATCTCAAAACCTTGTTAGTAGCAATATCATTGGAAATAGGATTACCCATCAAGTTTAAACGATTAATAATATGTGAGAACCGCTTTTGTATTTGAGCAATGGTTTCACCATGCTTAATGCAAAAGAGTTCGAATTCTTGATAAAGTGTGTTAATCTGGGCTTGTTTGACCTCATTAGTTCTCTCATGAGCAACCAGTAGAGTATCCCACATAGCCTTAGGGGTCTCACAATGAGAAACACAATAAAACTCATCGACACCGAGAGCGGATATCAAGATGTTTTTTGCTTTCCAATTATGTGACCACTTCTTATTATCTTCCTCATTTCATAGTTCTTCGAGCTTAGGTAAGGTAACATCATCCACAACATGTGTGGTTGGTGTAGGTATATTTTGAATGACCTCCCAAACAGATTTATCATAAGAGTTCACGTGAATTTGCATACAAGTTTTCCAATAACCATAGTTTTCTCCCATGAATATTGGAGCTCTTTTATAATCCCCTTTAGGTTCGTGAGCCATTTTCTAATAAGCGTTAACACGGAATAAACTGGGCACTTGATTTCACTTGTTAGACGATGGCGACTTGTCTAGAGGGGGGTGAATAGACATCTAAGCCAAAATTACCAAATAAATTTTGGGTTTTAAAGTTATTTGAAAAAAAGTTCGCGCGGAAGGTTTAAGTATGGATCAACAAAAGTTGTCTATACGAACCAAGTTACTGGAACTCGGATATGCAAAGCCAATTATGGAATGACAAACACAATAATCAAATTTAACCTTTAATCGAGTATCACGTTATTACTCGTTTAAACTAATTGACCTAGTAATGATATTTCCAATGATAATGAGCAGAAATATTAAAATATGCAATTTATCAAACACTTGGTGTGCAAACGAATTTTCATAATTTCCTTTGTATTGTTGTTGATATGAAAACCACTGATAATAAAAAAGTGATTATAAGCTAATCAACAATCAAATTAAAACAAAAATATTACAGGAGAATTTTTACGAGTCGATCGATTAATCAATGCTATTTAACAAATTTGCGTAATGAAAAATAAAGCATGCAAAGAGATGATAGAGAGATCGACACGAGGATTTGTTCATGTAGTTTCCCACTTTCTTCCTCGTGTGTGGGTACGTCTGCACCTAATTTTTAATGTAGAATTAGGATACTTTCTTACTATGAAAAAAGTCGATGTACAAGAAAAGTGTTCAAGAGCAACCATACAAACACTACCGACTCTGATGTTGATTCAACCAGTTTTCTTCTTTTGATTTTAAGTAAGACCAAGACAACAATTGGTGCCAATTGAATTGTCGATATTGCTCCTCCTTTGTGTTCTTTATCTCTAAGCTTTCGTGCACGATCAATTGCATCGATTGTTCCACAAGACTTCAATCCGATTCGTCGTTCTCTCCTACTTCCTTTGCGTTCTTTATCTCCAAAGGGTGCTTTGCGTACTTTATCTTTAAAGGCTTTTACAATATCGCAATACTCTCTTGAACGTCTTACGCGAAAACCCCTAAATCTTCACAGTATCTTGGAGGATAAACTCGCGGTTTTTTCGGATGAAGACCCCTACAAATCTTAACCCAATATCTTGGCTACACAAGAACCTAATTGGACCTTATCAGGACTTCGCCTAGCTGGAACCCTAACAAAATATTATTACGTGTGATTTTCCATTGTGTAGATATAGGACAGAGGTTGAAGATGATGAGCAAATGCAGGCTAATTTTATGATATCACTAGTTTGGAATGAAGCATGAATGATGTATTATAGTTTTGGAAGATTGGTGGCAAAGAGGTAATTTTCGGAGTAAGAGAATGAACAAAATTGACCCACTTAAACATCATGTGCCGACCTGAACGATGGATGTGCTGACACATACTGTCAAAAATAACATCATGTATCAACCTGGACATACCTATGTGTCGACCCAAATCAAACAGAGGCTACAGCCTTATTTAGGACAGTAGATGTGCCCGCCTGAAACACGTATGTGTCGGCACATAGAATTGATGTTACAGTATGTGTCGGCCTGAAAGACTTATGTGCTAACCTGGCTTTGACAGAGGCCGCGTGCTTTATTATTGAGTTACATGTGTCAGCCTGAAAAGCGAATGTGCCGATACATGTAGTGCATGTTTATACAGAAAGTTGTATTTCATGATTGTGGACAATTTTGATGTAATTTTTGATGATTCCTAAGACCTCTAATGCAAGGGTGCCACACAAACTCAGAGATACCATTCGACACATAAAAATACTAAGTTTTCTTATAGTTTTGACATCATGCAAAATATTTAACGAAGAGGTGGCACTCACAGAATTATCATGCTTGAGGGCTTGAGTAGAAGTTTTTTTCTAAGTGATTAAGCAGGAAGTCTTGAGCTATTGGCTTAAGAAATTGTAATCAGTCTGATTATAGTTAAAAGCTCTTATGCTGCAAGATGACTGAACTACTCTTAGTTGATAGGAACAAGGATATATTATGTGTCTCTTTATTTACTTCTGCATTTATATTCCGTTGTGCAACATACTCCGAATTCTAACTCTAGTTTGATTCAATCTCTTACTTGCATTAGAATGTGAGCTTGAAATCTCATGTTCTGAAGCAAAGTTAAGAAAAGAAAGTAAACTTTTCACTACTGTGACTAACCCTGATATCAGACTCTGAATTGGTTCAAAATCTGATGGTTCAGAAACAACTAGTGAAAAGAGTTTATATATTAAGACATACACAATTCAACCCCTTTCTTGTGTATGTTTCTCACCTTCACTCTTGCTAACAAGCAGTTAGAAAAACAAATGAGTATTGTCAGTGTTTCATACACATGTCATGTACTAGGGAACAACTAACATGATAAAACCTGGTCGGATAGACCGACCTGCTCTGATACCACTATGTACACTGTAAACCCCTAAACTTAAATAAAAGATTTACAAAATAATTTAAGGTGTAACCAACGAAAACCATTCAATGCACATTAAATCATTTAAAACTACGCAACGAAAAACATTTCATAACAACTTCACTAATAAAGTAATCAACTTCACAACAACAAAATCAACATCAACATAAGGCATAACAAAGTTCCATCCCCGATGTTACATGATCAGAGCAGTAAAACAACTAAAGTGCGATAAAGCGATAAATATAGAAAACGAAGACTAGTTTAATTATCTTTTCTCTCTCCTTGTTCCCTTTATTTTCTCATTATGCCAAAACAGCCTAAACTCCTCTAGTTCTCATTATTTATCATTTTATTTTAATAATTGAAATAGCTTCAATTCTAATTATTTTAAAGGTTAAATATACGACACTCCCTGCAATGTAAGCAATATTTTATTTACACCCTGTAAAAGATTTTTTTTATTCCCCTTTGTAATGTGAAGACTCCCTGTTTATGGCCCTTGAGTGCATTATTTGTTGACGTGGCTTGTCTATGTGTTATTTAATTTAATAACTTTTTATATTTTTTATTCCACGTAGATTTTAATAAAAAATAATTTTTTTTAAAATTTTTTTCTGTATTTTATTTTTTATTTTACTTATTTTTATTAAGAGGGGTAAATAGAATATAATAAACATAAAACCAAAATAGAGGCAAAAGGATTCGAACCCTTGCCCTTTGCAAGAAAGATAACTTTCTTAACTAACTGACTCCCGAAATGAACGGTCTCCAGAGTCGACAGTTTCTCTAAGTCAATATTCCCTCAACTGCACCAGACGCGCAGTATAGAATATTTTCAAAGAAAAACCTCGTCTGAATGTGAATTTCACGCGAGCTATTGCACAGCCAAACGCCACACAAGCTCCCGCTAATCTCCACTCTAATCCTAGGTGTATACTCAAGCCCAGGTCCAACTTATCTCTCAATGGGACAACCCAACCCGCAACACAACAACAACAAGAATGCAAAATGCAATAATATACAAGAGATAATGTACATAAAGCAAAAACTGTACAAAAATAAACACCCAAAAACGCAACAGACAAGCTTTAGGAGTGACTCGCATAGGGAACCAGAGTCCCCAGCAGAGTCGCCAGCTGTCGCAAATGCGAAAAACACCCGGCGGAAAACAGAAGAATCGCCACCTTTCGTTATTTATCCCATAGAGAGGGAAAGGAAACAATCGGAAAAACCTAAGAAAAAAGGGAAAAGACGAGGTCATCGCAACCACATGATCCTTATTTGCTATTGTTAGATGCTTCAAAAGTGAGTCCTGAGATAATATTAGATACACAACCACATGATCATATATATACAAGTATATATGCCTTCCTTTATTTTCAAAATCTCATTCGTTAATATTATGGATGGCATCGGCAGAAATGAAGTCAATATTTCCTCTGCTGGTCATATTGCAATTCAATTGTTCCGTATGCAAACATGGTGAGGAGTGACAAAGGTATAACTCACTCCTCCAACATAGCAGTTATCATATGTTTATTCTGTTTGTAAAGCATCATTTGGTTAATATAACTCACTCCTCCAACAACTTTATTGGTTGTTAAAGACAAAGGTGCATGACACTTTGATTTTATGTAAATTAATCATATGTTTATTCTGTTTGTAAAACATCATAATTGAATCATACAAGATACTAATGTGAATTGATCAATTTTCTGCGCAGTTTACCAAAAGTCAAGCACGGTACACCATGAATAATTGAGTGCTTCATGAAAATACATCAGTAAGTTTCTCATATTATGAAAACACTTAATTAACCTTTTGGGATTCCATGGGATTCACTAGTGCACCAGATAGAAGCTTCAATTAGCAACTCAGACATATGTTGAATTTTTCAAAGGAGCAGGTCCCACATTAGAAATGTAATTCTTACATTTGGTGTTTATAAAGCTCAAACATAATGTAATACTCATCAAATGTGTTGGTTGACAATGGGCTTATGTGTGTTTGGAACGGGCCAAATTAAAGAAAAATTAAGAATAAAATTTTAAAAAATTAAAGAAAAATAGTATATAAAAAATAGTATATAAGCTTTATTTTAATTATTCTATTTTTTCTATTACTTCCTCATCATACCAAGGTTCTCACTACAACCCATCTAAGCCCCACGTACACATACATATTTAATATGAAGTATAAGAAATATCAAATAATTAAATATAAATATAAATAATTTGATTAAATAAATTAATCGAATTTCAGGGTGTTACATTTGACCTCTCAAGCAGGACTTCTATCAAACCCTCAGATACGACTCTAAGTTAAGTCTCTTAGACTAGACTTTGATCGCGTCCTCAGGGGGACTTTTTATGTTATATCCTGCCTGAGGAAACTTGAAGTCCCTTAGGTGGGGAGTTTATGTAAACCTGTTCAGCCCGATTTAAAAGCTCACATAATTGGTTCGAGATAATTTTGTGTAAAATATCGGTTTAGCTTGGGGACTAACCGCTTTAAGTTGTTGTTTGGAAATAAGAATAACTTCTTCAATCCTCCATTTGAAAAGAAGACTAACCGCTTTACTCTGTTGTTCGTTGTTTGGTTGAAAGTTATCCATAAACTTCATTTTTCCTTGTATAAGTGGGCTCGAGAGTTCAACCTACTAAAAACTCTTAAGATTTACTAAATACTCTCAAGAAAAAATCATAGGGAGATGATTAGGTCTTTTCCTTTTTACCGAACATCTATAATTACTGGTGTTATTTCTTTATTCTTGACTCTTTACTTTCACATTTTATTCTTAATTTCTGCTGCTAATTTCTAAGACATTTTAAAAATGGTTTAAAACTCTAAAATAATTGTAAAATTCTTTCAAACAACATTTTTTTTATGAAACTTAATGGAACAATGATGATGAATGTAACAACCTGTTTGATGAAAGTTCTTGTAGAAAAATTCTATTGGAACTTGATGAGAAAAGATAGAGATTAGGAAATGTGTTATATTCATTTTTTTCACACACTGCATTGGTTACAAGACAATAAGTTGATGCTTATATAACAGAAAAAACTAAACTAAACTAACTAACTAACAAAATTACACAAAACCAATACACCTCCTTAATTCATTTAGTTAGATGCTTCAGCCATGCCAAGTTTCATCTTCAAGTAATGAAAATTGCTTGTCTTCAAAGGCTTTGTAAGAAAATCGGCTAACTGCTCATCTGTCTTGCAGTGTTTCACTTCCAACCTTCCACTGTTCACCTGATCTCTTAAGAAATAGAACTTGGTTTCAATATGTTTGCTCTTACCGTGTGCTACTAGATGTTTTGCCAAGTCTATGGTTGACTTGCTATCAATTCTGAGCTCCATCTTCTCACTCTTTACCGGCTTCAATTCCATCAGCAACATGTTGATCCACTGAGCTTGACATGCTGCCATGGAAGATGCAATGTACTCGGCTTCGCAACAGGATAATGCAACCACTGGTTCCTTTTTAGAGCTCCATGCAAAGACTGCATTTCCAATCATGAACACATAGGTTGTTGTGCTTTTTCTGTCATCTTTATCACCACTTCAATCTAAATAGCCTATTAGCACACCATCTTGACCCTTACAATATTAAATACCATAACTGTGTGTACCCTTCACATATCTCAAGATTCTCTTAGCTGCAACTAAGTCAGAGGTGGTAGGTTTCACCATGTATCTACTGATCAACCATACCCCATAGGCAATGTCAGGTCTTGTATGGCACAAGTACCTCAAGGAGCCCATGATCTGTTTGAACAATGTTGGATTTACTTCTTCATCATTTTCCAGGGACAATTTTACTCCTGTATCAACAGGAGTTGAAGTTGGCTTGCAGTTCAGCATGTTAAACCTCTTCAACACATCCTGAGCATACTTCCTTTGATGAATCACAATTCCTTGTGTATTCCTTTCAAACTTAATTCCCATGAAATATGTGAGACTGCCTAAATCAAACATCTCAAACATCTTTATCATATTTCTCTTAAATTCCTTCATCTCAGCTTCATTGTTTCTAGTGACTATCATGTCATCTACATACAAGCACACAATGAGCTTATTTGTGGTATTTCTGCAATAGATTCCATGTTCATTTACACACTTCATGAAACCTTGCTGAACAAGAAAACTGTCTATCTTCTTATTCCAAGCCCTTGGGGCTTGCTTCAACCCACACAGTGCTTTATTTAGTTTATAGGCATATTCTTCCTTCCCCTCTATCTCAAATCCTGATGGCTGTTTCACATACACTTCTTCTTCTAACTCACCATTGAGAAAAGCAGATTTCATATCTAGCTGGTACATGGACCAGTTGTTCTTGACTGCTATTGCCACAATCAATCTGATTGTTTCCATTCTTGCTACTGGAGCATAGACTTCATAGTAATCATGTCCATACTTTTGTAGGAAGCCCCTTGCAACTAGTCTAGCCTTATATTTTGCCACCTGACAATATGGCTTTAGTTTTATTTTGAATACCTGTCACACCCTAATTTTTGACCTTAAGATCCTACCTCTTTGTTGTATTTTTCTTTCTTTCTTGCTTGTTTTATTTTACTTTTATATGTATGTTTATTACGGCTAACCAGTTTTACGCAGACAACAAGTTAAAGTGTAGGTCAAGTCATTTCTCCCATTAAGTGTTGGGTTTAGTTGTTCAAGACTAGTTATGGTTTCGTGGCAAGCAAGGTTGCATCTTTAGGATCGAGAAAAGAGTCTGAATTGATAAATCGGGAGCAGTGTTGCTTGGAAACGACAAAGTTTAAAGTGCGTTGAATCAAGTTTGTGCAAGTTATCGCCAGAAACTGAGTTGAGACTCATAAAATCCGCATCATCGTTTGAACTTGTGGAAGTTGCAATGCTTAAATTGTGGAAGAAGATACGAATGGTTCAATTTCATCAACTTAAACTTACGAACTCGAGGCCCCTGATTCATTTCAAACCCTATGACAAATTCCAAGACAAGTGCATGGTTGGTTTCAAATTTCATGGATTATCTCTTACCAAAACCCTTTTTTAGTCGCCAAGAGAAAGCTTTTTTTTATAAAACAATTCAAGGTTCCAAAACTGACATTGGAGAAGTTTACATGAGGTTATAGAAGGATTTATCAATGAAAGTTCACTTTTTTTTTATTAAGTTCAAGTCCGCAAAATGTATCCCGTATGTTAACCAAGTTCCTCAGGATCGATTCAAGCATATATAAGTTAAGAGAAAGTTCATTGAAAGCTAATTGGATTTTTAAGTCGTAAAGTCAAAAGATGCATCGTAAACATAAAAAAGGCCTTACGGAGACAAATTTGGAATCTAAAGCTTCTAAAAGCCTTAATGGAAAAGAATTAAAGTATTACATAGCATGATAATCCCAACTACTGAGTATCTTGATGTTGGATTCAAAGGAGTTTTTGTCAAGAAAAGTTACAAAGCGTTTGTTGTAATCTTCATATAAATTAAGAAGCTATTGATCCCTATCCAAGACTAAGGCTACTACAAGCAACTATGCCAATTTAAGTGACAACTACATTCAAATGGCATCACAGCAGCTTCCTCGTGTGAATGATGATGGCGCAGGGATTTGCCCAGGTTACAGCTTTGCTTCGGTCCGTTTTTTTAGGCATCGATCTTGGTCGGTGGCGAGACATTTAAGGCAACCAGCTTGAGGCTTTATACTTCATTACTTCATCATTATGACAAGATATCTGCAGCTTCAAGAACACTCATTGCCATTTAAAATGTTGCAATCACAACAAAAAGGAAATTCAGAGAGATTTTAGCAAGAGAATCAAGAATTAACCAATTTCCATAATAGGCACAACGTGTTAAATCAAACAAGGAAAGAATCATAGGTTCCAAACATGTCTGTTGGAAAAAGGAAACATATTCAATAAATCAACTCAGAATGGAAGTAACATGGGACGTCATCAAACCAATTCAATTTCTTCCAAATCATGCTCCAACATTATCGATACAAAATCATAATTTCTTTTAACACAGACAACATTGAAAAAATCAGCATTAATGCCTAGCAATCAAGGGCTCTAAAATCAACTATAAGAAAGAGAAGAGTTGAGATGAAGAGACACGCAGAAACTCCCAACGCCCATCACCCAAAAAAATCAACAACACAGAAAATCAAGATCCTAATTCAAAACCCCAAAAATCGTAAAGAGCACTTATCTTCTTGTAGAAAGTGTCTCCGCCATCGAAATCCTCGTCTCCGACATTAACCCCCCACCGTCGAGACCTTCGAAACCTCCATCCCTCACGAAGCATTGACTTCTTCAAGGTCGTCACTGCCGTCAACAGCTTTTTGCTCATCGTCGGAGAACCTTTGCCGCGAACCACCCTTCCGCATCCACCTTCAAAGACCTGCGAGAAACCCATACAAACCGTAAGATTTACTTTTTAACACCTTAATATTCTTGTTCGATTTGTGTAGGTGAAAGAGAAAAGAAAAGCAAATCGCAAAAGAAGAAAGGAGAAGATGTTGATGAAGGAATTGAAGAAAAATGGCGGAAAGAAAAGCAAATCGTAGAAAAAGAAATGGAGGAGGAGACGATGGAAGAAGGAATTGTTGAAGATAAGCAGAGAGAGAAAGGATGGAGCGATGGAGATTATTTAGATCCTTAGGTTTTTTATCATTTTTGTTTTAATATTTTGTAATATTGTAACCTGCACACACACATCGTAGTTACGGTGCATCACACACATGCACCCACACGATCCCAACAGATGTACATCAAATCCGATCCTGCGGTCCATAATGCGTAACCCTACCGTAACTCTCCGCACCGTACACCACACGATCCTACGCCCTTCCCTTTTTTAATCTTCCATTAACCTTCTAACTTCTCCAATTAACCTTTAACTTATCATTAACCGTTTAATTAACTTTTATTTTAAAATAATCTTTTTTTTTTTTAACTATTCAATTAATAATTAACTTTTTAAATAACTTATACTTCTAAACAATTTTAGTTATTAGTTTATTTACCTCATAAACTTTTTTTTAATATTTAAATTCAATTTTTTTCTTTTAACAATCTTTTGATAATTCTTAATAACTTTAATATAAACACCTTTTTTTAATCAAGAAATTCTATTTAATTTGTCCCTTTTTTTGTTATAATAATAAAAACTTATTTCTTTAATAATTAATTTATTTAATAAACCTTTTTTTATAATAATATTTAATTTGTTCATTTTTCTTAGTAGAATCTTTTTTCATTTAATCTACTTGACAATAATTATAAAAAAAACCCTTTTTTTATTCAACTAATATTTATTTATTTTTTAAAACCTTGTCAAATTTTAATATAATCCTTATTTAGTAAAACAATTGATTTTAATAAGGAGGCATATTTCAACTTATATTTATAATTAATAAATTTTTTCAATAAATCTACTTAGTTAGCATTAACTATTCAACTAACCCTTCATTATCCCCTACCTATGCCATAAGTCTATCAACTAACATCATCATTACCTATTTCATTAATTAAATCTAATCTACCCAACTAACGCCTAATCCCCCTAATCTACCAACTAACCCCTCTATTATCCCATTCAACCATCCATTAACCCTTTAATCAACATTTAATCAGCCTAACCATCTACTTAATGCCAATTTAATTAATCTAATTAGGATTAACCTTAAATCAACTTTTTTTAAAATTAAACTAAAAACCTTTTATAATTAACCTATATTTAAATTAACTTTTTTCTATTTTATTAATTCATTAAATAATATAATAATCATTCAAAACCCTCTTTTTTAAATAACTTGAATTTTAATAATAACAACCTTTTTAAATAATGACTAGAAAACCATTTTATTCAATAAAAAAAAACCTTTTCATAATTCAAATTAATTTTTAAATAACCATAACTTTTAATAAACCATTTCATGTTTAAATTATTTTTTTATTTAATAAGATAAATAATGAAAACCTTTTAAATATTTAAACTTCTTTTATTCAAAATGAACCAATTAAAATTTAATTAATTCACCCTCTAATTCAAATTTTTTAAATCAATCTCACCAAAACAATATAACACTTTCTTAAAAAAAATCAATCTCACCAAGATATAATATAACTCCTAAAATATCCAACTTTTTTTTCGTAAAATCAATTCAACCCTTTTAAAATCAATATCCTAAAACTTAATCAATCCTCTTCTAACTTAATCAATCGTGCACGCTCACCCTTCATTTACGTATTCACTCACCTTCACACACTTAGCGCTTTCATGCGTGTGTATGTTTACTTTATCCACTTTATTGCTTTCCGCAATTTACAATTATCGTATTTATCTTTCTTGCATCGCATTCCGTCCAAAGGAAAAACCTACGCATGAGTCAACACTTGTGTGTAGTGCACATCATTTACATCATACTCCCTTACGATCCTTGATCCCATTCAAGTCGATCTTTTAGGACAGATCTTACCCATAGGAAGGACCGTTATCTTTTACAACTTAGAATAAACAATTCAACTCAATACAACAATATTCAAACACAATAGAGAAATAGATGTTAATCATCTTAAGTGAGATAGAATCTCCACCCCACATCAATACAATCAATACCGTAGGGACTTTGCCTTAAGAGAGATAGAGGCGTACTTGTCGATCAATATCCGAGTACTTGAGCCCTTCTCTTAAGACGATGCAACGACTATTTTCCTACAATTTGTGGCGGTTAAATCTCACTTAAAATGATAACTCGTCTTTTCTCCTAAACTCAATCAATCAACTACCCTAAAATCGTAGGAACTTTGACCACAGTCAAAGAACTCCTCAAACCCTTTAAGGGAACTACAGATACTCTGATTCCACTCCTGTAAGGATATGTAGGCATAAGATGCGATATCTTATCGAGTATACTTAGAAATAAACCCCTAGGTCTTTTATCCCTCAAGCAAATAACCCTTAGCAATAAACAACATAAAACAAGAGGTTCCTGTAGAGTACTACAGAAACTTAGGATGCTAGCACCTTCCCTAAGTTTAACCTACTCCCGAACCTAAAACTCTCTAGCTTGCATTTGCATTGCATTGTGGGAATTTCGATCTTCATCCCTTCCTTTGGACAAATCAAAGTTCGGTTGTAAAAATGAATTAAAGGTTCAAACTAATCAATAGTTTGGTATCCAAATTTCACCGCGACAGAAATGGCGACTTCACTGGGGATTCTCAGTGGGTTTCCCTAACTTGTTTTCTTTATATTTGCTTATATTTGCTTAATTGTTTACTTGTATACTTGTTTGTTTATTACTTTTGGATTGATACTTTTGAGTGGTGAGACAAAGTCCTACACCCGGACTTGAGTGAACTTAAGATAGGATAGTGATATGTTCAAAGAGGCTTATAGGGGGTGGAATCCCGACCAAGCTGACTTGAAAATCACGCTCAATTGAGGCCCTCTCGAAAGTTTTATTGTTGAACGAGTTCTTAATCGTGAAAACATGCACTATATTCGATGTTGGAGCCTATGATATTGAGGACCGTAGTTACCTTAACCCCACTTTGACCTTTATTAGGATGTAGTGCGGGGCTATGAGGGGGTACCCCCTGAAATAGTGCTACGCGATGCTACACTCAAAAGAAGTTCTCTTGAGAATATTATTAACCACCGAGTACTTGGGAAGTTGATAATATCCGATAGATGGACTAATGACTTTGGAAACCTCTTTAGAACCTTATTCTGTAGGTACAAATAACCTTTAGTCCACAACTATTGGGAATGGGTATACCTTTGGCTCCATGTTCGTTGCAAACCTAGGGTCTCCCTTGTTTGTTTACCTTTGTGTCCTTACATGCTTACTTGTGTTTGTTGCATTCATAAAGCATTATATTGCATTGGTTTCATGGAATCCCGAGTTTATTTATAAACATTATAGAACCAATATGGATTACAAAAGAAAATATTTTGAAATATTCTTTTAAGAGTCCTAACCTGGATGACCTAAGGAAGTTAGGGGCACTAACTAAAGAATCAAGAGAACTCGAAAGACAAATATAAGAGGCCTCCATTATCCTCGAAGATCAATAGAAGTTCAAAGGATTTTCATCAATATTGAAGATCCAAGGGCTTCCTTCCTTATTTTCCAACAAGAGATAGAGGATTTATTTTCCTTTATCACAAGACTCCTTAGAAGTTGATCATGGACAACTTATATTCAAGAAGATCCAGTTAGAGAAGTAAATCAACAAGCATGATGAAGGACTTCCTTAGGGCTTTATTAGATTTTATTTAGCTATTAAGTAAGGACTCTTATAAGACTGTTTCCTTGTAATCCATAAAAAAAATATAGTAAATGAATTTTCTTTGGTATTCTGTAACGTTCATAAAAACTTGAGTTCCATGAAACTTTTCATTCTCTGTATTCTGCATTTAGCATTTTTGCATATACATGTGTCTCTCCTCTTCTGTGGCTCATTCCGGTCTTCTGTCTTTGTTTGTCAGCTGACATCTCGACCATCTGACCAAGCTTGAAGTACTGCCGAAGGATAGTAAAGAGAACGAAGGATATGGATTCCATGGATGGCTTCAAAGTAAGGACTAATCCATTATTTGATCTTCCCTCTGACAATCTTCAACAAGTGGATGTTCCTATGCAACCGCAGCCTGTGCAAGATAATCTGGTTGTTCAAGTGGATGGAAGAGTTTCCCAATTTCCGCAGAGTATACCAAACCCTAGTGTTCATGCTAAGATGAAGATGGATGATCCTAAATTCATAGCAATGGAGAAAGAATTTCGTGATCTTAAAGAACAATTGAAAATAGTGAAAGAAGCTAATGCATCTGATCTTGATGCTCATGACCTATGTCTGGTTCCAGGCGTAATTATTCCTCCGAAGTTCAAGATGCCTGTCTTCGAAGTTTACAAAGGTGTTAGTTGTCCAAGATACCATTTGACGATGTTTTGTCGAAAAATGGCTGCTTATGTTGACGATGACGAATTGATGATGCACTGCTTTCAAGAAAGCTTATCTGGGGCATCCTTGATATGGTATATGAAGCTACAAAGGAATTGTATTCAATCTTGGAGAAACTTAGCCGATGCTTTCGTGAAGCAATACAATTATAATTTGGACGTGGCTCCAGACAGTGATCAACTAGAAGGAATGAGTAAGAATGATGATGAAATTTTCAGGGAATATGCTCAGCGATGGAAAGAGTTGGCAGCCCAAGTTCGTCCACCACTTCCAGAGAAAGATTTAACCAAGATGTTTCTAAGAACACTGCCAAACTCTTATTATGTTAGGATGGTAGGCGTTGTGCCATTAGATTTCTCCAAAATTGTAGAAGTCGGAGTAAACATTGAGAATGCACTCAAAAGTGGAAGAATTCAGGATAGCTTGAATGGCCAAGCTAATGAAGAGATTTCAGTTGATGATTCCCTAGAGGAAAGAAGCGTTGATGTTAATGCAGTTTGGGATTCCTCTCAAATCCTGCCTGATCCAGTTCCAGTACTTTATCTCAACATCGGTACGAAGCGACTGCTCAGTGCAAGCAGCGACTACTTCATAAGCGAAGAATGATATATCCAGATCAACATCAGAATCGACAGGTTCGAAGACGGTTTCAGAATCAGAAGATACCTCCGAGTATTCCGAAAGAAGAAACTCGCTAGTTTGATCTTATCCCAATGACTTACAGTCAACTATGGTCTTATTTTGCTAGAAACTCAGTAATGGCTCCCAGAAAGACTAGAATCATGAAGTCTCGTCCACCATGGTTCAACCCGAACGCCAGCTGTGAATTTCATGATGGAGTGTTGGGGCATTCGACTGAAGAGTGAAAAGTTTTCCAAGAGAGAGTTCAATAAATGATAGATGACGAAGTGCTAATCTTCAAAGGAGGAAACCTGGTCATGAATGGAATACCGTTACGCTGATATAAGTGAAAACTCCAAAAGGTATTGAGAAGGGCTCATCAGTTATTTACTTCGTTTGCTTTTGTGTTTTATTTCTTTGATTAAAAAGCATAATTGGCATGTAAGAACATGTTATTTTGAATAAGTAATGCGATAACTGTTTGTCTTGAAGAAACCCATTTGTGGTCACTCAAATTTTTTTTTATATACAACTTATAATGCCAACTTTATCCATTTTTTTCCTCACTTCGGTGAAGAATTGGAAGGAGGATGACGAAGTAAAATGCAAGGTCTCTTGATGTATGCTTTCGAATAAAACCTACTGATGATGTAAGACATTGTTTCAAACCTCCTAAACACCAAAGACATAAGGAAGTTAAATCCTTTTAAACCCTTTCTAACCTCATTTTTAAACCTGGGGCAGGAAATTTTTCAGTCAGCTCGATTGAACACTTAAAACCTTTCAAAAAAGTGAACATATTTCAAAATAGGTGGGTACAAATAAGCTTTGACCCTTATTCCCTTTGTTTTACAAATCGTAAACTAAACCAGATACATCCCTTCTAAAGTCCTAATTGAAGTAAGGTTTACTTCGAAAGCATACTCGGTGAGATAATGTTTCCTGACTCCTATTGAGTTATGCTCGATTTTCGTTGGCTTTATAAAAATTAATTTATATCCTAACTAGTGATTTCGGTCACCAGTTATTGGGATATCTCTTTTCAAAACTTCAAGACAAACATATATGTTGCATTAACGGTTTCAGAATTAACATTTCATACGTGTTGATCTTTGTCGAGGTCATAGAAAGTTTTGTATGCGAGCATCAACATTAAGTTTGTTCTATTGGAACTTGAAGATCCTGCTAGACAGGGGCAACTATGTTTCTAAGTGGTTTGTTCTGTGCAAATTTGACTTCAGCTAAAGAGCTATTTTTGAAGACTCAGCCAAAATACCGTCAATCGGGGCCAGTTACGTCGAGATTCGGCAAATCTCTCATAAAGAGTTTGAAAACAATGGGATGCCATATTTTCTGTAAAATCCTCTTGGAACGACTTCTTCTCATAACCACATGACTTGGGGCATCTGATAAGTAAAGATTATCTTATCCATTCACCACACTTGTTGTTCAAATGGCGACTACCATTACAATTCCTCAACACACAACATTCTTCATGTCCCCTAGTGAATTTTACTCCAGATGGTCATGACATTTCCCTGTGAATCTTTTCGATGCAAGAAATCTCTAGTTGGTAACCTGAGAATTCCCAGTGATCTGCTTAACTTCACTTCCCCAATGAAGTGGGTATTACTTTAATCCTCAGTGGATCTTCTACAACTTCACCTTCCTAATGAAGTGGACGTATTTCACTCCCCAGTGGATCTTTTACGACGCTAAGCTTCCCCAACGAAACAAATGTTTATTTCATCCCATTTGAAGTTTCGACTCCGTCATATTCAACAACTTTATTAACCCAGGTTTCCCCCATTAAAGTGGATATTTATTTTATCCCCTGTGAAACCTCAGCTCGGGTATTTCCATCTACAAACTCCAGTAAGAACCTCTCCAGTGAAGCAGATATTTATCCATGGAGTTCTCAAAATACGAGTTTGGTCCACCTCTGGTAGATCTTTATTCTCGTCTTCAACAGGGCAATCTTTCAGACTTATCAAGATGTTACATCCCCAAGTGGAATGTTCTCCATTCCCCAAGAGAAGTTTTTGAAGCCCTGAAGCAGGATTGTGATCCTGTATCCTGTTCTCCGCCTATCCCCAGTGGTACTTCTACCTTTGAAGATTGGTCGGATGTTTGCTTTGAGATGTTTATTTCATCTCCGTTTGCCTCTTTCCGTTTGTTTTGTCAGCATAGGCATATGCATATTGTAACACCCCACTTCCCAAAACAAATAAAATATGAATAACATAATAAAAATCAGAGTTTCCTTCCCAAGTGGGATATCACATAAAAATCACGTTTCCTTATAAAAAAGGTTTTTCTCCAAATACAGCGGAATATTTAAATAATACAATTAAATAAAAATTTTGATACGTTCGCAGGAAAAAAATAGGAGTTCAACATGAAACAATAAAAATGCCCAAGTCCCGTGCTACGTATCAGAGCATCCTAGACTCGACAGTCACACCAATATCCAAGCTAGCTAAGCACCTGGATTATCTGTACTTCCGAAGAAGCACAGACCACAACAACAACAAGGGGTGAGAAATCATGATCAAAAATATAATGGTAATGTAATACATGTAATAAGGCAGTAAAACACACCAACACATCAATTATTCACCCCAACAACACCATATAACGAACCTACTGTTCAAATTACAATATAACATATTATAATGCAATTATGCAACTCAACACCATGCATGCGGTACCGACTCATTGGTTCATTCAATCGAACCTGGATAGATCACTTACGCTCCTCCTGAGACATGATCTATCCCCCACCATTCTCCACAAAGGAGTACGGATGAATCACTTACGCTCCTCCTGAGACATGATTCATCCCACCAAAACACCATGATATGCAAGACACCAATGCATAATTATTATATTCTGGCACGCTAAGTGCACACGATCCTCCTGATCATATCATCATACAACAATGCATATGTATAGATATATTACACCAACACCATATAAATCAATCAGATAGTAAACGAATTCATACTATCACACCGGATATAACTACGTCCCCCCCCCCCCCCACTCGGGGATACACGATCCTACTGATCACTACACACATATACATTACTAATTGCTCACCAACAATATTAAGGGAAACGCGTACTATCCCCAAGTACACAAGTTATATCCCATACTCATCATTTTCACACTACAGCAAGGCTAGAAGGATCACACGAGACCAATTCAGACATCTCACCAAAAGTCTCTGAGGTTACTCAGAACCTCCCTAAACCAACACCTCAGCCTATACACCAAAATCAATAATTCATCAACATCAATCCACAATCACAAACATGCCAATAGATATTATACTTACCAATTATCCTATAATTTCTACTCTAGAACCGACATTACGGTACATTACCGACATTTCAGAGTCACTCTGAATCTCACCAAGGTCCTAACCATAGTCATTAACGACGCTATAGGGAAACAACACATAACTTTTCCCAAAGCTATAATCACGGTCATTGCCAACACTACGGTAACAACACATAATCTCATCAGCTTTATATTCCTAGTTACTATCAACACTACAGTAACATCAACAATCCAACAAAATGGATCAATACTACAGTAACATCATCACCATATATATATATACCCCAAAATGCATCATCAGCATTCATCAATCCCCCAACATCAACAATAATCATAGCATGCCAATATAAAACTTTATATAACGATAAATTCCTACGGGGTTAAGGAATCCCCTCTACCCTATACATGTATAAACCATTCCCAATCAAATTTCTCCCCCCTTACCTTGACAATTGGTCGATCGATAGAATTCCTCCTAGAATTGGTCTCTTGGCCTTCTCCTTCCTCTTCCGTTCTTCGTTCCCTTTTTCCTTCGTTCTTTTTCACTTTCCTCGTTCTTTCCTCTTCTCTCTTTCTATCGCTCTTTTTTCTCAATTTTCTAAAATGTATCGTAACTCTCCTAACCCCTCATATTCTATTTCCCTTTTTAATTATTCTAATCCCAATAATAATAACTAATAAAATAATATAATATTAATAATCTTAATAATAATAATAATACTAATATAATCTTACTAATATTAATAATACCACATATTAATAATAATAATAATAATAATAATAATAATAATAATATTAATAATTCTAATAATAATAATAATGATAATAATAATAATAATCTTAATAATAATAATACTATTAATAATAACAATAATAATAATATTATTATCTCTCCAATAATCATAATAATACTTTTAATAATAATAATAATAATAACACTAATAATAATAATAGTAATAATAATAATAATAATAATAATAATACTATTATTATTATCACACCAATATCCCACGCCTATGGTAATCCCTTTCCTCTCCATTCCAACTTTTCTAATATCTCCTTGCTACCCCTTCATATTTCCTTCCTCACGGTTTCTATCGTGACTTTTCATATTTCCATTCTAACTTCCCAATAACCCTTTCACCTCTTATTTTACTTATTCCAACCACTAATATTCCCAATAATAATTCTAATAATAATAATTATAATAATCATTATAATAATAATAATAATATAATATAATATAATACTATTATAATATTATAGTAATATTCAACATAATAATAATAATAATAGTGATACACCCAACAATAATTATAATTATAATAATAATAATAATATTATCACACCAATAATAATAATAATATTAATAAAAATAATATAATAATAATATAATAATACTAATATTATTATTTCACCAAAATAATAATAATATTAATAATAGTAACAAATATAATAAATATAATAATAATAATAACACCCCCACCAATGTTACTATTATTTTTATATTACTATATTTCACACCAAAATATCACCAATAGTCCTCCCACATTAGGGACACCCACAAAACATCATCAAATACACCCCCACCAAAGGGCACACCAACATATAATTTTTAAAATAATAATAAAGTGACTAAATAATTAAAATGGGTGTTACAACTCTCCCCCACTTTAATTATTTTCGTCCTCGAAAATTACCTGATGGAAATAGCTCCGGATACGCTTCTCGCATCCTGCTTTCCAACTCCCAGGTCACACTGCCTCCTGCAGCACCTCCCCAAGCTACCTTCACCAAAGGTATCTCTTTCCCTCGGAGCTGTTTCATCTTACGGTCCTCGATCCTCAACGGCATCGTCTCAATAGTAAGATTCTCCCGAACCTGAACATCATCTCTCTGAATCACATGAGATGGATCAGAAACATATTTTCGCAATTGCGACACATGAAACACATCATGTAGATTCGACAACTCCGGCGGCAACGCCACCCTATAGGCCACAGCACCAACTCTTTGCAAAATTTCATAAGGTCCAATAAACTTAGGATCCAGCTTCTTGGACTTCAACGCCCGACCCACCCCAGTCATCGGGTTAACTCTTAGGAATACGTGATCACCTACACAGAATTCCAACTCTTTCCTCCGATTATCATGATAACTCTTCTGCCTACTCTGAGACACTTTCATTTTCTCACGAATCATCTGAATCGTCTCAGTAGTCTGCTGAACAATTTCTGGTCCAAGCACCACACTCTCACCGGTCTCATACCAACACAGAGGAGTCCTACACCTTCTCCCATACAAAGCTTCAAAGGGTGCCATTCCAATACTCGAATGGTAACTATTATTGTACGTGAATTCAATCAATGATAAATGAGTGTCCCACGCACCACCCTTTTCCAATACACAAGCTCTTAATAAATCCTCAAGCGACTGAATAGTCCTTTCCGATTGACCATCAGTTTGTGGATGATAAGCTGAACTTAATTTCAACTTAGTACCCAAAGCTTCTTGCAAGCTCTTCCAAAATTCTGAAGTAAACCTCGGATCTCTATCCGACACAATACTGGACGGAACACCATGTAACTTCACAATTACCCGAATATAAATCTCCGCCAGCTTCGTCAACGGAAAACTAATATTAATTGGCACAAAGTGTGCAGACTTCGTTAACCGATCCACAATCACCCATATAGCATCAAAACCTCTCGCCGTATTTGGCAATCCTGTAACAAAGTCCATAGAAATGCAATCCCATTTCCAAACCGGAATTTCCAACGGTTGCATAAATCCAGAAGGTCTCGGGTGTTCTACCTTCGATTTCTGACACGTCAAACAGGCATAAACAAATTGAGCAATGTCTCTTTTCATACCAGACCACCAAAATAATTTCTTTAAATCATGATACATCTTCGTAGCTCCGGGATGAATACTCAGATTACTACGGTGTCCTTCACTCAAAATCAGCTTTTTCAGTTCCTCATCATCTGGTACACAAATCCTGCCTCTAAATCTCAACACACCTGTACTATCCAATTTAAAGTCACTATCGGAGTCACTTCCTACTCCAGGCATCAAATCTACCAATTTCACATCCAACTTCTGATTCTCTCTAATCATATCCAAGAAGTCATTATTTACCTGCAACATACCCAACATTACACTCTCTGCAGTAGTTTCACAAACCATGCTCAAATCTCTGAATTGTTCAATTAACTCAATTTCTTTCACCATCAGAGCTGCCATATGAATTGTCTTTCTACTCAAAGCGTCTGCCACTACATTGGCCTTTCCCGGATGATAACTCAAACTGAAGTCATAATCCTTCAAAAATTCTAACCATCTTCTCTGCCTCATATTCAGCTCTTTCTGATCAAACAGGTATCTCAGACTCTTATGATCACTAAACACTTCAAATCTTGAACCATACAGGTAATGCCTCCAAATTTTCAACACAAAAACAACCGCAGCTAACTCAAGATCATGAGTAGGATAATTTCGCTCATGCACTCTCAGTTGCCGCGAAGCATATGCTACTACCTTACCATTCTGCATAAGAACTCCTCCTAATCCCATCTTAGAAGCATCACAGTACACCACAAACGGTTCACTCGGAGTCGGTAACACTAACACCGGTGCCGTAGTCAATCTCTTTTTCAACTCTTCAAAACTTTCTTCACAAGCAGCGTCCCATACGAAAACTTGGTTCTTTCTCGTCAACTGAGTTAATGGCAACGCCAAATTAGAGAACCCTTCAATAAACCTGCGGTAATAACCAGCTAAACCCAGAAAGCTCCTAATTTCTGTCGCTGTCTTCGGCGGTTCCCACTGCAATACTGCACTTACTTTTGACGGATCCACCGCTATTCCATCTTCAGATATTACATGCCCCAAGAAACTCACTCTCTTCAACCAGAAGTCACACTTTGACAGTTTAGCAAATAATTTATTTTCCTTCAACACTTGCAAGGCAATTCTCAAATGTCCTGCATGTTCTTCATCAGATTTAGAATAAATTAATATATCATCAATAAACACTACAATGAATTGATCCAAATAAGAATGGAAAATTCTGTTCATATACTCCATAAATACTCCCGACGCATTAGTCACTCCAAACGGCATTACAGCATATTCATAATGTCCATATCGAGTTCTAAAAGCAGTCTTCTGAATATCACCTTCTTTTACTCTTATTTGATGATAACCCGACCTTAAGTCAATCTTACTAAACACACGAGCTCCCACCAGCTGGTCCAGCAAATCATCAATCCTCGGGAGAGGATACTTATTCTTAATCGTCACTTTATTCAACTGACGGTAATCGATGCACAAACGCATACTACCATCCTTCTTCTTCACCAACAACACTGGAGCTCCCCACGGCGATACACTTGGCCTAATAAACTTTCTATCCAACAATTCTCCAATCTGAGACTTCAACTCAGCCAATTCCACTGCAGACATCCTGTACGGCGCCATAGAAATAGGCCTCGTACCAGGAACAAGATCAATACCAAATTCCACTTCTCGCGTCGGAGGCAATTCCGTAATGTCGTCAGGAAACACTTCCGGAAATTCATTCACCACTGCCAATTCCTCCATTGACACTTTGCTATCCACCGATAAAGTTGCAAATAAAGCAAACACTCTAGTTTCATCTTCCAACAAGGCCCTCAATTCTTTATTAGACAAAGAACTTGCTAAAGCTTCCTCTTCAGGGGTCAAGAACAACAATTCCTTCCGAAAACAGTCGATGTAGACTCGGTTGAACTCTAACCAGTTCATACCCAGAATAACATCCAATTTACCAAGTGGTAGATGTAACCCGGTGAACTGACTTTAAACAATGTTGCGGATAGCAAGAGTCGCCACCGACTTTTATTTTATCCATAAGGAAAGGTTATAAAAGAACAGGAAAGACCTTAGAGAATATTTTGGGTCCGGGGGGTAGGTTATGAAAAGGGAAGGTATTAGCATCCTTTTCATCCATGGTTATCCATGGGCTCTTAGGTACTTAAGCTCACTTTTGAATTGTTTTGAAATTGTAGTGTGTGAATAGAAAATTTTCAGAATAGTTAATAAATAATCCATGTAAGGATGTGTTAAGAACTTGTTTGAAAACTTGTTGAAAATTTGTTTAAGTGCGAAACAATTTGAGCAAGCACCTAGGAGTAACCTACCCTAATGTTTAAAGGTCTTTCTTATTCTTCATTCTTTCCTTTAGTAAGACTATCCCTACTATAATGGAGTAGGTAGTCCTTACTTTGGATGTTAAGGGGTATGTGAGGGACAATTTGACTTTGAAGGCCATTGTGGGATGTAATAAGCACATATAAGGGACCATCATCATTTTTCGAAAGGGACTTGATTCGTAAAGGCAACCATAAGGGACTTTGATGATTTTTTTATTTGAGGGACTTGCTTTATACACCCCACTTAACCATTACTCGTAGGCAACTTGAGGGATATCCTTAGGAAGTGAGACGGCGATTAAAATCGACTTACGTGTGTGACGTGTTTATTTTAATTATCTTTATTTAAAAGTGATCTAAATTTATTTTAATATTACATACATGTTGTTACACTCCCTAATTACTAACCATAATAATAATTAAATAATTAAACAACTTTACATCCAAGAAACAATTACAAAATAATAAGCAAAATAATTAAATAGCAAAGATAAATAAAATATAAATAAGCAATAATAAATAATAAAGGGGGTTAATTCTAAGTTTACTCGGCAAGACATCGCATCTTGTGCCTACGTATCCTTACGGGAGTGGAATCAGAGTAATCGTAGTTCCCCTCAAAAGGGAGGTTAGAGACTTCTTGACTGTGGTCAAGGTCTCACGGGGAATAAACGCATCTTAAGGACACGCTTACGTGGAGTGTAGAAACTCCAAATCTCTACGTTGAAATGTTAAGTTGTAATTAGGGTTAAATTAGGGATTCCACGGCGGGAAACCCTAAAATGAGCGCGGCGGCTCTTTGACCTAATGCTAAGGGTAAAATTGTAATTTTGCCTGCGGCGAGGCATTTGTGAAAATTAGGGTTTGTAAAAGTTGTAAGGGTTGAAGGTGAGGACTATTGACGCGGCGGTCATATGCTAGACCTAATTCCTTCGGAGGTGTGTGCAGTGTGACAGAAATATTAATGAAGGTGTGAGATGATTGAGCTATGCAAGCAGAAAATAAGACAGAAGTTAAAGCCATGCAGACAGAAATTTAAAAGCAGAAACTTAAAGCGCGATTATTGGTTCGCGGGGTTACATATGAGGAGCAGTTACAATAATAGGATACAATTTAATTTGAAAATACGCAAAAATAAAGGGGCAACATATAAAACTGCAGAGTGAACAAACTAGGTTAGTAAACAGAATTAGGGAAACGCAGTATGAAATTGCAGGACACTTTAGTGATTTTTGTTTATGATATAGGAGAACTTCAAATCAAAATATGACCCTAAACTTAACTTTTAAAAGGAATTAATGCTAGCAAAAATGTTATCATTTGAGAAATATTTTCACCGCTATTAAAGCATTCGATTTTTTTTTATTGAAAAATTTAAAAAAAACAAAGAAAATAAAGCATTTTTTGTTCCCTTTTTTGTGAGAAGATTGATCGTTATTCATTTATTTTCTAAAGGTTGTATTAACATTATTATTAAAAGGTTATGCATTAAAAAACATTTTTTATGGTTTTTATTAAAGCAACTCAATACTGATTATTTTCACTTATTAGCATAAGCATAGAAGTAAAGATCAAACAAGCGTAAAACAAAACAACTGGGCCGTGTAACCAGAGCTGGCCCGCCTCAATCTTTAGGGTATCATTTGAAACCCTAGGGTTTCTAATCTTTTCTCAAACGCGGCGCCGATGCACGTTTCCCTTCCTTTCGTTCTAATCGCCAATCCTACTTCGATTCATTGTTGTAACCTGAAGACAATCAGAAATTGAACCGTTAAAATGCGAGAGGTGACATGTTTGTTGCTTACGTTTTGAATGATGGAGATTTTCTGGCGCCGATTCGGGCTGATTAGTGATGATGATGGCTGAGCCCTGAGAGGAATTGCTCGCCGTCTTCGGATGGTGCTGGTGAACCTCTCTTCGGTGGGCCTCGTAATGATAATGAGTACGAGCAATGGCTTTTGTTGCGATGACTCTCGTTTCGTTAGGGTTCACGCTGTTTCTCACTCTGATTCCTCCTTCTTTCGTACGCAGCTACCAATTAGGGTTTTACTTGAGGTGACATCGTTCCTTATATACTTTTTTGTGATTTCTTTTTGGGCTTGGGTAAAACCTGATTGGCGTTATTTTTCACTGAGATATGATTTGCCTCAAATTGATTTGATTTTCTGATTGAGATCCTTTGATTGAGCCCGTTTTGGATTGACTGGAGATTTTCCTTTTTCGGATTTATGCTGATTGGATTCGCTTTGATTTTATCCGGATTTGCTTTGGTTTCAATCGGATAATTGGATTTTTTTTACTTTGATTAACTATCCCTGATGTCTGTTGACTTGATTTTCAGATATTGATTTGGATTGTTATTTTCAGGTGAACTCCAATTCAGATTCGGTCCACAGTTATTTACTTGATAAGGGCCGGACCGCTTGACTCTTGGCTTCGGATACGGTGTTTGACGTAACTCTGTTACTTTTCTGTTAGGCTTTTCTGCAGAACAACTTTGTTTTCTAATGAGCTTGACTCCTTGAGATGTCTTGTTGGATATCCGAATCTTGAGCAGCTTTTGGTTATCAGTTGGAATACACTTACTTTTCTTCTTCTTCTTTCAGTGAACTGATACTTCGGATGGATCAATGCCACTGGTGATGATGACCATTGGTCTGAACCTTTGAGGGCCGCCTTTTGACACTTTGGTTTTGATTGTGTCGCCTTAGCGTTGATGACCTTCGGGTCTGAGCTGACATTTTGTGCTTGAGCTGATAGTCCGTGCGAAATCACCGTATGCTCATAATTCGATGTTCGGTAGGGAGTTGGTAACGGTCCCGGCCGTGGCTCTCCTGGCCGCTCGAACTTCACGCCCAATGATGATTAAACTGAGGGCTGATATGACTTCAAATCTCTTTGTAATTTTGCTATTTGCTTCGAATTGCGTATGAACTCGCGTCCTGTTACTGATTGTTTTTGTTTTTGTTTTTCTTTTTGACAGGTGAGAGTTTAGTGCTGATGAAGGTGATGATGATGTTATAATCTGAGCCTCGGGGTTGTTTGCCCTGTTTTTTCTGATGTAGCTCTGCTTTGGTCCCTTTTGCAGATGTAGGATTCGATATTGCTTGGCCCTTAATTCGAATTCGGTTTAGTCTCCTTGCTGCTTCTGATATCGATGGACCGAGTTCTTTTTCTTTTGATGTAGTTCTGATATGGTTTTCTGACTCTAGTGGGATCATTCTTGTCTCGATGCTGATATGTTTTTTACTGATACACCAGTCGCCTGATGCAGTTCAGCTCTGATTCAGCCTTGGTGCTTGGGGCTGTGATGCTTTGGATTCGCAAACTGATTATGTTGTATGATGACAGGGTTGTGATGTTGTTCTTCGACTGAGCCCACATGTTGGCTTTGATTTCTTGCTGTTCTACTGGTGTGCATTCACTTGTTCAGTTTTGTGTTTCCAATTACCTCGGCTATGAGCATCAAAAAGCTACATATTTACTTGATAGTGCTGTTATATTGGATTTAGAACAAAATCTGTTTGGCTTGATAATCATTTTTCAGCATAGAATCACCTTTCGGCAAATCATTTCGGCCCAAAACTTCTTTTATCTCTCTCTTTCTCGGTTGTCCCGTAACGATAAGAACGGGTATTACCTGATCTGACGCCCACGGCGCGGATCGGTAACGGGGGTAGGACGCAGCTTCGGTTGTGCCACTCCCGGCACTCGATGATGACATTGTTCTGAGAGTGTCAAAAAACTCCTAACCTTTTTCTATATTGTTTGTTTTGCTTTGATGTGCAGGTTAGTCGAGATTTGCGGCGAAGCTCAAGGGCCAACATGAAGACACTTAGCATTTTTAGGACTTAGGATTTTTAGATTTAATGTAATTCCTTGTAGCAGCAAAAATGTGAAACAATCTCCCTTTTGTATAATGCAATCTTTATGAAATAAAATTCCCAACACTTTGAATTTATTTATATTTTATTCTTAGTTAAAAAAAAATATAAACAATTGTGAATAAATCCACAAGCATTTAAATTCATTAACATAGTCATAAAACATAAACACTCCCAAGTGATATTTGTAATTCTAATCTCATCCGATTAAAATGTTAACCAAACCACTTCATAACCAACACATATGGGCACCGTAATCACAACAGTTTCAGCATCAACAGTAACACTACTCGTAATTAAATTCTACTGACCAAATGCCAAGATCTTGATATGATCAGACCTGGTGATAGATAAATGTATCAAACGCCTCAGAATTTTAATAACAGCCCATCTTCAAGGAATTGGTAGAATTTGTGTAAAATGACCAAAATACCCCTGGAATCAAATCTCTCTTTGATGTTGGCAAAAAAAATCATGAAGTTTGACTTTGGTTTGACCACAGTTGACCTCAGTTTGACTTTTTAACTGCATTGACTGCTTTTGACTTATCTGATCATCTGACTGAGCAAACTTTTGAGAAAAGTCTTGAAACTTGACATGGGGGTTCTTATACACATATAAGATGTTATGAAGCTCACTTGAAGTCTTGGAAGTCCATTTAGCCTGATTAAAGTCAAAACCCTAGTTTTGGATGCACTGCTTAGGAGGTGCATTGTCTGAGGGAATTGTCAACTCTTCTGACCAATTGTGAATTTTGTGAACCTTGTGAACCTTCTTGGAACACAAAGTCTTGTATTGTGAGGGAAAATTTTGGGGTGCAACAGCTGCCCCTGTTCAATTTTCTGAAACCTGAGGGGTTAGATTGGTATATTTGCCAGTCGTAACCTGGAAGGTTGAAGGGGATTGAACACAAAAGCCCAAAAATTTGCACTCACCAGTGCACTAGAGTGGTACAGATGGCTAGTTGAATATGATTGAGTGGGCTTAAAGATGCCACTAGGGGGGGAGCAGTTCAAAATATGGGTGTATGATGAAAGCTGTCAGGAGTCTGGAATAATAATGATGTAGCAGCATGTCTTCATGAGGATAGAGCAATCAATAGTGATAACCCTAAAGCGGTCTTGAAGCAATGATATGATTTCAGGAGGATAGAACAATGAATGGTTCTAAAGCAGTCTTGAAATAATAATGTGATATGTCTTCAGGAGGATAGAGCAATCAATAGCTCTAAAGCAGTCTTGAAGTAATAATGTGATATGTCTTCAGGAGGATAGAGCAATCAATAGCTCTAAAGCAGTCTTGAAGTAATGATTTCAGGAGGATAGAGCAATGGATAGCTCTAAAGCAGTCTTGAAATAATAATGTAATTTCAGGAGGATAGAGCAATGGATAACTCTAAAGCAGTCTTGAAATAATTAGATGGCTTCAGGAGGATAGAGCAATGAATAGCTCTAAAGCAGTCTTGAAGTAGTAATATGACCTCATGAGGATAGAGCAATGAATAGCTCTAAAGCAGTCTTGAAGTAATAGGATGATTTCAGGAGGATAGAGCAATCAGTAGCTCTAAAGCAGTCTTGAAGTCATGAGAGGCTATCAGGAGGATAAAATAACCCTGAGGTTACAATAAAGCAGTCCCAAAGTAATAAGAAGCTCATCAGGAGGATAAAGTAACCCTGAGGTTACAATAAAGCAGTCCCAAAGATCATAAGCTTGTTTGTTGGATAATTAACCTGAAAACAAGGTAGCATTCTGTATAACAACATTAGTTTACGCTTTATGTATGCATGTATGACATGATGCACTTAGGTAATGTACTATAGACATATATGTTATGGTATGATGTAAATGATGTATGTATGCTATGACACTGCTGGAAGTGTCTGGATATCCTTGTATAACAACTGTTGGCCAAGGAAAATAAATCCCGATTCGTTGTTGAAGAATATATAACCCTCCGTCTGCTGGGGATAACAAGGTATAGATAACCTCCCGTTGTTGGGGATAACAAGGTATAGATAACCTCCCGTTGTTGGGGATAGTAGGGTATAGATAACCTTCGTTTTCGTTTGATAGTAGGATAAGTATAACATCCCGTCTTCGTTCATCGTGCCCTTATTGGAAAGTAATTTCCCGTATATCCGTATGAGGATAAAAGAGATGGATATAAATTCCAGGGGAGATTAGACTTTGTGAAAATGGATTAGTCCTACTGATGGTTTGTAACTGTCTTGTAAAGATGAACCGGCGAAGCTTCGTTGAAATCCTTCCCTCGTTCGTCCTTAGTAAATACTATTACTGCATTTTCATGCATTTCTGGTAAACATCAATCATATTAAAAGCATACATGCATTTCTGGTAAACATCAATCATATTCAAAGGCATACATACATTCAAACACAACCAATGGACGTTTCGCTTATGTAAATAGGGTAAAAGTAAATCTGGATTCAAAAGATGGAATTTATTTATATCAAAAGTGACCCATACACGGGTAAGTTTGTACAAGGAGACATAAACCCTAGTAAGAGAATTTTGTCATGAAGTTTTACAAAAAGAATCAGCTATGTGGGAAATAATCCTATTGAGTTTCAATTCTACTATTGCCACTCAAGTATCTCATCTTCTTGCTGTTGAGACGGAAACGATTGGATTGAGCTTTATCTGTTTGAGCTTGAGTAAGTAGTACAACTGGTTGCAGTTTCATGAGTGATCCAAACGAGACATAGTCATACGCTTTAATCCCTAACTTTTGCCTGGATTGCCCTTTCAGGTTTTCAATCCACCTGGATACCCTTTTTTGCCCAAGCCGCCTTTTCAGGTTTTCGACTTGCCGGGTGTACATCTTTTTATATATATATCCCTAATTTTTGCCCAAACCCTTTTGGTTTGCCGGGATGCCCTTATTTTTGCCTAGGCCTGTCAACCTAGCGGGTCTCTTTTTATGCGTAGTATTTTTTAACTATGTCTGCGTTTACAGGTTGTGGGAAGTCTTCACCATCCATTATAGTCAGTATCATGGCACCTCCTGAGAACACTGTCTTGACTACAAATGGTCCCTCATATGTTGGAGTCCACTTGCCCCTAGGATCACCCTGTGGTAATATGATACGCTTGATTACCAAGTCACCAGCCTGATATACCTTTGGCTTAACCTTCTTGTTAAAAGCTTTGATCATCCGTTTCTGGTACATCTGGCCATGACAAACTGCTGCTAACCTTTTCTCATCAATCAAATTTATCTGGTCAAGTCGAGTCTGAATCCACTCATCTTCATCCAAGCCTGCATCCTTCATAATTCTCAAGGAGGGGATCTGAACTTCAATAGGCAGAACTGCTTCCATACCATAGACTAAGGAGAATGGGGTTGCCCCTGTTGAAGTACGTATTGTAGTACGATAACCATGCAGAGCAAATGGTAACATCTCGTGCCAATCCTTGTAAGTAACAGTCATCTTCTGTACAATCTTCTTAATGTTCTTATTAGCAGCTTCAACTGCCCCATTCATCTTTGGACGATACGGAGAAGAGTTGTGATGCTTAATCTTGAACTGCGTACAGAGATCAGTAATCATAGTGTTGTTCAGATTAGAGCCATTGTCAGTGATAATCCTTTCAGGGATACCATACCTACATATGAGATTATTCCTAATGAACCGAGCCACAACATTCTTAGTCACAGATGCAAATGAAGCTGCCTCTACCCACTTCGTGAAGTAATCAATAGCAACCAGGATGAAACGATGCCCATTAGAAGCAGTAGGCTTGATCTCACCAATCATATCAATGCCCCACATGGCAAAGGGCCAAGGAGCAGTCAACACATTCAATGGAAATGGAGGTACATGTACTTTATCAGCATAGATTTGACATTTGTGACATGTTCTGGAGTGTTGATAGCAAATATCTCTTGATTTCATCAAAGGCAGTCTGGCACTCATCATTCCATTCCATCACCTGATCTTTCTTCAACAACTTGAAGATTGGCTCACAGATGGTAGTTAATTGGGAAATAAATCTTGCAATGTAGTTCAATCGTCCCAAGAAACCTCTAACCTCCTTCTCAGTACGGGGAGCTGGCATCTCTCGTATAGCTTTCACTTTTGCAGGATCCACTTCAATACCTTTTCCACTGACAATGAAACCCAGGAGCTTTCCAGATCTAACTCCAAAAGTACACTTGTTTGGGTTCAATCTCAACTTGTATTTCTTCAACCTCTCAAACAACTTGTGCAGATGATCAAGATGTTGCTCTTCATTCTGAGATCTGGCTATCATATCATCCACATATACCTCTATCTCATGATGAATCATATCATGAAACAAAGCCACCATAGCACGCTGATATGTTGCCCCTGCATTCTTCAAACCAAATGGCATTACCTTATAGAAAAAGGTGCCCCACTGTGTCACAAATGTTGTCTTCTCCATATCTTCAGGTGCCATCTTGATTTGATTGTAACCAGAGAAACCATCCATAAAAGAGAATACCTTATGCTGAGCAGTGTTGTCTACCAGAATATCGATATGAGGAAGTGGAAAGTCGTCTTTAGGGCTAGCCTTGTTCAGATCTCTGTAGTCTACACACATACGTACCTTGCCGTCTTTCTTAGGAACTGGTACCACATTTGCAACCCACTGAGGATAAGAAGTTACGACCAAGAACCCTGCATTGAATTGTTTCATTACCTCTGCTTTGATCTTTTCTGACATTTCAGGACGCATACGACGAACCTTCTGCTTCTTTGGACGACAATCTTCTTTCACTGGCAAACGGTGAACCACAATGTCTGTATCCAACCCTGGCATATCTTCATAAGACCAAGCAAAGATCTCCACATAGTCACGTAGCATCTGAATCAACCTGCTCTTGACACTGTCCTCTAAATCAGCCCCTATCTTGACCTCTTTTCTGTTTTCTTCAGTTCCCAGATTCACAACTTCGACTGGCTCTTCATGTGGCTGTATAGCTTTCTCTTCTTATTGTAACAACCTAGCAAGCTCTACAGGTATTTCACAATCGTCCTCGTTTCCGTCTTCAGTTTGATAGATCGGATTCTCGAAATTGTAATTGGCAATAGTAGAACTGTTATCAACTGGATCCAGAGTGGATGAGGATCTGCATTTTAGTGACGTGGGTGTGTGTAAGAACACATAGCTGATAAAGCAAAAATAAAAGAAAAAGAAAGACAAGGAACACAATATTTACGAAAACGAAACGTCCACTGATTTTATTGAATGAAGTATGCAAATGAAATGACAACCCGTAACAAGCACACCATTGTGCCCCGGGTAAGGCACATGGCTTGAAAGTTTTAATTGTTCCAGAAATTACAAATTTAAAAACATAACACAGTAATAGTATTTACTCCTGACTAAAGGAGATAGGGATAACATCTTCAGCTTTCCAATTATTGAGTCCAGCACCCACAGTAGGAAAAATCCATGCCTCCAAGTTGTAGTCTTCATCTTGATCTCCCACAGCATTGATAACCCCTTGATTGGTGATACGAACAGCACGAGCACGACGAACAGCCTTCTGGGACTCTGCAGTGAAACCCAAACCAAACTTGTCAGACTTGTATGGAATATCAGGAAGCTGACCCCAAATAGTACAACCACCTTCTTCCATCACAGCTTTTGCATCATTGAGGGAGGCCATTGCCATTGTTGGAGGGTTTCTGATGACCACAGGAACCTTCTTCACAGCAGGAGGAGTCACACAATCCTTAACAGCCCAGGGAACCACTTCAAATGACTGACATGGAGTTTCAATGTATTCACCTTCTACTTCCAGATACTTGAAAGTGTTTACATGGCTGACAAAGTATTCTTCCTCTCCAAAGACAGTAACAACTTTTCCATTCACCGGATATCTCAACTTTTGATGTAATGTGGAGGTCACAGCACCTGCCCCATGGATCCAGGGACGACCAAGCAGACATGAGTACGAAGGACGAATATCCATCACATAGAATGTAGCGGTAAACACCTGAGAGCCAACCTTGATTGGAAGATCAATTTCCCCATGCACTACTCTTCTAGAACCATCAAAAGCCTTTACCACAATATTACTGGGCTTCAATACCGTATCTTTAGGACTCAGCTTGTTCAGGACTTCCTTAGGCAACACATTCAGAGAGGAACCATTGTCTATCAGCACATGAGACAGGGTAGTGCCCCTGCATTCAATTGAAATATGCAAGGCCCTGTTATGATCCCTCTTGGCAGGGGTCAAGTCAGCATCAGAAAATCCTAACCCGTTGTCATAGGTCAGGTGAGCAACACAATTCTCAAACTGGTCCACAGAAATTGCACTGGGTACATGAGCCATCTTTAGAAACTTGATCAATGACTTGGCATGAGCCTCAGAACATAATAACAGGGAGAGCATAGAAATCTTTGAGGGAGCATGCCCCAGCTGATCAACAATATCATAATCACTCTTGCGAATGATTTTCAATACTTCTTCCATCTGCTTAGAGAGGTCATCAGCAGCTGGCACATCAGTAGATACAGGCTCAATAACAGGACCCTTGCCCCGAGCATCAGTGGTGGAAGTAACAGCAGGAGTAACTGCACTCTTAGAAGCAACTGGAGGAGAGAAGACTCTTCCACTACGAGTGATCTTGCTAGATCCAGCAATATTATCAATGTCAACAGGCATATCAGGTAAAGGCTCCTGCTTGACACCATGGATGTAAACATCAGACCCATAGTGCCAAGGCACAGCTTTGTCAGATGTATAAGGAATAGGACCAGGAGTGGTAATGATCAGAGGAGCTACTCTGGCTTCAGCAACAACTTTCACAGGACCTTCAGCAATAATCTTGATTGGACCCTGATGAGTGATTTTAATGGGACCCTTTGAAGTGATTCTTAGTGGTACTTTGTCAACCATGTCAACCTCTTCAATCTTCTTACCCTGAGTCAGATGATCCACCATACTTTCTACAGATGCTGGTCTTCTTTCAAACACTATAGTATATTTATCCATGAGACGTTGAATCCCATCTCTCAAAATGAAGCAACTATCCGGCTTATAGGTACAATATAGACAATCTTCATGACAACCTGGAAAGATCCCAGCTTGTACTAACCTCTTTTTGATAACAGACAATGGTGTGCTCAACTCCATAACTGAATAGACATGCAGATCTTCATCAATATCTTCATCAATGGCGTTGACAGTCTTCTCGTGATTTGGCATTGGAGCTGTAATCACATTTGGAGTACCTGGTGGATCAAACTCAATTTCTCCAGCATCAATCATATCCTGAATTTTGTTCTTCAAGACCCAGCAGTTATTAGTATCATGTCCTGGACAGTTTGAATGATATGCACATCGTGCATTGGGATTGTACTTGGGAGAGGTAACATTGGGATTCTGAGGAGCCTCCCTCAGGGTAATAAGTTCAGCCTTCAACAAGTGTTGCAATGCCTGAGCCATTGACATGTTGATCTTCGTGAACTGTCTTCTAGCCCTCTGTTGGTTGCCTTGAGGCTGCTCTGTTGTTGCAGGAGTTGGATTTGAAATATGAACTGCACTAACAGACTGATGCCTTCTGTTACGATCAGGCTGACCATACACAGCATTAGATTCTTTCTTCCCAGTGGGATGCTTCTTTGCAGCACCTGATGAAGAAGTGCCCACTTGGATCTTACCACTCTTGATACCATTCTCTACTCGCTCTCCTGTCATGATCAACTCAGTGAAGCCAGATGATGAGCTTCCAATGAGATGACTGTAAAACGGACCATTCAGCGTACACATGAACATATCAACCAACTCCCTATCAGTCAAAGGGGGTTGAACTCTTCCAGCTAAGTCTCTCCACTTCTGAGCATACTCCTTAAAGCTTTCTTTGGCACCCATAGACATGCTTTGAAGCTGCATGTGAGTGGGGGCTAAGTCAGCATTGTATTGATACTGCTTGTAGAAAGCTTCAGCAAGGTCATTCCAATCTCTGATGTTGACACTCTCCAACTGATAATACCACTCTAGCTGAGCTCCAGATAAACTCTCTTGAAAGAAATGGATCCACAACTTTTTATCAGCAGTGTGGGGTTGCATTCTTCTGACATAAGACCTCAGATGCAATTTGGGACAAGAGACCCCATCATAGACAACAAATGTAGGAACTTTGAACCCAATGGGTATGACCACCCCAGATATCAAGCTCAAATCCTCAAAATCCAGCCCAGATGATTTCTGTAATTCCATAGCATCCATTCTATCCACCAGCATCTTGAATTTGTCTTCGTTAGGCTCATGGTAGTAGTTAGCCTCAGAATCAGAGTCCCCCATAGTGTTGTGGAGACTGCCTCTCTCCTGCTCAGATTCTTCAGATTCATAGTCTTCAACATGTTCCTTGGTCTTGACAGGACCTTTGAACCTTCTTCCCATGTTGAGCAACCCAGCAGACCTTCTAGCCTTCTTAGTCTTCTTGGCCAGCAGTGTCTTCAATTCATCCTGCCCCTTGGATAGGTTCAGGATCAGCTCTTGGAACTGTGCATTCTGTGCCTGGAGATCCTTAACTGATTGTTCAAGAGCCATTGCTGAAATAAACAGCGAGAAGATGAGAAACCTGTGCACCATTATAAACCTGTGATGCAATGATATGGGAATGCATATGCAATGTTTTCAAGGACCGCAGGATTTAAATTTGCTTAAACAAACAAGAAAGTAACTTTTTATTAGTAATAACTTGTTTTGCCTTTTAGGCTTACAAAAAATGAAAACGAAATAAGTACAAAAGATGGGGTTTTAAGTCTCCCATGGACGTTTCCTCTTTGTGTTGAGGTATGAGTTGAGGTTTCGTTCCTCATGAAGTAGCTTTGTTAGCTCTAGGATCCTTGCTTGGCTTGCTTTGTAATGAGCCTCGAAAGTATCCCTTTGCTCTTTCAGTTGGATCCATGATCTCTGCAAGTCTTCCATATCAGTAGGCATGTCTGGGTGAAGGATGGTATAAGCTGTGTCTCCTTCAGCAACAGGTTCCATGGTAACTGGTAGGATGGCAGGATATGGCATCATGAGTGTCTGAGCACTAAATCGTACCCACCTGAGATAAGCCTCCATAGGAATGGTGTACTTAGGCTCCAGTGTCTTGCTGTCAATCCTGTTTACCTTTCCCCAAGCTCGTATGAATCTCTGACGGCAACCCTGAAGATCGTTGTCGTAGTCAAACACAATGCCCTGAATCAACATGTCATGTGGACCATCGCTCCGGGCGTAACCAAACTGTCGTAAAGCTAGAGATGGGTTGTAGGTGATGCCTCCTCTTATGCCTAGAAGTGGTACATTAGGAAACTCCCCACAACGGTCAATGATGGTGACATTCTCCATAGATCTGGAGCACCAATGGATGTCTGAGTGAGAAAGTGACATGATCCTCTTGGACCATCTGAACCCTTGCTCATTCTTCATTACTGAGCGAGGAAGGTGAGAAATAAACCACCTAGAAAGTAAAGGTATACAGCACATCAAAGTTCCTCTTGCCCTTGTAGTACGGGTGTGAAGAGAATGTAGGATGTCTCCAAGTAAGGTAGGCACTGGATTGTGACTCAGGAATATGTTGATGGCATGAACGTCTATGAACTGATCAGGATTGGGGAACAACACTAAGCCATAAATCAATAAGGCTAAGATCTCCTCAAAAGCATCGTAGCTCATAGCCTTCAAGAACATTTGGGCTTTATCCACTAATACCTTGGCAAGAATACCTTTAACTCCACTTCTCGTCTCTAGAACAATGCCAGACTTCTTCAGATGTAGAGCTGCAGCAATAACTTCTGGTTTAAGCTCCTTCTCTAAGCCTGTGAATGGCTTCTGATCAAGAACAGGTATACCCAGAAGTTTAGAGAACTCCTCCATGGTTGGAACCAGCTGATAATCAGGAAATGTAAAGCAATGGTGCTTAGGGTCAAAGAACTGAAACAGCACACTCATCATGTCTTCACTGAACCCTGAAGTAACTAGATCCAATAAGTGACCATGTCTCTTGTTGAACTGGGAATGATCAGGCACTAGGGAAACCAACTCCTTGAGCTTAGCAGGTATCCCTACAAAGTTGATCCTGATGGTGTTTCTACGAGCAGAAGCCATGACCTGCAACAAAGAACAAAGATAAATCCTTTGGTCCTTGAAATGGTTAGGGAAAATGATATGCTTATGATGCATGATGATGTCATGATGTCATGCTCAATCACAAACATGTGGCACACACAAACAAGTCACACCATAGCCCTAGGTTTAAAGGCTTGCATGAGGTTCAAAGGCAAGTACCCTCCCCTGAAGTTAGATGGTTCATCCTGTCCTACAAAAGTAACCAGGTTCTAAGGGATCTCAATATCATTGATCCTTCACAAGGGTGGTTGTTCAGAAGGCAACTTACTTGCCAACCAAAACCCTCCAAGCTTAAGATCTCAATGAGCGTAGTATCGAGTGTCAACCAACTTCAGTCTGCACCAAAGCCGGTTACCTCACTACTTTCTAAAGGCCAAGATGAGTTAACTAGGGTTCTAAAAGTCAGTTAGTGCATTGACAACATATGGCAGCCTCAATATTATCCTCAACTTGACTTAAGGAATATAAGCACCAACCAAGAAGTCGCACTAACTATGGCCACCAGATCAACCGTATCGATATACGTCGTACAGTTTCCTTGGTCTATTGCCATTTACCTAAGGTACACTAGATCCGGGTTAGGACCTTTCACACATAAGAGCACCCCAACAATATAATAATAAAGCAAACAAGGCAAACAATTTAAAGTGATCTTAATTCCTAAGGGTACCCCTCTTAAATAGGTCCCCAGCAGAGTCGCCAGTTCTGTAACCCGGTGAACTGACTTTAAACAATGTTGCGGATAGCAAGAGTCGCCACCGACTTTTATTTTATCCATAAGGAAAGGTTATAAAAGAACAGGAAAGACCTTAGAGAATATTTTGGGTCCGGGGGGTAGGTTATGAAAAGGGAAGGTATTAGCATCCTTTTCATCCATGGTTATCCATGGGCTCTTAGGTACTTAAGCTCACTTTTGAATTGTTTTGAAATTGTAGTGTGTGAATAGAAAATTTTCAGAATAGTTAATAAATAATCCATGTAAGGATGTGTTAAGAACTTGTTTGAAAACTTGTTGAAAATTTGTTTAAGTGCGAAACAATTTGAGCAAGCACCTAGGAGTAACCTACCCTAATGTTTAAAGGTCTTTCTTATTCTTCATTCTTTCCTTTAGTAAGACTATCCCTACTATAATGGAGTAGGTAGTCCTTACTTTGGATGTTAAGGGGTATGTGAGGGACAATTTGACTTTGAAGGCCATTGTGGGATGTAATAAGCACATATAAGGGACCATCATCATTTTTCGAAAGGGACTTGATTCGTAAAGGCAACCATAAGGGACTTTGATGATTTTTTTATTTGAGGGACTTGCTTTATACACCCCACTTAACCATTACTCATAGGCAACTTGAGGGATATCCTTAGGAAGTGAGACGGCGATTAAAATCGACTTACGTGTGTGACGTGTTTATTTTAATTATCTTTATTTAAAAGTGATCTAAATTTATTTTAATATTACATACATGTTGTTACACTCCCTAATTACTAACCATAATAATAATTAAATAATTAAACAACTTTACATCCAAGAAACAATTACAAAATAATAAGCAAAATAATTAAATAGCAAAGATAAATAAAATATAAATAAGCAATAATAAATAATAAAAGGGGTTAATTCTAAGTTTACTCGGCAAGACATCGCATCTTGTGCCTACGTATCCTTACGGGAGTGGAATCAGAGTAATCGTAGTTCCCCTCAAAAGGGAGGTTAGAGACTTCTTGACTGTGGTCAAGGTCTCACGGGGAATAAACGCATCTTAAGGACACGCTTACGTGGAGTGTAGAAACTCCAAATCTCTACGTTGAAATGTTAAGTTGTAATTAGGGTTAAATTAGGGATTCCACGGCGGGAAACCCTAAAATGAGCGCGGCGGCTCTTTGACCTAATGCTAAGGGTAAAATTGTAATTTTGCCTGCGGCGAGGCATTTGTGAAAATTAGGGTTTGTAAAAGTTGTAAGGGTTGAAGGTGAGGACTATTGACGCGGCGGTCATATGCTAGACCTAATTCCTTCGGAGGTGTGTGCAGTGTGACAGAAATATTAATGAAGGTGTGAGATGATTGAGCTATGCAAGCAGAAAATAAGACAGAAGTTAAAGCCATGCAGACAGAAATTTAAAAGCAGAAACTTAAAGCGCGATTATTGGTTCGCGGGGTTACATATGAGGAGCAGTTACAATAATAGGATACAATTTAATTTGAAAATACGCAAAAATAAAGGGGCAACATATAAAACTGCAGAGTGAACAAACTAGGTTAGTAAACAGAATTAGGGAAACGCAGTATGAAATTGCAGGACACTTTAGTGATTTTTGTTTATGATATAGGAGAACTTCAAATCAAAATATGACCCTAAACTTAACTTTTAAAAGGAATTAATGCTAGCAAAAATGTTATCATTTGAGAAATATTTTCACCGCTATTAAAGCATTCGATTTTTTTTTATTGAAAAATTTAAAAAAAACAAAGAAAATAAAGCATTTTTTGTTCCCTTTTTTGTGAGAAGATTGATCGTTATTCATTTATTTTCTAAAGGTTGTATTAACATTATTATTAAAAGGTTATGCATTAAAAAACATTTTTTATGGTTTTTATTAAAGCAACTCAATACTGATTATTTTCACTTATTAGCATAAGCATAGAAGTAAAGATCAAACAAGCGTAAAACAAAACAACTGGGCCGTGTAACCAGAGCTGGCCCGCCTCAATCTTTAGGGTATCATTTGAAACCCTAGGGTTTCTAATCTTTTCTCAAACGCGGCGCCGATGCACGTTTCCCTTCCTTTCGTTCTAATCGCCAATCCTACTTCGATTCATTGTTGTAACCTGAAGACAATCAGAAATTGAACCGTTAAAATGCGAGAGGTGACATGTTTGTTGCTTACGTTTTGAATGATGGAGATTTTCTGGCGCCGATTCGGGCTGATTAGTGATGATGATGGCTGAACCCTGAGAGGAATTGCTCGCCGTCTTCGGATGGTGCTGGTGAACCTCTCTTCGGTGGGCCTCGTAATGATAATGAGTACGAGCAATGGCTTTTGTTGCGATGACTCTCGTTTCGTTAGGGTTCACGCTGTTTCTCACTCTGATTCCTCCTTCTTTCGTACGCAGCTACCAATTAGGGTTTTACTTGAGGTGACATCGTTCCTTATATACTTTTTTGTGATTTCTTTTTGGGCTTGGGTAAAACCTGATTGGCGTTATTTTTCACTGAGATATGATTTGCCTCAAATTGATTTGATTTTCTGATTGAGATCCTTTGATTGAGCCCGTTTTGGATTGACTGGAGATTTTCCTTTTTCGGATTTATGCTGATTGGATTCGCTTTGATTTTATCCGGATTTGCTTTGGTTTCAATCGGATAACTGGATTTTTTTTACTTTGATTAACTATCCCTGATGTCTGTTGACTTGATTTTCAGATATTGATTTGGATTGTTATTTTCAGGTGAACTCCAATTCAGATTCGGTCCACAGTTATTTACTTGATAAGGGCCGGACCGCTTGACTCTTGGCTTCGGATACGGTGTTTGACGTAACTCTGTTACTTTTCTGTTAGGCTTTTCTGCAGAACAACTTTGTTTTCTAATGAGCTTGACTCCTTGAGATGTCTTGTTGGATATCCGAATCTTGAGCAGCTTTTGGTTATCAGTTGGAATACACTTACTTTTCTTCTTCTTCTTTCAGTGAACTGATACTTCGGATGGATCAATGCCACTGGTGATGATGACCATTGGTCTGAACCTTTGAGGGCCGCCTTTTGACACTTTGGTTTTGATTGTGTCGCCTTAGCGTTGATGACCTTCGGGTCTGAGCTGACATTTTGTGCTTGAGCTGATAGTCCGTGCGAAATCACCGTATGCTCATAATTCGATGTTCGGTAGGGAGTTGGTAACGGTCCCGGCCGTGGCTCTCCTGGCCGCTCGAACTTCACGCCCAATGATGATTAAACTGAGGGCTGATATGACTTCAAATCTCTTTGTAATTTTGCTATTTGCTTCGAATTGCGTATGAACTCGCGTCCTGTTACTGATTGTTTTTGTTTTTGTTTTTCTTTTTGACAGGTGAGAGTTTAGTGCTGATGAAGGTGATGATGATGTTATAATCTGAGCCTCGGGGTTGTTTGCCCTGTTTTTTCTGATGTAGCTCTGCTTTGGTCCCTTTTGCAGATGTAGGATTCGATATTGCTTGGCCCTTAATTCGAATTCGGTTTAGTCTCCTTGCTGCTTCTGATATCGATGGACCGAGTTCTTTTTCTTTTGATGTAGTTCTGATATGGTTTTCTGACTCTAGTGGGATCATTCTTGTCTCGATGCTGATATGTTTTTTACTGATACACCAGTCGCCTGATGCAGTTCAGCTCTGATTCAGCCTTGGTGCTTGGGGCTGTGATGCTTTGGATTCGCAAACTGATTATGTTGTATGATGACAGGGTTGTGATGTTGTTCTTCGACTGAGCCCACATGTTGGCTTTGATTTCTTGCTGTTCTACTGGTGTGCATTCACTTGTTCAGTTTTGTGTTTCCAATTACCTCGGCTATGAGCATCAAAAAGCTACATATTTACTTGATAGTGCTGTTATATTGGATTTAGAACAAAATCTGTTTGGCTTGATAATCATTTTTCAGCATAGAATCACCTTTCGGCAAATCATTTCGGCCCAAAACTTCTTTTATCTCTCTCTTTCTCGGTTGTCCCGTAACGATAAGAACGGGTATTACCTGATCTGACGCCCACGGCGCGGATCGGTAACGGGGGTAGGACGCAGCTTCGGTTGTGCCACTCCCGGCACTCGATGATGACATTGTTCTGAGAGTGTCAAAAAACTCCTAACCTTTTTCTATATTGTTTGTTTTGCTTTGATGTGCAGGTTAGTCGAGATTTGCGGCGAAGCTCAAGGGCCAACATGAAGACACTTAGCATTTTTAGGACTTAGGATTTTTAGATTTAATGTAATTCCTTGTAGCAGCAAAAATGTGAAACAATCTCCCTTTTGTATAATGCAATCTTTATGAAATAAAATTCCCAACACTTTGAATTTATTTATATTTTATTCTTAGTTAAAAAAAAATATAAACAATTGTGAATAAATCCACAAGCATTTAAATTCATTAACATAGTCATAAAACATAAACACTCCCAAGTGATATTTGTAATTCTAATCTCATCCGATTAAAATGTTAACCAAACCACTTCATAACCAACACATATGGGCACCGTAATCACAACAGTTTCAGCATCAACAGTAACACTACTCGTAATTAAATTCTACTGACCAAATGCCAAGATCTTGATATGATCAGACCTGGTGATAGATAAATGTATCAAACGCCTCAGAATTTTAATAACAGCCCATCTTCAAGGAATTGGTAGAATTTGTGTAAAATGACCAAAATACCCCTGGAATCAAATCTCTCTTTGATGTTGGCAAAAAAAATCATGAAGTTTGACTTTGGTTTGACCACAGTTGACCTCAGTTTGACTTTTTAACTGCATTGACTGCTTTTGACTTATCTGATCATCTGACTGAGCAAACTTTTGAGAAAAGTCTTGAAACTTGACATGGGGGTTCTTATACACATATAAGATGTTATGAAGCTCACTTGAAGTCTTGGAAGTCCATTTAGCCTGATTAAAGTCAAAACCCTAGTTTTGGATGCACTGCTTAGGAGGTGCATTGTCTGAGGGAATTGTCAACTCTTCTGACCAATTGTGAATTTTGTGAACCTTGTGAACCTTCTTGGAACACAAAGTCTTGTATTGTGAGGGCAAATTTTGGGGTGCAACAGTAGACAAATCAAATCCACTTCAAATTCTCTACCGAAAATAGTCAGCGGATACTTCAGGCATACCAAAGAAGTAGTCACTGAACCTATAGAGGGTGTCTCAATAATCATTCGTCTCTCCAGAGTAGACGACACCAATCCTATCCTCTCCACACAATCCACAGAAATAAACGAGTGTGTTGCACCCGTATCAATAATAGCAGTTAAAGGAATATTATTGATAATACAAGTACCTTTGATAACACGCTCATCACTGGCAGCTTGAGTTCCTGCCAAAGCAAACACTTTTCCACCAGCCGGAGACGTCTGAGGCTTCTTCGGCTTCTCACAATGGGTACTGATGTGACCCTTCTCACCACAGTTATAGCAGGTCGGCATAGTTGCTCTGCAGTCAGCTATCACATGACCTGGTTTTCCACACTTAAAACACTTTTTGGCTTCATTAGGACAATCATTAGCACGGTGTCCCATACCACCGCACCGAAAACATTTCCCTTCAGCAGATGCTCTCCCATCTCTAGGCTTCTTATCAACAACAGCTTTACGTTTTCCCTTATCAGCAGCAACACCATAAGGAGTACCACTAAACCTCTGCTTACCCTTACGGTCATTAACAGCTTTGTAGTGTGCAATCCTTGCCCGATTATCGTTATCATAGATCCTGCTCCTGCTTACCAGCTCAGGATAGCTCCTGATCTTCTGACAAGCAATCCCCAGCTTAATCTCTGGACGCAGTCCACTCTCAAACTTTAAGCACTTAGAAGTCATTGCCCCTTCCACATTATAGTGAGGACAATACTGCACCAGCTCCTCAAACTTAGCAGCATACTCTGCTACAGTCATACTACCCTGCTTCAGCTCTAAGAATTCAATTTCCTTAGCACTCCGAATATCTTCCGGAAAATACTTCTCCAGAAAACCCTTCCGAACTACCTCCCAAGTAATGGCAGTTCCAGCAGCTTCCAATCTTTGGCGACTATTGTCCCACCAAGCTTCAGCCTCACCCTCCAGCATGTGAGTACCAAACCTCACCTTCTGCTCATCAGTACAATCCATAGTTCTGAAGATTTTCTCAATTGCCTTCAGCCACTTCTGAGCAGCTTCTGGGTCCAGAATTCCTCCTTCAAACGTTGGCGGCTTGTTGCTCCGAAACTGCGCCAAACTCCTGAATTGGGCATCTGCAGTTTGATTCTGATTAGCAACAGCTTGCGCCATTGCTTGCATAGCAGCAGCTAATGCAGCATCGTTCCTTCCTGCCATACTGCTCAAAACATAACAACACCAGGTTAAAAGATATTCAACTACATCATAACGGACAGACTCAACTCGACTCAACAACACTGGCCGGACGGACCGACCTGCTCTGATACCAATTGTAACACCCCACTTCCCAAAACAAATAAAATATGAATAACATAATAAAAATCAGAGTTTCCTTCCCAAGTGGGATATCACATAAAAATCACGTTTCCTTATAAAAAAGGTTTTTCTCCAAATACAGCGGAATATTTAAATAATACAATTAAATAAAAATTTTGATACGTTCGCAGGAAAAAAATAGGAGTTCAACATGAAACAATAAAAATGCCCAAGTCCCGTGCTACGTATCAGAGCATCCTAGACTCGACAGTCACACCAATATCCAAGCTAGCTAAGCACCTGGATTATCTGTACTTCCGAAGAAGCACAGACCACAACAACAACAAGGGGTGAGAAATCATGATCAAAAATATAATGGTAATGTAATACATGTAATAAGGCAGTAAAACACACAAACACATCAATTATTCACCCCAACAACACCATATAACGAACCTACTGTTCAAATTACAATATAACATATTATAATGCAATTATGCAACTCAACACCATGCATGCGGTACCGACTCATTGGTTCATTCAATCGAACCTGGATAGATCACTTACGCTCCTCCTGAGACATGATCTATCCCCCACCATTCTCCACAAAGGAGTACGGATGAATCACTTACGCTCCTCCTGAGACATGATTCATCCCACCAAAACACCATGATATGCAAGACACCAATGCATAATTATTATATTCTGGCACGCTAAGTGCACACGATCCTCCTGATCATATCATCATACAACAATGCATATGTATAGATATATTACACCAACACCATATAAATCAATCAGATAGTAAACGAATTCATACTATCACACCGGATATAACTACGTCCCCCCCCCCCCCCCTCGGGGATACACGATCCTACTGATCACTACACACATATACATTACTAATTGCTCACCAACAATATTAAGGGAAACGCGTACTATCCCCAAGTACACAAGTTATATCCCATACTCATCATTTTCACACTACAGCAAGGCTAGAAGGATCACACGAGACCAATTCAGACATCTCACCAAAAGTCTCTGAGGTTACTCAGAACCTCCCTAAACCAACACCTCAGCCTATACACCAAAATCAATAATTCATCAACATCAATCCACAATCACAAACATGCCAATAGATATTATACTTACCAATTATCCTATAATTTCTACTCTAGAACCGACATTACGGTACATTACCGACATTTCAGAGTCACTCTGAATCTCACCAAGGTCCTAACCATAGTCATTAACGACGCTATAGGGAAACAACACATAACTTTTCCCAAAGCTATAATCACGGTCATTGCCAACACTACGGTAACAACACATAATCTCATCAGCTTTATATTCCTAGTTACTATCAACACTACAGTAACATCAACAATCCAACAAAATTGATCAATACTACAGTAACATCATCACCATATATATATATATACCCCAAAATGCATCATCAGCATTCATCAATCCCCCAACATCAACAATAATCATAGCATGCCAATATAAAACTTTATATAACGATAAATTCCTACGGGGTTAAGGAATCCCCTCTACCCTATACATGTATAAACCATTCCCAATCAAATTTCTCCCCCCTTACCTTGACAATTGGTCGATCGATAGAATTCCTCCTAGAATTGGTCTCTTGGCCTTCTCCTTCCTCTTCCGTTCTTCGTTCCCTTTTTCCTTCGTTCTTTTTCACTTTCCTCGTTCTTTCCTCTTCTCTCTTTCTATCGCTCTTTTTTCTCAATTTTCTAAAATGTATCGTAACTCTCCTAACCCCTCATATTCTATTTCCCTTTTTAATTATTCTAATCCCAATAATAATAACTAATAAAATAATATAATATTAATAATCTTAATAATAATAATAATACTAATATAATCTTACTAATATTAATAATACCACATATTAATAATAATAATAATAATAATAATAATATTAATAATTCTAATAATAATAATAATGATAATAATAATAATAATCTTAATAATAATAATACTATTAATAATAACAATAATAATAATATTATTATCTCTCCAATAATCATAATAATACTTTTAATAATAATAATAATAATAACACTAATAATAATAATAGTAATAATAATAATAATAATAATACTATTATTATTATCACACCAATATCCCACGCCTATGGTAATCCCTTTCCTCTCCATTCCAACTTTTCTAATATCTCCTTGCTACCCCTTCATATTTCTTTCCTCACGGTTTCTATCGTGACTTTTCATATTTCCATTATAACTTCCCAATAACCCTTTCACCTCTTATTTTACTTATTCCAACCACTAATATTCCCAATAATAATTCTAATAATAATAATTATAATAATCATTATAATAATAATAATAATATAATATAATATAATACTATTATAATATTATAGTAATATTCAACATAATAATAATAATAATAGTGATACACCCAACAATAATTATAATTATAATAATAATAATATTATCACACCAATAATAATAATAATATTAATAAAAATAATATAATAATAATATAATAATACTAATATTATTATTTCACCAAAATAATAATAATATTAATAATAGTAACAAATATAATAAATATAATAATAATAATAACACCCCCACCAATGTTACTATTATTTTTATATTACTATATTTCACACCAAAATATCACCAATAGTCCTCCCACATTAGGGACACCCACCAAACATCATCAAATACACCCCCACCAAAGGGCACACCAACATATAATTTTTAAAATAATAATAAAGTGACTAAATAATTAAAATGGGTGTTACACATATCATATAGATAGATAGCATGACATATGCATTTCACATCTTTTTGTTTGTTTGTTCTGTCGTTTTGGTTGTGTTTATCCCCGAGTGGTTGGGCACGTCTTCTCCTTCCAAGTAGAGTTTTCAGCCCTAGGCAGGAAAGAGCACAACATTTCCATTTCCCCATGGAGTTTGATCCTCATGGAAGACGGTTGTTTTAGTACATTCCCATTTGATCTCATACCTCGATGGTCGAGTCTTACTTGACAGTTTCTCTTCAGTTATTTCCTGAATTGAACTTCGGTCCTTGACAATCACATTGTGGACATCTCCAACTCTTGAATAAGGATTAAGTGTGCATTTATTTTGCACTCGGCTCCCCAAGAAGTTTTTTTATGAAGATAACTATTGAAGAAGGATACTTCCCCAGCAATATTATCAGATTTCCTCGACAATTTGCATCCACATTGTAAGCAACCTCTTTATTTGAGTAACTCGTTTTGATCAGGATCTTATTCAAAACGACAAATGACAGTCTCCTCAAGAAAGTTTGTCCATCCACTGTGATTATCGACTTGGTAAAGGTAAAAACCTTACAGATATTTCTCTTTATTTGAGAATTCACACAGCAAGGATGCTCCTCAGGAATGTATTCCCCAGCGAATTCATCACACAAGTTTATTTCCATCAAGCGACATCTCCCCAGAGAAGTCGAGGAAGTTTATCACATTAGTCTCTCTTTATTTGAGAAGACATACTTTACAATTCAATCGGCTCGCATCTCTCCTGAAGATCCCCGGTGAAGTTTTACAATCTCCAATACATTACAAATTACAATCTACAAAATTATACAATTTACAATACATTATGGCTCACAGCCAAGAAGTTCTACAACATCTACATCAACATCTACAATCTACCATGACTCTACAAACTACAAAATCTGCAATCCCCTGTGAAGATGCTCTCACGAGTTTTCGTCATTTCGGGCAGCGACTGAGACCAGCTCATGGTTCCCATACCATGACACTCGGGGAGGTTCTATGTAACACCCATTTTAATTATTTAGTCATTTTAGTATTATTTTAAATATTATAGGTTGGTGTACCCTTTGGTGGGGGTGTAGTTGGTGATGTTTGGTGGGTGTCCCTAATGTGGGAGGCTTATTGGTGGTGTTTTGGTGAATATAATAATATAGTGTATAATATTAATATTGGTGGGAATATTATTATTATTATTATATTTATTATAGTTACTATTGTTATTAATATTATTATCATTTTGGTGAGATAATAATATTATTATTATTATTATTAAATTATTATTATTATTGGGATTAGAGAATTAAAATAGAGAAGGTGAGGGGTTAGCAGTTTTTACGATACATTGTGAGAAGTTAGAGAAAGTGGAAAAGGAACGATAGAAAAGAGAGAAGTGAGAAGAACGGAAAAGGGAACGGAAAAGGGAGCGAAGAACGAAGGAACGAGGGAAAATCAGAATTGGCCAAACCTTGGAGGATTCTTTCATCGATCAACCGATTAACAAGGTAAGGGGGGAGAAACTTGATTGGGAATGGTTTATACATGTATAGGGTAGTTGGGGATTCCTTAACCCCGTAGGAAATTGATCGATATATGATGATGTATATTGTTCTGTTATGATTGATGATGATTGTTGTTAATTATATAGTAATCGTTAATGAATTGGTGATTTGGGTTGATTTGGCATATAGGGCATATAGGGGGTTTTACAGTGTTAGGAAAATTCTGTATGGCTTTTGAGGTATCGATAAAGTGTGTAGGTGATGATTTTGGGAATAGGAATTAGAAACCTATTGGTTACGGTAATGTGCAAGATTGGTACTAGAATAGACTGAGGATCTGAGTTGAGATGATAGGTACAATTTGGCCTAGAATACACTGCAGAACTGTGGGAAAACTTAGTGAATCGCAGCATTCGCTGGGCTTCGCCTGGCGAGTGTTGGCGAAGCTTCTCCTGGCAAAGGGAGGCGAGAGTTCGCCTGGCGAGCTGAGGCGAGTGGCAGCGAATAATTCAGAATTAAGTCCCAGACCTAAAGGGTAGGAACTTCGCCTGGCGAGTGTGGCCAGCGAAGGTTCGCCTGGCGAATGAAGGTTCGCCTGGCGAATGCACGATAGTGGAAAGGGGGCTTCGCCAGCAGGTTCGCCTGGCGAATGCTAGCGAAGGTTCGCTACGGGGCTTCGCCTGGCGAATGCCAGCGAATGTAGCAGAACCAGAATGTGATTTTGTGATGATTTGGCCTTGAGCTTGGGCTTGTGTGATCCCTTGGGCCTTGATGCACTGTAAGAATGATGAGTGTAGGGACTAACTTGTGTACTTGGTGATAGTGCATGTTCCCGTAATGATGACTAGTGGACGGTTAGTTGATATATACGTATGTAGTGATCAGTAGGATCATGTATCCCCGAGTAGTGGGATGTGTTTGTATCTTGGTGATAGAATATGAACTTGTTTACTAACTGATTGATTTATATGGTGTTGGTGCATGTTATATCTATGCATATATATGTGATGTATAATGATACGATCAGGTGGATCGTGTGCACTTAGTGTGCCTGAATATAATAGTTATGCATTGGTGTGTGCATATCATGGTGTCTTGGTGGGATGAATCATGTCTCGGATGGAGCGTAAGTGATCTGTCCGTACTCCTTTGTGGAGAATGGTGGGGTTGAATCATGTCTCGGATGGAGCGTAAGTGATTCACCCGTACTCCTTGTGGAGAATGGTGGGGTTGAATCATGTCTCGGATGGAGCGTAAGTGATTCACCCGTACTCCTTTGTGGAGAATGGTGGGTTCAATTGAATGAACCATTGAGTCGGTACCGCATGCATGGTGTTGAGTTGCATTTTGCATTATAAATACGTTATATTGTAATTTGAACAGTAAGTTCGTTATATGGTGTTGTTGGGGTGAATAATTGATGTGTTGGTGTGTTTTACTGCCTTATTACATGTATTACATTACCATTATATTTTTGGTCATGATTTCTCACCCCTTTGTTGTTGTTGTGGTCTGTGCTCCTTCGGAAGTATAGATAATCCAGGTGCTTAGCTAGCTTGGATATTGGTGTGACTGTCGAGTCTAGGATGCTCTGATACGTAGCACGGGACTTGGGCGTTTTTAGTTACTTTATGTTGAACTTATATTTTATTTCCCTGTGAACGTATCAAACTTTTATTGAATTTTATTATTTAATATTCCGCTGGAGTTGGAGATAAACCTTTTTATAAGGAAACGTTGTTTTTATGTGATATCCCACTTGGGAGAATTGGAACTCTGATTTTGTTTATTTATAATGTTCATTAATTTAATTGATTTTGGGAAGTGGGGTGTTACAATTGGTATCAGAGCAGGTCGGTCCGTCCGGCCAGTGTTGTTGAGTCGAGTTGAGTCTGTCCTTTATGATGTAGTTGAATATCTTTTAAACCTGGTGTTGTTGTTTGGAGCAGTATGGCAGGAAGGAACGATGCTGCATTGGCTGCTGCTATGCAAGCAATGGCACAAGCTGTTGCTAATCAGAATCAAACTGCAGATGCCCAATTCAGGAGTTTGGCGCAGTTTCGGAGCAACAAGCCGCCAACGTTCGAAGGAGGAGTTTTGGATCCTGAAGCTGCTCAGAAGTGGCTGAAGGCAATTGAGAAGATCTTCAGGACGATGGAATGTAGCGATGAGCAAAAGGTGAGGTTTGGTACTCACATGCTGGAGGGTGAAGCTGAAGCCTGGTGGGACAGTAGTCGCCAAAGGTTGGAAGCTGCTGGAACTACCATTACTTGGGAGGTGGTTCGGAAAGGTTTTCTGGAGAAGTATTTCCCGGAAGATATCCGAAGCGCTAAGGAAATTGAATTCTTAGAGCTGAAGCAGGGTAGCATGACTGTAGCAGAATATGCTGCCAAGTTTGAGGAGCTGGTGCAGTATTGTCCCCACTATAATGTGGAAGGGGCAATGACCTCTAAGTGCTTAAAGTTTGAGAATGGACTGCGTCCAGAGATTAAGTTAGGGATTGCTTGTCAGAAGATCAAGATCTATCCTGAGCTGGTAAGCAGAAGCAGGATTTATGATAACGATAACCGAGCAAGGATTGCGCACTACAAAGCTGTTAATGACCGTAAGGGTAAGCAGAGGTTTAGTGGTACTCCTTATAGTGTTGCTGCTGATAAGGGAAAACGTAAAGCTGTTGTTGATAAGAAGCCTAGAGATGGGAGAGCATTTGTTGAAGGGAAATGTTTTCGGTGCGGTGGTATGGGACACCGTTCTAATGATTGTCCTAATGAAGCCAAGAAGTGTTTTAAGTGTGGGAAACCAGGTCATGTGATAGCTGACTGCAGAGCAACTATGCCGACCTGTTATAACTGTGGTGAGAAGGGTCATATCAGTACACATTGTCAGAAGCCGAAGAAGCCTCAAACGTCTCCGGCTGGGGGAAAAGTGTTTGCCTTGGCAGGAACTCAAGCTACCAGTGATGAGCGTGTTATCAGAGGTACTTGTATTATCAATAATATTCCTTTGATTGCTATTATTGATACGGGTGCAACGCACTCGTTTATTTCTGTAGATTGTGTGGAGAGGATAGGTTTAGTGCCGTCCACTCTGGAGGCACAGATGACTATTGAGACACCCTCTATAGGTTCAGTGACTACTTCTTTGGTATGCCTGAAGTGTCCGCTGACTATTTTCGGTAGAGAATTTGGAGTGGATCTGATTTGTCTACCGCTTGGTAAGTTGGATGTTATTCTGGGTATGAACTGGTTAGAGTTCAACCGAGTCTACATCGATTGTTTTCGGAAGGAATTGTTGTTCCTGACCCCTGAAGAGGAAGTTGTGGCAAGTTCTTTGTCTAATAAAGAATTGAGGGCCTTGTTGGAAGATGGAACTAGAGTGTTTGCTTTGTTTGCAACTTTATCGCTGGATAACAAAGTGCCAATGGAGGAATCAGCAGTGGTGAATGAATTTCCAGAAGTGTTTCCTGACGACATTACGGAATTGCCTCCGACGCGAGAAGTAGAATTTGGTATTGATCTTGTTCCTGGTACGAGACCTATTTCTATGGCGCCGTACAGGATGTCTGCAGTGGAATTGGCTGAGTTGAAGTCTCAGATTGGAGAATTGTTGGAAAGAAAGTTTATTAGACCAAGTGTATCGCCGTGGGGAGCTCCAGTGTTGTTGGTGAAGAAGAAGGATGGTAGTATGCGTCTGTGCATCGATTACCGTCAATTGAATAAAGTGACTATTAAGAATAAATATCCTTTACCTAGGATCGATGATTTGATGGACCAACTGGTGGGAGCTCGTGTATTTAGTAAGATCGACTTAAGATCGGGTTATCATCATATGAGAGTAAAAGAAGGTGATATTCAGAAGACTGCCTTTAGGACTCGATATGGACATTACGAATATGCTGTAATGCCGTTTGGAGTAACTAATGCACCAGGAGTATTTATGGAGTATATGAATAGAATTTTCCATTCTTACTTGGATCAGTTCATTGTAGTGTTTATTGATGATATATTAATTTATTCTAAATCTGATGAAGAGCATGCAGGACATCTGAGAATTGCCTTGCAAGTGTTGAAGGAAAATAAATTATTTGCTAAACTGTCAAAGTGTGACTTTTGGTTGAAGAAAGTAAGTTTCTTGGGGCATGTAATATCTGAAGATGGAATAGCGGTGGATCCGTCAAAAGTAAGTGCAGTATTGCAATGGGAACCGCCGAAGACAGCGACAGAGATTAGAAGCTTTTTGGGGTTAGCCGGTTATTACCGCAGGTTTATTGAAGGGTTATCTAATTTGGCGTTGCCATTAACTCAGTTGACAAGAAAGAACCAAGTTTTTGTATGGGATGCTGCTTGTGAAGAAAGTTTTGAAGAGTTGAAAAAGAGATTGACTACGGCACCGGTGTTAGTGTTACCGACTCCGAGTGAACCGTTTGTGGTGTACTGTGATGCGTCTAAGATGGGATTAGGCGGGGTTCTGATGCAGAATGGTAGTAGCATATGCATCGCGGCAATTGAGAGTGCATGAGCGAAATTATCCGACTCATGATCTTGAATTAGCTGCGGTTGTTTTTGTGTTGAAAATTTGGAGACACTATATATATGGTTCAAGATTTGAAGTGTTTAGTGATCATAAGAGTTTGAGATACCTGTTTGATCAGAAAGAGCTGAATATGAGGCATAGAAGATGGTTGGAATTTTTGAAGGATTATGACTTCAGTTTGAGTTATCATCCAGGAAAGGCCAATGTAGTGGCAGATGCTTTGAGTAGGAAAGCAATTCATATGGCAGCTCTGATGGTGAAAGAAATTGAGTTAATTGAACAGTTTAGAGATTTGAGCATAGTTTGTGAGACTACTGCAGATAGTGTAATGTTGGGTATGTTGCAGGTAAATAATGACTTCTTGGATATGATTAGAGAAAATCAGAAGTTGGATGTGAAATTGGTAGATTTGATGCCTGGAGTAGGGAGTGACTCCAATAGTGACTTTAAATTGGATAGCACAGGTGTGTTGAGATTTAGAGGCAGGATTTGTGTACCAGATGATGAAGAATTGAAAAAGTCAATTTTGAGCGAAGGACATCGTAGTAGCCTGAGTATTCATCCGGGAGCTACGAAAATGTATCACGATTTGAAGAAATTATTTTGGTGGTCTAGTATGAAAAGAGACATAGCTCAATTTGTGTATGCCTGTTTGACATGTCAGAAGTCGAAGGTGGAACACCAGAGACCTTCTGGATTTATGCAACCATTAGAGATTCCGGTTTGGAAATGGGATTGCATTACCATGGATTTTGTGACAGGTTTGCCGAATACCGCGAGAGGTTTTGATGTTATATGGGTGATTGTGGATCGATTGACGAAGTCTGCACACTTTGTGCCGATCAATATTAGTTTTCCGTTGACGAAGCTGGCGGAGATTTATATTCGGGTAATTGTGAAGTTGCATGGTGTTCCGTCCAGCATTGTGTCGGATAGAGATCCACGGTTTACTTCGGAATTTTGGAAGAGCTTGCAGGAAGCTTTGGGAACTAAGTTGAAATTGAGTTTAGCTTATCATCCGCAAACTGATGGTTAGTCGGAGAGGACTATTCAGTCGCTTGAAGATTTGTTGAGGGCTTGTGTGTTAGAAAAGGGTGGTGCGTGGGATACTCATTTACCATTGATTGAGTTCACGTACAATAACAGTTACCATTCTAGTATTGGAATGGCACCGTTTGAAGCTTTGTATGGGAGGAGGTGTAGGACTCCTCTGTGTTGGTATGAGACTGGTGAGAGTGTGGTGCTTGGACCAGAAATTGTACAGTAGACTACTGAGACAATTCAAATGATTCGTGAGAAAATGAAAGTGTCTCAGAGTAGGCAGAAAAGCTATCATGATAATCGGAGGAAAGAGTTGGAATTCTGTGTAGGTGATCACGTATTCCTAAGAGTTAATCCTATGACTGGTGTGGGTCGTGCATTGAAGTCCAAGAAGCTGGATCCTAAGTTCATTGGACCTTATGAGATTTTGCAGAGAATTGGTGATGTGGCTTATAGGGTGGCGTTGCCGCCTGAGTTGTCAAACTTACATGATGTGTTTCATGTGTCACAATTGCGAAAGTATGTTCCTGATCCATCTCATGTGATTCAGAGAGATGATGTTCAGATTCGGGAGAATCTTACTGTTGAGACGATGCCGTTGAGGATCGAGGACCGTAAGATGAAACAACTCCGAGGGAAAGAGATACCTTTGGTGAAGGTAGCTTGGGGAGGTGCTGCAGGAGGCAGTGTGACCTGGGAGTTGGAAAGCAGGATGCGAGAAGCGTATCCGAAGCTATTTCCATCAGGTAATTTTCGAGGACGAAAATAATTAAAGTGGGGGAGAGTTGTAACACCCATTTTAATTATTTAGACATTTTAGTATTATTTTAAATATTATAGGTTGGTGTACCCTTTGGTGGGGGTGTATTTGGTGATGTTTGGTGGGTGTCCCTAATGTGGGAGGATTATTGGTGGTGTTTTGGTGAATATAATAATATAGTGTATAATATTAATATTGGTGGGAATATTATTATTATTATTATTATATTTATTATAGTTACTATTGTTATTAATATTATTATCATTTTGGTGAGATAATAATAATAATATTATTATTATTATTATTAAATTATTATTATTATTGGGATTAGAGAATTAAAATAGAGAAGGTGAGGGGTTAGCAGTTTTTACGATACATTGTGAGAAGTTAGAGAAAGTGGAAAAAGAACGATAGAAAAGAGAGAAGTGAGAAGAACGGAAAAGGGAACAGAAAAGGGAGCGAAGAACGAAGGAACGGGGGAAAATCAGAATTGGCCAAACCTTGGAGGATTCTTTCATCGATCAACCGATTAACAAGGTAAGGGGGGAGAAACTTGATTGGGAATGGTTTATACATGTATAGGGTAGTTGGGGATTCCTTAACCCCGTAGGAAATTGATCGATATATGATGATGTATATTGTTCTGTTATGATTGATGATGATTGTTGTTAATTATATAGTAATCGTTAATGAATTGGTGATTTGGGTTGATTTGGCATATAGGGCATATAGGGGGTTTTACAGTGTTAGGAAAATTCTGTATGGCTTTTGAGGTATCGATAAAGTGTGTAGGTGATGATTTTGGGAATAGGAATTAGAAACCTATTGGTTACGGTAATGTGCAAGATTGGTACTAGAATAGACTGAGGATCTGAGTTGAGATGATAGGTACAATTTGGCCTAGAATACACTGCAGAACTGTGGGAAAACTTAGTGAATCGCAGCATTCGCTGGGCTTCGCCTGGCGAGTGTTAGCGAAGCTTCGCCTGGCGAAGGGAGGCGAGAGTTCGCCTGGCGAGTGTTAGCGAAGCTTCGCCTGGCGAAGGGAGGCGAGAGTTCGCCTGGCGAGCTGAGGCGAGTGGCAGCGAATAATTCAGAATTAAGTCCCAGACCTAAAGGGTAGGAACTTCGCCTGGCGAGTGTGGCCAGCGAAGGTTCGCCTGGAGAATGAAGGTTCGCCTGGAGAATGCACGATAGTGGAAAGGGGGCTTCGCCAGCAGGTTCGCCTGGCGAATGCTAGCGAAGGTTCGCTACGGGGCTTCGCCTGGCGAATGCCAGCGAATGTAGCAGAACCAGAATGTGATTTTGTGATGATTTGGCCTTGAGCTTGGGCTTGTGTGATCCCTTGGGCCTTGATGCACTGTAAGAATGATGAGTGTGGGGACTAACTTGTGTACTTGGTGATAGTGCATGTTCCCGTAATGATGACTAGTGGACGGTTAGTTGATATATACGTATGTAGTGATCAGTAGGATCGTGTATCCCCGAGTAGTGGGATGTGTTTGTATCTTGGTGATAGAATATGAACTTGTTTACTAACTGATTGATTTATATGGTGTTGGTGCATGTTATATCTATGCATATATATGTGATGTATAATGATACGATCAGGTGGATCGTGTGCACTTAGTGTGCCTGAATATAATAGTTATGCATTGGTGTGTGCATATCATGGTGTCTTGGTGGGATGGATCATGTCTCGGATGGAGCGTAAGTGATCTGTCCGTACTCCTTTGTGGAGAATGGTGGGGTTGAATCATGTCTCGGATGGAGCGTAAGTGATTCACCCGTACTCCTTGTGGAGAATGGTGGGGTTGAATCATGTCTCGGATGGAGCGTAAGTGATTCACCCGTACTCCTTTGTGGAGAATGGTGGGTTCGATTGAATGAACCATTGAGTCGGTACCGCATGCATGGTGTTGAGTTGCATTTTGCATTATAAATATGTTATATTGTAATTTGAACAGTAGGTTCGTTATATGGTGTTGTTGGGGTGAATAATTGATGTGTTGGTGTGTTTTACTGCCTTATTACATGTATTACATTACCATTATATTTTTGGTCATGATTTCTCACCCCTTTGTTGTTGTTGTGGTCTGTGCTCCTTCGGAAGTACAGATAATCCAGGTGCTTAGCTAGCTTGGATATTGGTGTGACTGTCGAGTCTAGGATGCTCTGATACGTAGCACGGGACTTGGGCGTTTTTAGTTACTTTATGTTGAACTTATATTTTATTTCCCTGTGAACGTATCAAACTTTTATTGAATTTTATTATTTAATATTCCGCTGGAGTTGGAGATAAACCTTTTTATAAGGAAACATTGTTTTTATGTGATATCCCACTTGGGAGAATTGGAACTCTGATTTTGTTTATTTATAATGTTTATTAATTTAATTGATTTTGGGAAGTGGGGTGTTACATTCTACATCCTTTCGAACATTTATTCAAAGACATCTCTTTTCCTGGATAATCTCGGCAGTAGATTACCGGTAGACCTCGGCAGTAGGTAATCCTATTTCTTGGCAGAAGATTTCCAGAAAACTTCGACAGAAGTATATCTCCAGTAACTTCAACATAGAATCTCGACAGCAGATTCCCTACAAATTCTAACAGTAGGTACTTTGGCAAAAGTATTCTCAATTAAAGTTACAAGTCTCGATAGTAGACTTCTCCAGCTGATAATTACATTTGACATATCCAGCAGATTCCGCAAGTGGTTCCCTCACCAAATTCTCCACGACATGTTATTGATACATTGTGATTGTCAATCTTTCCCCGTGGAGTCTCGCTTGGTTGAGCCTGTTCTTCCCGTGTGTCATGTCCAGTTCCTCCCCTGTGACACCATTTCTCCATAGGACCTCTGTCTTGCATCTCCGTATCATTGCATATCATATGCATCCGGTGGCTTCTTAGGGCCAAAAACTCATGCAATATTTGTATTTAACTCCCTTCTATCTCGTCAAGAAGGAGATTTCAATCTCCATATCTCCGAATAGAAGTAACTTAAATAGGGGCATCTGTCACACCCTAATTTTTGACCTTAAGATCCTACCTCTTTGTTGTTTTTTTTCTTTCTTTCTTGCTTGTTTTATTTTACTTTTATATGTATGTTTATTACGGCTAACCAGTTTTACGCAGACAACAAGTTAAAGTGTAGGTCAAATCATTTCTCCCATTAAGTGTTGGGTTTAGTCATTCAAGACTAGTTATGGTTGCGTGGCAAGCAAGGTTGCATCTTTAGGATCGAGAAAAGAGTCTGAATTGATAAATCGGGAGCAGTGTTGCTTGGAAACGACAAAGTTTAAAGTGCGTTAAATCAAGTTTGAGCATGTTATCGCCAGAAACTGAGTCGAGACTCATAAAATCCGCATCATCGTTTGAACTTGTGGAAGTTGCAATGCTTAAATTGTGGAAGAAGATACGAATGGTTCAATTTCATCAACTTAAACTTACGAACTCGAGGCCCATGATTCATTTCAAACCCTATGACAAATTCCAAGACAAGTGCATGGTTGGTTTCAAATTTCATGGATTATCTCTTACCAAAACCCTTTTTTAGTCGCCAATGATGAGTCTGTCCACAATTATCTTCCATGGATTAGACTGAGGCTCATAAGGTTCCTCTAGTGCTTTCCTCTTCTTATAAGAGAGGATTTCTTCATCTTTCGACTGGAGTTGTCTCCGGAGCTCCGCATTTTCTTCAATGACTATCTGATACTTGTGCTTCCAAGCTTCTTCAGTTTGTTGTGCTTTGACCAAGGCAATTTTCTACTTTTCTTCTTCAGACATGAAGACCAACGGGCGTTCTTCCTTCAAGGCCATAGGCTCTTGTTTAGGATACGGCATCCTTAGTGTGACGGCTCTTTTCCGAACCCATTGGAGGTAAGGTTCCAAAGAAACACAGTTGAGCCTTCCAATATCTTTCTTTCCTTTCTTGTGTAGATGCTTCCAAGCTTCTAGAATTTTCTCTTTTAATCCTTGACTATCTTCCCCTTCTTTGAAGAAGATGCTTTCTACTTGAACACTTTTGGGTTTGTCCTTTAGAGGGTATCCCAATTGTCGGCGGGCGAGTATCGAACTGTAGCTGATCCCTCCATTAATGCTGAGAAGAGGTACGTTGCTAAATTCCCCACAACTGTCAATAATCATTATCCCATCATAATCACGACTATACCAATCAATATCAGAATGGGTAAGAGCCATGATCTTTTGTGACCACCATCCTTTCTTTGGATCCCAAAAAGCGTTGGCTTTGGGTAAGTGTGAAGTGAACCATTTGTACAATAAAGGAGCATAACAAGTGATCATTCCTCCATTATGGAAGTTCCTCAGATGAACAGAATGGTACGTGTCTGCTAACAAGGTAGGCACAAGGTTCTTCTTCAAGAAAATTTTGATGGCATTGAGGTCCACAAAATTCTCAAAGCTTGGAAACAAGAATATACCATAGATTAGTAAGGCAAGGATAGCCTCGAATGCATCCATGCTTAAATGATCTGCATAATATTGAGCTTTCTCAACCAAGAATTCTGCTTTTAACCCAAAGATTCCTCCTTTTGTAATCAGATTCTTTTTTATATCCTCCGCTCCCAAACGCGTAGCTTTGGCGATATCTTGCTCTTTGGGGTCCTTCTCTACAATCGGAAAAGGAGATTCTTCAAGAATAGGCAACCCAATTAACTGAGAATACTCTTCTAGGGTGGGTACTAGCTGATAATCAGGGAATGTGAAGCAATGGTAGAGCGGGTCATAAAACTGGAGGAGAGTAGAGAGAAGTCCACTATCCATCTTTATCTTCAAGAGTAGCAACAGCTTCCCATATCGGCTTTGAAATCCCTCTGAATCTGTCACTAAGGTGCTCAACCTTTTCAAATCATCTAGGTTAAAACCCTTGTAAGTGTACTTCAAAGTTTTCTTTCTTTCACTGTTCATGACGACCTCTGATATTTACAAACAACAAAGTCTGAGTTCCATGAAACCATATGATGATATGATGACATGATGATATGAATGCATAAAACACAAACAAGATGCATATGCACACAACACAGGTTTAGGGTTAAGGACAAGCATGAGTTCAAGGGTCTACCCATCCCCAAAGATTGTACTATGGATTGATTGTACCTGCCGAACGGGTTCTACAAAGTTCCCAGAGTCATCAACCCATCTTTCGGATATTATCAACTTCCCAAGTTACTTGGTAATTGATAATATTCTCAAGAGAATCTCGTCTAAGTATAGTATCGCGTATCAACTACTTCGGAAATACTTCCTTATAGTCATCGCACTACGTCCTAATAAGGCCAAAGTGGGGTAGAATGTATTCTAAAAGTCCACAGTGTCATAGGCTCCTTCGTTGAAAGTAGCATTGTTTTCACGAATACTCGATCAACAATACTAAAACTTTCAATAGGGCCTACACTGAGCGGTGGTTTCTCAAGTTAGCTTGGTCGGGAATCAACTCCCTATAAGCCTTCTTGAATATACCACCATCCTATCATAATTGCGCTCAAGTCTGGGTATAGGACCGTCTCACCACTCAAAGCACCCAATACCCAACACAAAAACAAATATATTGACAAATATACATGTTAAGCAAATATTCACAAATATAGCATACAATTAAACAAAATAGGCTAAACCCTCAAAAATAAATCCAATGTCCCCAGTGAAGTCGCCATTTCTGTTGCGGTGAGAATCGGATATCAAGCTATTGAATTAACTTGAACCTTAATTCTTTTACAACCGGACTTTAATTTATCCAAAGGAAAGGTCTAAAGAAAGAAAGAACCTTTTGCGCGATGTTACAACAACGCTAAGAGATTCGGGGATCGGGGGTTGGTTATGCATAGGGTAGGTATTTCACATCCTAAACATCTGTAGTACTCTACAGGAACCTTTTGTTTGTTTGTATGCTAAGTTTGTTAAATGTTTGCTAAGGTTTGGGTATTGGGTAAAAAAGTGAAGGTTATGATAGATGAAGACCTAAGATTGTTTCTAAGTTTGCTCGCAAAGACATCGCGTCCTCTGCCTACGTATCCTAACTAGGATAGAATCAGAGCAATCGTAGTTCACCTCACTAGGGTTGAAGAACGCTTGATTATGATCAAGGTTCAAAGGGGAACAAACATAATAATGTTTGTGTAGAGTTTCACAAAACTCTCTATGTCTATGTTGTAACACTCAAAGGGGAAAGTAAGTGATCATATCCATGATCCTTACATAGAGTTAACAACTCTATCCTAGGGTTCTAGTTGTGGGACACTCCTAGTAAAGGTGGGTATTTTAGACTTGAGCAAAGTCAAATAGCTTATGGGTTTTGATCTTAACTAAGGTTCAAAATGACTTTCAAAGTCAAGAGGGGTAATGAGCTATCCATGACACAAAGGTCAATGGAGAGATTTTTCCTTTGGAAAAAGAAAGGGGAGGCAGCTGGGATGAGAACTAGAGAGTTCCATCCCTTGGGGAGAGAAGTACTTAACAAAGCAATCAATACTTTAAACAAAAGGGGCATGGTTACAACCAAAGATTATGTATCTTAACAAAGATGAAAGCATATCTTAACAAAGATTAAGGTATATCTTAACAAAGATTGAAAGTATGATCTTAACAAAGATTGAAAGCATATCTTAACAAAGATTAAAACATGATGAAGGTAACAACCCCAAGGCCATATTATCAAATATGAAACACATCAACCATATAAATAAGTTACAACTTAAAAATGATCATGTTATAAGTTCAAATGTAACCACAATTAGGCATTAATAACAATCAAGTACGCAAGGATTGATCGCAATAGTTCAATTCAAAATTTTAAGACTAATGACTCATGGTAACAACCAACAAGAAAATGAGATCTCAACATGTTAACAAACATAAGGAAATCAAATACCAATAAATCTCACAAGATATAATAATCATGGTATGAAGGAAATTTAATCGAAACACACGGTAACGACCTAAGAACGGATCTACTAACAAGCAGGAAAAAAACATTGTGCAAACAAGCAATTATGATATTACAATCCATTAAATAAAACTAGACATTTAAATGAAAAGGTTGCAAAAAGAACGGATTAAAACTAGTAAACGACGAATAAATTATGGACATTTGAAATTTGATGGATTCATAACAATGCAATAAATAAATAAGAAAATAAAAAAGAAGGGGCATGGGTGAGGATTGAACCCACGCCCTTGGGCTCACAAGCAATGACAAGCTAACCACTAGGCCACAACACGCGCTTGTGTTAGGAGAATAGAAAGAATGAAGAAAATAATTATTAATGAAAATTGGAAAATAAAAAACAAAAGGGTTCGACCTCCACCCGGATCGAACCCTGGTCATGCAGGTAGAGGGGTATAAGGCGCGCAAGGGTCTACCACTGGGGTGGCTGTTACATCCATTAATTGGATGGAAACAAAAAACATACATAGCTTAAATGGTTGAATTTCTGGGCTCACAAGAACTTTCAACATGATTTGCAAAACAACTCCAACTTTCTCAGATCTCAACTGATTTTAACAAACCTTATATGCATCTTACCCAGAAAATCATGAGGAATCTGATGGTGATGCTAGTTTCCCAAGATTCTTAGTGGAATAAAAAATTCGAATGCTTATGCTTTGTGACTCATGTGATGCAAATTGGTACTCCACACTCATTTTAGCCACTCTCATACTAAACCAAAATTATATACACACTAGCCACAACTTGCTGAATGAAAGTAAACCAAAGATTGAGTTGAAAACAAATGGTGGTGAATAATGATCATCAAGTTGCAATTTTCAAACTTGAAAATGCATTTTGGGGGGGGGGGGATCCAAACAGAAAGTTTTAAATAGCCAATGGGAGTTGGAGCAAGTTAAAAATATGTTGTGGAAAGGGTCTCAACAGAAAATGTTATACAGAAATCAATAGAACAAAAATCAAGTGTGTGAGTTGTAGTTTGAGTGCTATTGTGCTTGGTATGAAGATCCAAATTTGATTCTATGCACCAACAGTTCAATGTGAGTATTTTGACAACTCTCAATTATGAATTTGAACATGTCTAGGTGATAAGAAATGTCTTTTCAAGGCCTATGCTAAGACTGATCTCCAACTGTCTTGGATTCTTTGACAACAAGCAAACATCCTAATAACTTCTACTATGTTCAAAGTATGATTATGGTGTTGGTGTCTTTAAGGTTTAAATACTTGAAACCACAAAATGTAATTGATGCAACCTCCCAAAAACTGTGTAGGGCTTTCAATCAGAATGTATGTAACTGTGATGTGCAGCAAATAATGCAAGAAACATGATTGAAAAGTAACACTACTCTAAATGCAAGTATTAATAATAACAGAAAGGTAACATGCTATTCAGCAATTGAAACAACCAAGGCAGACCAAAATGACACATCTAACCTAAACTCCAATCAGCCTACACACAAGTACTCTCAGGGTTATCCTGAGCCAGCAAGACTAACAATCTTGATCTCACTACAGCCTTCTAAGCATCAAAGTTCTCATACCAACAGGTCTGCTGCAAATATTCCTCAAAGCTAAGAGACCTCCATGCTAGCAACCCTGCCTCACTGTAACAAGGTCAGTTCAAAGGTCTCAGGTAACAGCCAGGAATTTGAGGTTTGCAATCATACTCCTACTGTTTTTTAAAATGGGTCCTTAGAAGACAAACTAGTGTTGATGGTTTCAGTCTCATGATCATTGTGAACAAGGGTAGCAGAAATGGTTTCACTAGAGTATTTGAAGCTCATGGGATAAGAAACTGGTGTATGCATCTAACTGGATTGTACTTACAGCAAGATTACAACATATGATAAATGCAAGCAGCTGATGCATAAAACTGGACAGGTTTCAATGTTGTGTCTTAAACAGCAAAAATGAGGGATTGGAATATGGTTCTAGTGATGCAATTTGATGACTAGAGTTTAAATCAGACTTTCTTGGATCAATAGATTAGCAAGCACACACTCTAAATACTTCATACAAGTGGTTTCAACAGGCTTGAGGTTCAAAATCACATTAAAATAAAAAACTAATCCATGAGTTGCAAGTGTATTCAAAGTGTTCAAACCAAAATGCCAAAACAGCTTCATTCACAAATTTAGGCAAAGCAAATCACACATACATACTTTAAATGCCTCACACAACATATTCAAAGGATAAGAGGTGATTTTCTAGAGCTTGTGTGGAAAGAGGCAAGTGAGTGGCTTGAGTGTGTGTGAAAAAGTGGTTTTAAAACATGGATTTTGGTATAGCTGCCTTGAGGCCTAAGTAGCTATGTTAGCATACTTCAAATGATATTTATGAGGTGTTCAAAGTGTAACTTTGGTGCAAAAATAAGTTTTGTGCAAAAGTGATGGTGTGAGTGATTTGATGAATCCTGATGCATTTGTGGAACACATGTGAATCTGTCTTGATGTACAAACCAGCCAAAACAACCATGCAGGCATGCTTTAAATATGCATTGAAACATGTGGAAATGATGAAATTGGACTTTTAGGGCTCTAAGCAAAAGAACATTCCAGCTGTTATGGCATTGCTCATGACAGCACTATTAAAAGAACCACCAACACAAGTCCTAGACTGTTACAGCCTGATGATGATGTGGACTTAAATCATACAGTTCAAAATTGTCCCCAATATGCACATATTCATCCAGGATATAAAACATAGCAGTGTAATGTAACAACTTTCACCATGAACATCTTAAAACTAAAACCTAACTAAAACACAATCCAAACAGTTTCTTTCTTTTTTAACTTAAGGAAATGAGGAAATCAGTAACAGCATGCAGAATGGTATGGTATCTAGCATTAAAGCAAGCTGAACACATCAAGTAGGTACTAACAAATATGCCTACATAAGAGGGGCACTTCAAAACAGCCTGTGAAGCACAATGGTCTATGATGTACTTATGACAGTAAGCAGTAAAGATACATTTAGGCAGGGGAACATCTTAACAGCCTAATGATGTTCAAGTCTTAGCAGATCCCATCTGTTAGAGGCATTGTGTTATAGCATTGAATTAACTACAACTCAAACATGGGGTAGCAGCAAAAGAGCCCACTACCAAACCTGAACTATGGGATTAAACCCTTCTTTGTCTTAAACCAACTTTTATCAAAATAATAAGGCAATAGGGTAAACTTGTTTTGACAGTATGCATACACAAAGAAATCTAGTAATGACAAACTTCAATACACATGAAGACACACATAACAATCTCATAATTTTACATACAAAATATCATGAAAGTTAACAAATGCTTATGACTTCAAAAATGTACCAAGATGCTAAAAATGCCAAAATCAAAAGAAATGCTACAAATGCCAAAGGAGACAGCTCACATACCTCTTGATGGTCTTTTTGAACAACTTAAAATAGTTGAGAAACCCAGAGATCTTTCACTTCACTTTCTTGCCTTTGAGCTTTCTTCAACTTTAAGTAATAATGCACTTATGGTGCCAAATGAAAAGATAGGAGCTTCTAAGGATTGATAAGTGCTTGGACAATTGAGATATGTTGTTTATGAGGTGTTATAGGGATCAAAACCTCAAGAACATGTTTAAAACAAGATTTGGTGGTTTGTGGTAGCTTTGGTCAATGTATGGTCGAATGAGAGTTGACTTTTTGATTTTTTGAGGTTCTTGATGTTTTAGTGAGTCATACACCTTCTATATGTCATTTAGAAGATGTGTGGATGGTTGTAAGAGTGTTGGTAATGCTAGAAATGAAAATGGCATGAAAGTTGTAAAATGCCCATTTTTGGTGTTTTTTGAGCTTTTCTTCACTTACAAGCAAGAAGAGAATGAGAAGGAGAGTTGTAATATGTTGATGTTATAAGCAGCTCTGGTGTGAAAAACAAGTGAGGGAGAGGCCTCTATTTATAGGAGAAAGAAGGATGAGGGCAGCTTGGTAACTTCCATTTTTGGAGGGAAATTCATGAAGTTTCTTCCAAATCTTGCCAAGATCTTCTTTCATCAGCTCCATGGCTCAAGAAAGATCAGAAACATCAAGTGGAGATGTCCATGAAATGACTGAGTGAGCTTAGAGGGTAGGATGGTACAGCTGCAACAGTTGGAGATGAAAAGTTTCTCTCTCATTCTTACACATCTCAATATTTTAATCCATAAATCACAACTTGCACCTCTCTCTCTCTCCAACCTCTCTTTTTCTGTCATTTCCTTCCTCTACACATCTAAATATCATAATGTATCATGATCCAAGGGTGGAGAGTGGTTAGAGATGAAAAATTCTGATTTTGAGAAGTTGGACCAAGTGGATTTCAAGTGTGACAGGCCCAACTTCAATGCATCATAACTTCCTGCTCACAAATCCTTTTGAGGAGTTCTTGCACTTTTTAGAAAGCCCTTTTGTAGCTATACAACTTTCATGTTTTAGTAATTTCCAAATTCTTGATGGAACTAGGTTGAAAAACCCCTTAAAGTTAGCAAAAAACAAGTTTTGATGCAACCAGATTTTGAAAAATCCACTAAGTGTTTTGTACTAAAAAATGATTTTGATGATAACTCCAATTCCATGCATTTTCTGATATTGGACTAGTATAGGACTTTTGTAGGACTTTTCAAGAGCTTTCCGACGAGCTTTGAACCACCTCGTTCGGGTGTGTGGTTAGGGAGTTAGGGTTTAGCCCCTTTCGAAACCCTAATTTTCCCGATTTTTTGATTAATCTCCCGTCTTTGATCCGATGATCATGAAAATTGATATGTAGGTCCCTCATGACATAAGGAACAACTTTGCTTCACCACTTGAAGTCCAATTCCTAAACCTTGAGGGGGTTGACTTTTCGGTCAACCGTACGATCGATCGGCGATTACCGAACTGTCTGTTCATGTTTCGGAGCTTCCAAGACTTTGAAACTCTTTGAGGGGACTTCACTAAGCCATATGAGATTTTTAAACCATACTTTTATCCTTGAATTATTTCCCAAATCTAAAGTCAATCTATAGTTGACTTTTTCAACCCGAAAAACCCTAATTGGGTGCCTTGAACTGCACTGCACCCCATCTGTGGGTGATTACTTCAAATTGAACTCACACATGGCCCAATATGGTACTCTTGATCTTATTTCATAAATTATTCAACCCAAAACATTGGTTTCCCAATCCTCGAACCTTCGATTTTATCAGTGCGGAGCCCCGTTTCATCTGTGTCTTGACAAAACACACTTCGAAACTTGTTAAGGTTAGATAAATAAATGCTTATGATATGAAGAGGATATAAGGGGTCAAAATTTGGGGTGCAACAGATGCCCCTATTTAAATATCTTCACTAGATGGTAATGAGAGATGACAATCCTCATAGAATCGTGGTGAAAGGTATTTAAATATAGCGAACCAGAAATTTTGTCCCTTAGATCCGATGGTATGCAAAAGGACAAATGCGAATATGCCATGAATCTAAATGATGTCATATGATGCTTGAATGCAAGACAGATGCAGACACACGAACAAATATGAAAGAACGGCAAAACAACGAGTAACCACTCACGGGAACCCAACACATCGGGGAAAGATTCCAAGCGAGATAAACAAGATAAATCGAATATGACTAAAGATGCTTGCTCAAAGAAATCTTTCACGCAGGGGACACAAACTCCACCAGGGAAGACACATCTTCATTGGGGAAAGGGGATACGAACTTCACTGGGGATGGGACCCACTGAGGAAAACCTTGTTGGGGGACAAATCCACTGGAGAAGCACAACTTCACCGGGGAAAAGACGGAACGAAGACACGAACCTCACTGGGGATGGGACCAGATGAGAAAATTTCCTATAACGAAGAGTTCAAACGGGATCTTCAGGAAAAGGTTAGAAACAAGACCGAGCGTGCCGGGGAGGTTAGTATCCACTAATTCTCCGAGACACGACTGGAGAATCAAAAGTTTCAACTAGGGAGACTGGTGACGACTAGAACAATAAAAAGTTTCAAACAGTGCTAGTTTCCACTAGACTTACTGGGGATGATGGTGACGACCAATCCAAAGTTCAGTTTCCAAAAATTACTCAATACCACTAGGCTTCCTGGGGATATGGTGACGACCAAATCAAAGTTCCAATTACAATTGGGAATTCCAAACAATATTGTTAAAACAACAAGACTTCTGCTGGGGAAATTGGTAATAACCAACTAATAACGATTAGTTTTCACGCAATGCCAGTAACTACTGGACTTTCAAAGAGTTTGGCGACGGCCAAATCAGGATATACCAATAACAACTAATTCTGGATAATGCCAGTAACCACTAGACTTAAATGGAGAAATTGGTAACGACCGAGTCCCAGGAGACCAATGACCATTGGATTTTCACAGGGTTTGGTAACGACCAGACCAAAGTGGTGATAACAATCTGATTTACGCGACGCCAATAACCATTGGACTTATGGTAACTGGTGACGACCAAATCCAGGGGTATACCAATAACAAATGGTACTGGGTACTGCTAGCGAAAACTAGATTTTCCAAGCGATGCTAGTGACTACTAGAAAAAAAAATTGGTAATAACTGAATCAAGAGGTATCAATAACAATTGGATCTGAAGGTAATACTAGTAACCACTAGATTCAAACAGACTGGTAATAACCAAATCAAACAGGTACCAATAACTATTGGATTCCAGGCGATGCCAATAATTATTGGACTTTTTAAGGAATTTTGGTGACGACCAACTCAAGTACTAATGACCATTGGTTTTAGAAGGCAATACTAGTAACCACTAGATTTTTAGCAAAGATTGGTGAAAACCGAATCAAAAGGACTCCAATGACGATTGGTTAGCTTTATAACAGAATCAGTGACGACTGGGTTTGGAAAATTGTTGGTGACGACCAAACTACTGTACCAAACGTAGTTAGTTCTGAATACGTGCTAGTGACCACTAGTCTTTCAAAGTTTGTTAGTGATAACCAAATCGAAGGTGAAAATTGGTAATAACCCCCTGTTTGTATAAATTAAACATTGCTAGTCACCACTAATTTCCCAGAGCAAAATAAGGAAACCCCAGGATGTCAACTCTAAAACGAACTTGTAACAACAAAACAAAGATAAAGGTAACGACCAAAGGATCTCGACGGTGGGAATGCAAACAAATGCGTATGCTGGCATGATGTTGTATGCAAGACGCAGAACGACCCGTAGGGACAGAGGAAAATCAAATAAAGAGGGAACTCGTCACACTGAGCTTCAAAATGCCTCAAGTCAGACAACACTTCCTTCTTTGGTGCAGATAACGATCCTTTCTCAGTAATGTCCCTGTAATCTTGCAAGGAATAAGTCTTAGCTTAATAGCTAGAACTGCTATCGGACGTATCTATCTCGGTCAAAGGTAACAGCGATTTCCACAACTTCAAGAACTGTGTAATATTATCATATTACCTTTAGAACTTTTCAATCATTTTGTCAAATTGTGCTTTCTCCTTTTTTCTTTTTAAAACAAGACTTAGGTTTTTCAAAACACTTTGCTTTCATGAAAATTCTTATTAACAAATAAGTGAAATTGCATAACAAAAATAGCAGATCATAACAATGATTTGGCCAAAAAAAGAACTGATTTTATTGATATACAAGAACTTTACAAAAGGCAAAGCCTTGGGGATTTTAAAAGTTTTGAAAAATGGCAACAGAAAAGATTACAGCATCCCATAATAATTTGGTCCTTCCGACTGCCAGTTCACTTGCTTTGCTGCTTCTGACGAGAACAACAAGCTTTGACCTTTCTTCTAATACTCTGCACAGGAGTCTGCCCCAGCGTCCGTCATCTTTCAAACATTGGGTTTTTCTTGTCGAGGCAATGAAATCCTCTTTCTATGTATTTCATTTTCAGGCGTAGTATTTTCTTACTGCGTCTGAATTGATGGGATACTTGAGTGGTTCGCCATCCATGGTTTCGAGAATCAGAGATCCTCCGGAGAAAACAGTCTTCACAACGAAAGGGCCGTCGTAGTTGGGAATCCACTTGCCACGCATGTCTTTCTGTGTAGGTAGGATTTTTCTAAGCACAAGCTCTCCTTCCCTATACTCTTTGGGACTAACCTTCTTATTGAATGCCTGGGCCATCCTTTGTTGATAGATTTGACTGTGACACATGGCCGTCATTCTTTTCTCGTCGATGAGATTCAACGAATCAAATCTTTCTTTTATCCACTCGTCTTCATCCAACTCTGCTTCCGTCAAGATCTTCAAGGAAGGTATTTTGACTTCAATGGGTAGCACCGCGTCAATCCCGTACACTAAGGAAAAGGGAGTTGCCCCTGTCGAAGTGCGTACTGATGTTCGGTAGCCGTGCAAAGCAAATGGTAACATCTCATGCCAATCTTTGTAAGTTACGACCATTTTTTGTATTATCTTTTTGATGTTTTTGTTTGCAGCTTCAACTGCGCCATTCATCTTAGGTCTGTAAGGGGACGAGTTGTGATGTTTGATCTTAAAATCGTCACAAAGTTCCTTCATTGTTTTGTTGTTCAGATTCGACCCGTTGTCAGTGATGATCTGGTTAAGGATACCATATCGGCAGACAATCTCCTTTTTAATGAAGCGTGCGACCACTTGTTTCGTCACATTCGCATATGACGCTGCTTCCACCCATTTGGTGAAATAATCGATTGCGACAAGGATGAAGCGATGGCCGTTAGAAGCTTTTGGTTCTATTGCCTCAATCATATCTATGCTCCACATTGTAAAAGGCCAAGGTGACGTCATCACATTGAGAGGATGTGGAGGGACATGCACTTTATCAGCATAAACTTGACATTTATGACACTTTCGAGCGAAGAGTATGCAATCCGTCTCCAAAGTTAACCAGAAGTAACCCACTCTTAAAATTTTCTTAGCCATGGTGTGGCCATTTGCATGGGTGCCGAAGGTTCCTTCGTGTACTTCGGTCATTATGAGATTCGCCTCATTTTCATCGACGCATCGGAGTAAGACCATATCATGGTTTCTTTTGTACAAGATGCCATTGCTGATGAAGAATTTAGATGACAACCTCCGTATCGCTCTTCTGTCAATTGTGGACGCGTTAGCGGGATACTCTTGGTTTTAAAGGAAATTCTTGATATCATGAAACCATGGCTTCTCCCCAAAATTCTTCGTCTATCGTCATGACGTATGCGGGTACTGTCCTTCTTTCGATGCGAATCAAAGGTGCCTTGTTGACAAACTGGACTTTCCACATGGATGCCATCATGGCCAAAGCATCGACAATGTGATTTTCTGCCCTTGGTACGTGCTTGAAGGTAATTTCATCAAAATACTCAGCCATCTCTAGGATGTGGGTCTTATAAGGAATCAATTTTTCATCCCTGGTTTCCCATTCTTCTTTGAGTTGGTATATCACCAAAGCAGAATCACCAATTACTTTCAAGATTTTGATACGGAGGTCAATGGCAGCCTCCAATCCTAGGATGCAGGCTTCATACTCCGCTATGTTGTTTGTACAGGAGAAACAAAGTCGGGTTGTGACCTCAGTGTACCCTCCAGTTGGATTTTTTAGAACAGCTCCGATGCCATGTCCATTTTTGTTTGACGCTCCGTCGAACATCATCTCCCAACGGGACCCCGGCTCGGGACCTTCCTCTGGACCAGGCTCCGGTTTCGTGCGCTGAATATACATCACATCCTCATCAGGAAAATCGAACTTGAGCGGCTGATAATCCTCCATAGGATGCTCTGCAAGGTGTTCTGACAAGATGCTTCCTTTGATGGATTTTTGAGCAACATACTGGATATCATACTCTGATAGGAGCATATGCCATCGGGCTAATCTTCCTGTCTGAGCTGGCTTCTCAAAGATGTATTTGATGGGGTCCATCTTAGAAATCAGCATCGTAGTGTGGCAAATCATGTACTGCCTCAGACGTTTAGCAGCCCATGCCAACGCACAACAAGCTTTTTCCAGGGGAGAGTAACGACTCTCGCAATCAGTGAACTTCTTGCTTAGATAATAGATTGCATGTTCTTTCTTCCCTGACTCATCCGTCTGGCCCAAGACACAGCCCATCGAATTTTCTAACACGGTCATATACATGAACAAAGGCCTTCCAGGTACCGGAGGAATCAGCACTGGAGGTTCTTGCAAATACTGCTTGATTTTCTCGAACGCCGCCTGACAGTTTTCATTCCATACCACCGTTTGATCTTTTCGTAACAACTTGAAGATCGGTGTGCAGGTAGGAGTCAGATTGGAGATGAACCTGGAGATGTAATTCAAACGTCCAAGGAAGCCTCTAACTTGTTTCTCAGTTTTGGGAGCAGGCATCTCCTGGATTGCTTTAACCTTGTCAGGGTCTACTTCAATTCCTCGCTGACTAACGATGAAACCAAGTAACTTGCCTGAGCGAACTCCGAAGGTGCATTTGGCTGGATTTAGTCTTAATTGATACTTTCGGAGTCTTTCAAATAGCTTCAGTAGATGATCCAAGTGGTCTTCTTCACTTTGGGATTTTGCAATCATATCATCCACGTACACCTCGATTTCTTTGTGCATCATATCATGAAAGAGTGTGACCATAGCTCTCTGATACGTTGCCCCTGCGTTCTTCAAACCAAAAGGCATTACCTTATAACAATAGGTGCCCCATGGTGTGATGAAAGTTGTTTTCTCCATGTCCTTTGGATCCATTTTTATCTGGTTATAACCCGAAAATCCATCCATGAATGAGAACACTGCAAAGCTTGCCGTGTTATCCACCAAAGTGTCAATATGTGGTAACGGAAAATCATCCTTCGGACTTGCTTTATTTAGATCCCTATAGTCGACGCACATCCTGACCTTGCCATCCTTCTTCGGGAATGGTACAATGTTGGCCACCCATTCTGGATACTTGGATACTGCTAGAAAGCCAGCATCTATTTGCTTTTTGACCTCATCTCGGATTTTAAGTGCCATGTCTGGTCTCGACCTGCGAAGCTTTTGTTTGACCGGAGGACATTCTGGTTTCAGGGGGAGCTTGTGCATGACAATGTCAGTATCCAACCCTGACATATCTTGGTAGGACCAAGCAAATATGTCAACAAAATCTCTGAGGATTGTTATCAGCTTGTCTTTGATTTCTGGCCTTAGTGACGCCCCGAACTTGACTTCTCTTTTGTCCTCCTCTGACCCCAAGTTGATGACTTCCGTTTGCTCTTTATGGGGTTGGATATAATCATCTTCGTACTCAGCCATTCTCTTTAACTCTTCTGGGACTTCTAACTCTTCTTCGTTCTCTTCTTCAGCTTGAAAGACAAATGAACCGCTAGTAGAAGGAACCGAATGATGATAGGACTCTGTGGTTGATGGAGGTATTCTGCATGTTTTATTTAGGAACAATCAGGCACTCACACACAGACATGCAGATGAAGGGTGGTTTCTATCATTTTTTTCAAAAGAGATTGCCATTTTTTTCAAAAAGAGTGAAAGTGATGCGCAAACAAATAACAAGAGTTTTAACAAAAACACTTTTTCATTAATGATTTTCAATTTTTGCAAAGTGGCCCAATACAAAATAATTCGCAGGTCTTGGGCAAGACCAGGAAATTTTTAAAGAAAAACACAAAGCTAACAGGCAGAATGAATTACTCTAAAGGTAAAAAGATGGGAACTTCCACAGCCTCCCAATTGCGCAATGCTCCTCCTCCTCTAGTTATTAGATGGTCCAGATTATCGTCCTCATCTTCAGCAATAATGGCATTGACTTGCACACCGCCGCTGGTGCATATCTCTTTTAAGGACTTCTTCCTCATGGTGCTTTCTTCTGGCTCGCCTCCCGGAGTTGGTTTGTAACCCAACCCTTGTCGATCATTCTTGGCCCGAGCATTGACTTTGATGACCTCTCCCCATCCCAGTGGGACTCCAGCTTTCAGTGCTGCCTTAATACTTTGGGCAGAGGTAAATAATGGCCTTTGGGTTATGTCTGATTCATCTACTAGAACAGCGTGAGCTATTTCTAGTGCTTGGAAGGCTGTCTCGAGAGAGTCTTCATCAGCCTCAATATACCGGAAAGATGACAAGTTGCTTACCATCAAGTCCTCTTCTCCATGGACAATGACTAGCTGGTCATTTACAACAAACTTCATTTTTTTGGTGGAGCATGGAAGTGACAGCGCCAGCTGTATGAATCCAGGGTCTTCCCAATAAGCAGCTGTAAACCGGATTTATGTCCATCACCTGGAAGGTGATTTCAAAGATTTGTGGTCCAATTAGAATAGGAAGATCAACTTCTCCTATCACGGTTCTCCTGGATCCGTCGAATGCCTTGACTATAAGAGAGGTTGGTCTCATGGTAGCGCCTTGATATGCCAGCTTGGCCAAAGTTCTTTTAGGCATTACATTGAGTGCTGACCCAGTATCAACAAGAACTCGGGACATCGTATCCTCTTCACACTTGACCGATACATGCAAGGCACGATTGTGCTTACGCTTCTCAGCTGTCAAGTCATTATCGTCAAAGCTCAAAGTGTTACAGGCAGTGATATTTGCTACAACGGAGTCAAACTGCCCCACTAATATCTTTAGTGACGTGGGCCTGTGTCAGGATTTTGAGCAATGCCTGGCGGTGTGCTGGAGAACTTAAGAGCAAAGCCATGACCGAGATCTTGGAGGGTGTTTGATTCAATTGGTTTACCACCCTATAATCGCTTCGTCGAATGATTCTCAAGAATTCTTCTTCATCGTTCTTGAGACTTTCTTTTCCTCTAACTAAAGGTTCTTTGGCGGTGGTTGTCTCTGGAACAGGCTTTTGAGGAACAGGCGTCTTTTGAACAGAAACCGCTGGTGGAGGAGCCTCATTATATGTTCGAGTTTAATAGATACGACCACTCCGGGTCATTTTGCTTCCACCGGCAATGTTGGCCACACTTACCGGTTTCTTTTCTTTGAAAATCCCTTCACACCATGAATAGTCTTGTTTTGGTGTCATGGCTCTTGGGCGAGGCTGGAATCCTCCTCTTGGCTCAAACCTAGTCTGCCCCCTCCCGAATTTCGGGGGTGCGTCATCACGAAATACTGGCCGAATATTCTTGTAGTTTTTGTTACTGTTATCATCTCTAAACACCGCTCCTTTGTTGGATTCTCCTGGTATGTTAAACACATGCTCGATGACTGCCACATCTTCTTCCTTTTTCCGGTGGGCAATTTCTATCATTCCCTGTTCAATCATAGCTCAAATGTCCTTTTTCACAGCGTCACAACCCTCAGGATTCAGCATACATTCTTTGCAATCTTCGTGGGATGCCTTGAGTGACCACGCCTGAGCGAGGCGTTTGTGCAGGTCTGCTAATGGCACTTTGATCTCACCAACAGTAGTAACTTTCTTGCCTTCTGACCCCTCCCCTTCTTCAGTAATGGCATTGACTCCACCATGATTGGGAAGAGGGTTGCTCTTAACATTGGGCGGATTGTCTTCGAAGGACAGAATTCCTTTTTCAACAAGTTCACGAACTAGGTGCTGAAGGGCGAAGCAACCTTCGAGATTGTGGCCTGGAGCATTCTCATGAAATAGGCAGCGAGCATTTGCATCGTAAGAGAACGGAAGTGGATTAGGTGGAGCACCTAATTTTCTTGTTTTAACCAATCCTCTTTCTATTAACATGGGAAATAGGTCGGTGTAACTCATTGGAATAGGCTGTATCTTTGGCCTATTTGCTTGATAACTTGCCTTCGGGGCCCTGTTCTGAGGTTGTTGACCCTGCGGCTGCTGGTATTGCTGTTGATTATTGGTGCGATATTGTTGCTGACTGCTAGGTTGATACTGGTGTTGATTGTTGAATGCCCTAGGTTGGGGGCCATGTTGTGAAGAAGGTTGAAAAACCGGGGTCACTGCCGCTATATATGATGGTTGGTACTGTTGGTGGAGGCTTCGAGAGCTTTGTACTTTCTTTCCATATGTGATTGCACTCACCTCTCCTTCTTTCTTTTTGTGGAACGTGCTGATTGGCTTCTTTGCCGCGCTGGCGCTTGAGGTAACATTTGGAGTAGTCACTTTTCCACTCTTTAAACCTGCTTCCACCTTGACCCCTACTGCCACAATATCAGAGAAATTTGTTGTGACGCTGCTGATCAAACGTTCGTAGAATTCGGGTCGAACTGTATCCACAAACCAATCTGCCAACTCCTTCTCAGTAAGAGGAGGCTCTACTTGTGCTGCAGTTCCGCACCATCTTTGCGCATACTCTTTGAAAGTTTCGGTATTTTTCTGCGTCATGCTGAGAAGCTGACGGCGGTCGGGAGCTAGGTCCATGTTGTACTTGTACTGTTGAATAAAAGCATCTGAAAGGTCTTGGAAACTCTGAATCTTAGCTTGATCTAAACCGAGATACCACTTGGCCGAAGCCCCTTTTAGACTATCTTGGAAACAGTGTACTAACAGTTTGTCATTTTCAATATGCGGAGCCATCCGCCTACAGTACATGATTAAGTGCTCTTTAGGACAAGCGGTCCCTTCATATTTGTCAAAGATTGGCATTTTAAATTTCTGAGGGAACACTAATCCAGATACCAAACATAGATCCTTGGCATCAGATCCAAAGACATGATTTCCTTCAATGGCCCTCATCCTTTTGGCCATGATGTCCATCTCTACCCTTAACTTTTCGTGTTTTTCGTCCTCAGCTTCGGATCCATCGGGTATATCGAAGATTGGCTGTTGATTGGCGAAGACTGGTCGTACTGTGGTAGGTCCACCTGCTGGAGTAAAAATGGGGTTTCTGATTGTTGAGTCGAACAACGGATTGAGACCTGAAGACTGCATGCTGTTGAAAGGTGGCACAAAATCCCGGGACATGCCATGGGGAAACTCCGCTGAAGTAACAGGAGCCATTGTGACATTGGCTGCTGCTGTGGCAACTTCGGAGATCACTGTAGGCTGTGTATCCATTTTCGCTTTGATCACGTTGAGGGCTTCCAAGATCTGGTTGACGTCCCCTTTGATCCCTTCAATGTCATTATCCATTCGATCGAACCTTTGGTCGTTATCTGCCATCTTCTTTTGAGCTTGGGACCGTGTGTTGTATCTGTGGGTACTCAGCGTGACTCTTTATGTCCTCTTTCTGGACAAGAACAAAAGATGAGCTGCAGAACCCCAAATGCAGGATTGATGTAGGATGATATGCAAATGCGGATGCATAAACCATTCAAGGAAACTCAAAATTTTCGTTTACAAACAAAAAGTTAGACCAACACGTAACGACATGCTTAAAAAGCGTTTTTCATTTGATAACCGGAAATCTATTACAGTAGAGTGGCCTTTGCTAAAAAGCAAGACTTTCCTTACAATGAAATTAAGTGCAACAAGCAGGATGTCAATCCTTTTTTTAGGGAAAGCAGGGAAATGGCGAAACAAAAATCAATCTAACAAGACGACCCTTCTCCTTCTTGGACACTGACATGAACTTGATCTTGGCGGATAATCTCCCACAGGTCTTCGTTTTCTCTTTGTGCTTTAACCAAAGCGTATTTCAGCTCTTCCCTAGTCGCGGGGACCTCAGGTTCCATGGTTATCTCATAGTCGTGAGTGTCGAACATGATTAAGGCAATTTCCTTTGACCATAGCAGGTACCCCCTGGTGGTTAAACAACTCGCATTCTCCATTGGCGTTGGGCCCATGAGGTGTGGATCTCTTTGGGCATATTGAGCATCTTCTTCTAGTTCTTGGTTGCGACCTGTCTCACAGAAGCGAGGCCTCAACAGTTCTGGTTCAGGCTCGGGCCCGGTGGGATACCCATGTTGACGCCGAGCGAGAATAGGATTATAAGTGATCACCCCTTCTATCCCAATGAGAGGCACATTGGGGAAATCTCCGTAGCTGGAAATCATGACCTGGTCACCGATGCTAGTGTCATACCAGGTGATATCATGGTGTCTGAGAGTGACAAGTTTAGAAACCCAAGCGCTTTTGGTGGGAAGCCTCCAAAGGATATGGGTCCTCGGTAGATGAGAAGTAAACCATCGGTCGAGCAGTGCAAGACAGCATGAGAATCGCCCACAATCATACAAGGCAAAACGGTGGATGACTACATAAGTATCAGCTAGTATTGTGTTGACCGGGTTTTTGAGGATGAAGAGGCGGATTGCTTCTTCGCTGATGAAGTCGTAACTGCTTGGGAACAGATACAGTCCATATATTAGTAGTGCCAAAATTGCCTCAAAAATGCCCAGGTTTCGACTTTCATAGTAATACTCGGCCATTTCCATTAGAGGCCCGACATCCATTCCATACCACCCTCCTTTCGCCCTCATTGGTGGTAAGTCTTCCAGCTTGATATACAGGGCTTTAGCTAAGTCCTTTTTCTTTGGCTTTCCATAAGGGAGCGTAAAAGTCCATGGGATCTTCAAGTAAGCATTATACTCTTCGAGGGTCGGGAGTAACTGAAAATCTGGAAACACAAAGCAGTGGTAAGTTGTATGATAAAATTCCACCAAGGCTTGCAACATGGGCTCATTGATCGGAGCGCTTATTAAAGGCAATAGGTCCTCATATTTGGCTATGAAAGCAGCAGGATTTCGGACAAGTCTGGTTAACATTCTTAGACGGCCCAATCTCAGATCCGGGACTCGAAGCATGTCTCTTCTTACCATGTTGTTGCCTGCAAAGAAAAAAGTTGAATTTCCTTGAATGGTTAGAAGAAGTGTGAATGTAAATGCACATGATTGTCATGGAACTCAGATATTTTTGAACATCAGAAATCGTCATTTCATTAATAAACAAAACGGATTACAAAACATCATTTCCTCTTACAAGAGTTTTAACTAAACAACTTGGTGCAACCTATCAAGGTTCTCCTAGCAACCTGAGGTTGAGCTTCTCGATCTTTCTTTCCAACTGAGTCTTCTCAATGATGAGTCTGTCCATAATTATCTTCCATGGATTAGACTGAGGCTCATAAGGTTCCTCTAGTGCTTTCCTCTTCTTACAAGAGAGGATTTCTTCATCTTTCGACTGGAGTTGTCTCCGGAGCTCCGCATTTTCTTCAATGACTATCTGATACTTGTGCTTCCAAGCTTCTTCAGTTTGTTGTGCTTTGACCAAGGCAATTTTCAACTTTTCTTCTTCAGACATGAAGACCAACGGGCGTTCTTCCTTCAAGGCCATAGGCTCTTGTTTAGGATACGGCATCCTTAGTGTGACAGCTCTTTTCCGAACCCATTGGAGGTAAGGTTCCAAAGAAACACAGTTGAGCCTTCCAATATCTTTCTTTCCTTTCTTGTGTAGATGCTTCCAAGCTTCTAGAATTTTCTCTTTTAATCCTTGACTATCTTCCCCTTCTTTGAAGAAGATGCTTTCTACTTGAACACTTTTGGGTTTGTCCTTTAGAGGGTATCCCAATTGTCGGCGGGCGAGTATCGGACTGTAGCTGATCCCTCCATTAATGCTGAGAAGAGGTACGTTGCTAAATTCCCCACAACTGTCAATAATCATTATCCCATCATAATCACGACTATACCAATCAATATCAGAATGGGTAAGAGCCATGATCTTTTGTGACCACCATCCTTTCTTTGGATCCCAAAAAGCGTTGGCTTTGGGTAAGTGTGAAGTGAACCATTTGTACAATAAAGGAGCATAACAAGTGATCATTCCTCCATTATGGAAGTTCCTCAGATGAACAGAATGGTACGTGTCTGCTAACAAGGTAGGCACAAGGTTCTTCTTCAAGAAAATTTTGATGGCATTGAGGTCCACAAAATTCTCAAAGCTTGGAAACAAGAATATACCATAGATTAGTAAGGCAAGGATAGCCTCGAATGCATCCATGCTTAAATGATCTGCGTAATATTGAGCTTTCTCAACCAAGAATTCTGCTTTTAACCCAAAGATTCCTCCTTTTGTAATCAGATTCTTTTTTATATCCTCCACTCCCAAACGCGTAGCTTTGGCGATATCTTGCTCTTTGGGGTCCTTCTCTACAATCGGAAAAGGAGATTCTTCAAGAATAGGCAACCCAATTAACTGAGAATACTCTTCTAGGGTGGGTACTAGCTGATAATCAGGGAATGTGAAGCAATGGTAGAGCGGGTCATAAAACTGGAGGAGAGTAGAGAGAAGTCCACTATCCATCTTTATCTTCAAGAGTAGCAACAGCTTCCCATATCGGCTTTGAAATCCCTTTGAATCTGTCACTAAGGTGCTCAACCTTTTCAAATCATCTAGGTTAAAACCCTTGTAAGTGTACTTCAAAGTTTTCTTTCTTTCACTGTTCATGACGACCTCTGATATTTACAAACAACAAAGTCTGAGTTCCATGAAACCATATGATGATATGATGACATGATGATATGAATGCATAAAACACAAACAAGATGCATATGCACACAACACAGGTTTAGGGTTAAGGACAAGCATGAGTTCAAGGGTCTACCCATCCCTAAAGATTGTACTATGGATTGATTGTACCTGCCGAACGGGTTCTACAAAGTTCCCAGAGTCATCAACCCATCTTTCGGATATTATCAACTTCCCAAGTTACTTGGTAATTGATAATATTCTCAAGAGAATCTCGTCTAAGTGTAGTATCGCGTATCAACTACTTCGGAAATACTTCCTTATAGTCATCGCACTACGTTCTAATAAGGCCAAAGTGGGGTAGAATGTATTCTAAAAGTCCACAGTGTCATAGGCTCCTTCGTTGAAAGTAGCATTGTTTTCACGAATATTCGATCAACAATACTAAAACTTTCAAGAGGGCCTACACTGAGCGGTGGTTTCTCAAGTTAGCTTGGTCGGGAATCAACTCCCTATAAGCCTTCTTGAATATACCACCATCCTATCATAATTGCGCTCAAGTCCGGGTATAGGACCGTCTCACCACTCAAAGCACCCAATACCCAACACAAAAACAAATATATTGACAAATATACATGTTAAGCAAATATTCACAAATATAGCATACAATTAAACAAAATAGGCTAAACCCTTAAAAATAAATCCAATGTCCCCAGTGAAGTCGCCATTTCTATTGCGGTGAGAATCGGATATCAAGCTATTGAATTAACTTGAACCTTAATTCTTTTACAACCGGACTTTAATTTATCCAAAGGAAAGGTCTAAAGAAAGAAAGAACCTTTTACGCGATGTTACAATAATGCTAAGAGATTCGGGGATCGGGGGTTGGTTATGCATAGGGTAGGTATTTCACATCCTAAACATCTGTAGTACTCTACAGGAACCTTTTGTTTGTTTGTATGCTAAGTTTGTTAAATGTTTGCTAAGGTTTGGGTATTGGGTAAAAAAGTGAAGGTTATGATAGATGAAGACCTAAGATTGTTTCTAAGTTTGCTCGCAAAGACATCGCGTCCTCTGCCTACGTATCCTAACTAGGATAGAATCAGAGCAATCATAGTTCACCTCACTAGGGTTGAAGAACGCTTGATTATGATCAAGGTTCAAAGGGGAACAAACATAATAATGTTTGTGTAGAGTTTCACAAAACTCTCTATGTCTATGTTGTAACACTCAAAGGGGAAAGTAAGTGATCATATCCATGATCCTTACATAGAGTTAACAACTCTATCCTAGGGTTCTAGTTGTGGGACACTCCTAGTAAAGGTGGGTCTTTTAGACTTGAGCAAAGTCAAATAGCTTATGGTTTTTGATCTTAACTAAGGTTCAAAATGACTTTCAAAGTCAAGAGGGGTAATGAGCTATCCATGACACAAAGGTCAATGGAGAGACTTTTCCTTTGGAAAAAGAAAGGGGAGGCAGCTGGGATGAGAACTAGAGAGTTCCATCCCTTGGGGAGAGAAGTACTTAACAAAGCAATCAATACTTTAAACAAAAGGGGCATGGTTACAACCAAAGATTATGTATCTTAACAAAGATGAAAGCATATCTTAACAAAGATTAAAGGTATATCTTAACAAAGATTGAAAGTATGATCTTAACAAAGATTGAAAGCATATCTTAACAAAGATTAAAACATGATGAAGGTAACAACCCCAAGGCCATATTATCAAATATGAAACACATCAACCATATAAATAAGTTACAACTTAAAAATGATCATGTTATAAGTTCAAATGTAACCACAATTAGGCATTAATAACAATCAAGTACGCAAGGATTGATCGCAATAGTTCAATTCAAAATTTTAAGACTAATGACTCATGGTAACAACCAACAAGAAAATGAGATCTCAACATGTTAACAAACATAAGGAAATCAAATACCAATAAATCTCACAAGATATAATAATCATGGTATGAAGGAAATTTAATCGAAACACACGGTAACGACCTAAGAACGGATCTACTAACAAGCAGAAAAAAAACATTGTGCAAACAAGCAATTATGATATTACAATCCATTAAATAAAACTAGACATTTAAATGAAAAGGTTGCAAAAAGAACGGATTAAAACTAGTAAACGACGAATAAATTATGGACATTTGAAATTTGATGGATTCATAACAATGCAATAAATAAATAAATAAGAAAATAAAAAAGAAGGGGCATGGGTGAGGATTGAACCCACGCCCTTGGGCTCACAAGCAATGACAAGCTAACCACTAGGCCACAACACGCGCTTGTGTTAGGAGAATAGAAAGAATGAAGAAAATAGTTATTAATGAAAATTGGAAAATAAAAAACAAAAGGGTTCGACCTCCACCCGGATCGAACCCTGGTCATGCAGGTAGAGGGGTATAAGGCGTGCAAGGGTCTGCCACTGGGGTGGCTGTTACATCCATTAATTGGATGGAAACAAAAAACATACATAGCTTAAATGGTTGAATTTCTGGGCTCACGAGAACTTTCAACATGATTTGCAAAACAACTCCAACTTTCTCAGATCTCAACTGATTTTAACAAACCTTATATGCATCTTACCCAGAAAATCATGAGGATTCTGACGGTGATGCTAGTTTCCCAAGATTCTTAGTGTAATAAAAAATTCGAATGCTTATGCTTTGTGACTCATGTGATGCAAATTGGTACTCCACACTCATTTTAGCCACTCTCGTACTAAACCAAAATTATATACACACTAGCCACAACTTGCTGAATGAAAGTAAACCAAAGATTGAGTTGAAAACAAATGGTGGTGAATAATGATCATCAAGTTGCAATTTTCAAACTTGAAAATGCATTTTGGGGGGGGGGGGATCCAAACAGAAAGTTTTAAATAGCCAATGGGAGTTGGAGCAAGTTAAAAATATGTTGTGGAAAGGGTCTCAACAGAAAATGTTATACAGAAATCAATAGAACAAAAATCAAGTGTGTGAGTTGTAGTTTGAGTGCTATTGTGCTTGGTGTGAAGATCCAAATTTGATTCTATGCACCAACAGTTCAATGTGAGTATTTTGACAACTCTCAATTATGAATTTGAACATGTCTAGGTGATAAGAAATGTCTTTTCAAGGCCTATGCTAAGACTGATCTCCAACTGTCTTGGATTCTTTGACAGCAAGCAAACATCCTAATAACTTCTACTATGTTTAAAGTATGATTATGGTGTTGGTGTCTTTAAGGTTTAAATACTTGAAACCACAAAATGTAATTGATGCAACCTCCCAAAAACTGTGTAGGGCTTTCAATCAGAATGTATGTAACTGTGATGTGCAGCAAATAATGCAAGAAACATGATTGAAAACTAACACTACTCTAAATGCAAGTATTAATAATAACAGAAAGGTAACATGCTATTCAACAATTGAAACAACCAAGGCAGACCAAAATGACACATCTAACCTAAACTCCAATCAGCCTACACACAAGTACTCTCAGGGTTATCCTGAGCCAGCAAGACTAACAATCTTGATCTCACTACAGCCTTCTAAGCATCAAAGTTCTCATACCAACAGGTATGCTGCAAATATTCCTCAAAGCTAAGAGACCTCCATGCTAGCAACCCTGCCTCACTCTAACAAGGTCAGTTCAAAGGTCTCAGGTAACAGCCAGGAATTTGAGGTTTGCAATCATACTCCTACTGTTTTTTAAAATGGGTCCTTAGAAGACAAACTAGTGTTGATGGTTTCAGTCTCATGATCATTGTGAACAAGGGTAGCAGAAATGGTTTCACTAGAGTATTTGAAGCTCATGGGATAAGAAACTGGTGTATGCATCTAACTGGATTGTACTTACAGCAAGATTACAACATATGATAAATGCAAGCAGCTGATGCATAAAACTGGACAGGTTTCAATGTTGTGTCTTAAACAGCAAAAATGAGGGATTGGAATATGGTTCTAGTGATGCAATTTGATGACTAGAGTTTAAATCAGACTTTCTTGGATCAAGAGATTAGTAAGCACACACTCTAAATACTTCATACAAGTGGTTTCAACAGGCTTGAGGTTCAAAATCACATTAAAATAAAAAGCTGATCCATGAGTTGCAAGTGTATTCAAAGTGTTCAAACCAAAATGCCAAAACAGCTTCATTCACAAATTTGGGCAAAGCAAATCACACATTCATACTTTAAATGCCTCACACAACATATTCAAAGGATAAGAGGTGATTTTCTAGAGCTTGTGTGGAAAGAGGCAAGTGAATGGCTTGAGTGTGTGTGAAAAAGTGGTTTTAAAACATGGATTTTGGTATAGCTGCCTTGAGGCCTAAGTAGCTATGCTAGCATACTTCAAATGATATTTATGAGGTGTTCAAAGTGTAACTTTGGTGCGAAAATAAGTTTTGTGCAAAAGTGATGGTGTGAGTGATTTGATGAATCCTGATGCATTTGTGGAACACATGTGAATCTGTCTTGATGTACAAACCAGCCAAAACAACCATGCAGGCATGCTTTAAATATGCATTAAAACATGTGGAAATGATGAAATTGGACTTTTAGGGCTCTAAGCAAAAGAACATTCCAGCTGTTATGGCATTGCTCATGACAGCACTATTAAAAGAACCACCAACACAAGTCCTAGACTGTTACAGCCTGATGATGATGTGGACTTAAATCATACAGTTCAAAATTGTCCCCAATATGCACATATTCATCCAGGATATAAAACATAGCAGTGTAATGTAACAACTTTCACCATGAACATCTTAAAACTAAAACCTAACTAAAACACAATCCAAACAGTTTCTTTCTTTTTTAACTTAAGGAAATGAGGAAATCAGTAACAGCATGCAGAATGGTATGGTATCTAGCATTAAAGCAAGCTGAACACATCAAGTAGGTACTAACAAATATGCCTACATAAGAGGGGCACTTCAAAACAGCCTGTGAAGCACAATGGTCTATGATGTACTTATGACAGCAAGCAGTAAAGATACATTTAGGCAGGGGAACATCTTAACAGCCTAATGATGTTCAAGTCTTAGCAGATCCCATCTGTTAGAGGCATTGTGTTATAGCATTGAATTAACTACAACTCAAACATGGGGTAGCAGCAAAAGAGCCCACTACCAAACCTGAACTATGGGATTAAACCCTTCTTTGTCTTAAACCAACTTTTATCAAAATAATAAGGCAATAGGGTAAACTTGTTTTGACAGTATGCATACACAAAGAAATCTAGTAATGACAAACTTCAATACACATGAAGACACACATAACAATCTCATAATTTTACATACAAAATATCATGAAAGTTAACAAATGCTTATGACTTCAAAAATGTACCAAGATGCTAAAAATGCCAAAATCAAAAGAAATGCTACAAATGCCAAAGGAGACAGCTCACATACCTCTTGATGGTCTTTTTGAACAACTTAAAATAGTTGAGAAACCCAGAGATCTTTCACTTCACTTTCTTGCCTTTGAGCTTTCTTCAACTTTAAGTAATAATGCACTTATGGTGCCAAATGAAAAGATAGGAGCTTCTAAGGATTGATAAGTGCTTGGACAATTGAGATATGTTGTTTATGAGGTGTTATAGGGATAAAAACCTCAAGAACATGTTTAAAACAAGATTTGGTGGTTTGTGGTAGCTTTGGTCAATGTATGGTCGAATGAGAGTTGACTTTTTGATTTTTTGAGGTTCTTGATGTTTTAGTGAGTCATACACCTTCTATATGTCATTTAGAAGATGTGTGGATGGTTGTAAGAGTGTTGGTAATGCTAGAAATGAAAATGGCATGAAAGTTGTAAAATGCCCATTTTTGGTGTTTTTTGAGCTTTTCTTCACTTACAAGCAAGAAGAGAATGAGAAGGAGAGTTGTAATATGTTGATGTTATAAGCAGCTCTGGTGTGAAAAACAAGTGAGGGAGAGGCCTCTATTTATAGGAGAAAGAAGGATGAGGGCAGCTTGGTAACTTCCATTTTTGGAGGGAAATTCATGAAGTTTCTTCCAAATCTTGCCAAGATCTTCTTTCATCAGCTCCATGGCTCAAGAAAGATCAGAAACATCAAGTGGAGATGTCCATGAAATGACTGAGTGAGCTTAGAGGGTAGGATGGTACAGCTGCAACAGTTGGAGATGAAAAGTTTCTCTCTCATTCTTACACATCTCAATATTTTAATCCATAAATCACAACTTGCACCTCTCTCTCTCCAACCTCTCTTTTTCTGTCATTTCCTTCCTCTACACATCTGAATATCATAATGTATCATGATCCAAGGGTGGAGAGTGGTTAGAGATGAAAAATTCTGATTTTGAGAAGTTGGACCAAGTGGATTTCAAGTGTGACAGGCCCAACTTCAATGCATCATAACTTCCTGCTCACAAATCCTTTTGAGGAGTTCTTGCACTTTTTAGAAAGCCCTTGTGTAGCTCTACAACTTTCATGTTTTAGGAATTTCCAAATTCTTGATGGAACTAGGTTGAAAAACCCCTTAAAGTTAGCAAAAAACAAGTTTTGATGCAGCCAGATTTTGAAAAATCCACTAAGTGTTTTGTACTAAAAAATGATTTTGATGATAACTCCAATTCCATGCATTTTCTGATATTGGACTAGTATAGGAATTTTGTAGGACTTGTCAAGAGCTTTCCAACGAGCTTTGAACCACCTCGTTCGGGTGTGTGGTTAGGGAGTTAGGGTTTAGCCCCTTTCGAAACCCTAATTTTCCCGATTTTTCGATTACTCTCACGTCTTTGATCCGATGATCATAAAAATTGATATGTAGGTCCCTCATGATATAAGGAACAACTTTGCTTCACCACTTGAAGTCCAATTCCTAAAACTTGAGGGGGTTGACTTTTCGGTCAACCGTACGATCGATCGGCGATTACCGAACTGTCTGTTCATGTTTCGGAGCTTCCAAGACTTTGAAACTCTTTGAGGGGACTTCACTAAGCCATATGAGCTTTTTAAACCATACTTTTATCCTTGAATTATTTCCCAAATCTAAAGTCAAACTACAGTTGACTTTTTCAACCCAAAAAACCCTAATTGGGTGCCTTGAACTGCACTGCACCCCATCTGTGGGTGATTACTTCAAATTGAACTCACACATGGCCCAATATGGTACTCTTGATCTTATTTCATAAATTATTCAACCCAAAACATTGGTTGCCCAATCCTCGAACCTTCGATTTTATTAGTGCGGAGCCCCGTTTCATCTGTGTCTTGACAAAACACACTTCGAAACTTGTTAAGGTTAGATAAATAAATGCATATGATATGAAGAGGATATAAGGGGTCAAAATTTGGGGTGGAACAATTACGACAAGATATCCGCAGCTTCAAGAACACTCATTGCCATTTAAAATGCTGCAATCACAACAAAAAGGAAATTCAGAGAGATTTTAGCAAGAGAATCAAGAATTAACCAATTTCCATTAGGCACAACGTGTTAAATCAAACAAGGAAAGAATCAGAGATTCCAAACATGTCTGTTGGAAAAAGGAAACATATTCAATAAATCAACTCAGAATGGAAGTAACATGGGACGTCATCAAACCAATTCAATTTCTTCCATATCATGCTCCAACATTATCGATATAAAATCATAATTTCTTTTAACACAGACAACATTGAAAAAATCAGCATTAATGCCTAGCAATCAAGGGCTCTAAAATCAACTATAAGAAAGAGAAGAGTTGAGATGAAGAGACATGCAGAAACTCCCAACGCCCATCACCCAAAAAAATCAACAACACAGAAAATCAAGATCCTAATTCAAAACCCCAAAAATCGTGAAGAGCACTTATCTTCTTGTAGAAAGTGTCGCCGCCATCGAAATCCTCGTCTCCGACTTTAACCCTCCACCGTCGAGACCTTCGAAACCTCCATCCCTCACGAAGCATTGACTCCTTCAAGGTCGTCACTGTCGTCAACAGCTTTTTGCTCATCGCCGGAGAACCTTTGCCGCGAACCACCCTTCCGCATCCACCTTCAAAGACCTGCGAGAAACCCATACAAACCGTAAGATTTACTTTTTAACACCTTAATATTCTTGTTCGATTTGTGTAGGTGAAAGAGAAAAGAAAAGCAAATCGCAAAAGAAGAAAGGAGAAGATGTTGATGAAGGAATTGAAGAAAAATGGCGGAAAGAAAAGCAAATCGCAGAAAAAGAAATGGAGGAGGAGACGATGGAAGAAGGAATTGTCGAAGATAAGCAGAGAGAGAAAGGATGGAGCGATGGAGATTATTTAGATCCTTAGGTTTTTTATCATTTTTGTTTTAATATTTTGTAATATTGTAACCTGCACACACATACACCGTAGTTACGGTGCATCACACACATGCACCCACACGATCCCAACAGATCTACATCAAATCTGATCTTGCGGTCCACAATGCGTAACTCCACCATAACTCGCCGCACCGTACACCACACGTTCCTACGCCCTTCCCTTTTTTAATCTTCCATTAACCTTCTAACTTCTCCAATTAACCTTTAACTTATCATTAACCGTTTAATTAACTTTTATTTTAAAATAATATTTTTTTTAACTATTCAATTAATAATTAACTTTTTAAATAACTCATACTTCTAAAAAAATTTAATTATTAATTTATTTACCTCATAAACTTTTTTTTAATATTTAAATTCAAATTTTTTCTTTTAATAATCTTTTGATAATTCTTTATAACTTTAATAATAACACCTTTTTTTTTAATCAAGAAATTCTATTTAATTTGTCCCTTTTTTTGTTATAATAATAAAAACTTATTTCTTTAATAATTAATTTATTTAATAAACCTTTTTTTTATAATAATATTTAATTTGTTCATTTTTCTTAGTAGAATCTTTTTTCATTTAATCTACTTGACAATAATTATAAAAAAAACCTTTTTTTATTCAACAAATATTTATTTATTTTTTAAAACCTTGTCAAATTTTAAAATAATCCTTATTTAGTAAAATAATTGATTTTAATAAGGAGGCATATTTCAACTTGTATTTATAATTAGTAAATTTTTTTAATAAATCTACTTAGTTAGCATTAACTATTTAACTAACCCTTCATTATCCCCTACCTATGCCATAAGTCTACCAACTAACATCACCATTACCTATTTCATTAATTAAATCTAATCTACCCAACTAACGCCTAATCCCCCTAATCTACCAACTAACCCCTCTATTATCCCATTTAACCATCCATTAACCCTTTAATCTACATTTAATCAGCCTAACCATCTACTTAATACCAATTTAATTAATCTAATTAGGATTAACCTTAAATCAACTTTTTTTAAAATTAAACTAAATACCTTTTATAATTAACCTATATTTAAATTAACTTTTTTCTATTTTATTAATTCATTGAATAATATAATAATCATTCAAAACCCTTTTTTTTAAATAACTTGAATTTTAATAATAACAACCATTTTAAGTAATGACTAGAAAATCATTTTATTCAATAAAAAAACCTTTTCATAATTCAAATTAACTTTTAAATAACCATAACTTTTAATAAACCATTTCATGTTTAAATTATTTTTTTATTTAATAAGATAAATAATGAAAACCTTTTAAATATTTAAATTTCTTTTATTCAAAATGAACCAATTAAAATTTAATTAATTCACCCTCTAATTCAATTATTTTAAATCAATCTCACCAAAACAATATAACATTTTCTTTAAAAAAAATCAATCTCACCAAGATATAATATAACTCCTAAAATATCCAACTTTTTTTCGTAAAATCAATTCAACCCTTTTAAAATCAATATCCTAAAACTTAATCAATCCTCTCCTAACTTAATCAATCGTGCACGCTCACTCTTCGTTCACGTATTCACTCACCTTTACACACTTAGCACTTTCATGCGTGTGTATGTTTACTTTATCCACTTTATTGCTTTCCGCAATTTACAATTATCGTCTTTATCTTTCTTGCATCACATTCCGTCCAAAGGAAAAACCTATGCATGAGTCAACACTTGTGTGTAGTGCACATCATTTGCACCATACTCCCTTACGATCCTTGATCCCATTCAAGTCGATCTTTTAGGACAGATCTTACCCATAGGAATGACTGTTATCTTTTACAACATAGAATAAACAATTCAACTCAATACAACAATATTCAAACACAATAGAGAAATAGATGTTAATCATCTTAAGCGAGATAAAATCTCCATCCCACGTCAATACAATCAATACCGTAGGGACTTTGCCTTAAGAGAGATAGAGGCGTACTTGTCGATCAATATCCGAGTACTTGAGCCCTTCTCTTAAGATGATGCAAAGACTATTTTCCTACAATTTGTGACGGTTAAATCTCACATATAATGATAACTCGTCTTTTCTCCTAAACTCAATCAATCAACTACCCTAGACCCGTAGGAACTTTGACCACAGTCAAAGAACTCCTCAAACCCTTTAAGGGAACTACAGATACTCTGATTCCACTCCCGTAAGGATATGTAGGCATAAGATGCGATATCTTATCGAGTATACTTAGAAATAAACCCCTAGGTCTTTTATCCCTTAAGCAAATAACCCTTAGCAATAAACAACATAAAACAAGAGGTTCCTGTAGAGTACTACAAAAACTTAGGATGCTAGCTCCTTCCCTAAGTTTAACCAACCCTCGAACCTAAAACTCTCTAGCTTGCATTTGCATTGCATTGTGGGAATTTCGATCTTCATCCCTTCCTTTGGACAAATCAAAGTTCGTTTGCAAAAATGAATTAAAGGTTCAAACTAATCAATAGTTTGGTATCCAAATTTCACCGCGACAGAAATGGCGACTTCACTGGGGATTCTCAGTGGGTTTCCCTAACTTGTTTTTTTTGTATTTGCTTATATTTTCTTAATTGTTTACTTGTATACCTGTTTGTTTATTACTTTTGGGTTGATACTTTTGAGTGGTGAGACAAAGTCCTACACCCGAACTTGAGTGAACTTAAGATAGGATAGTGATATGTTTAAAGAGGCTTATAAGGGGTGGAATCCCGATCAAGCTGACTTGAAAATCACGCTCAATTGAGGCCCTCTCGAAAGTTGTATTGTTGAACGAGTTCTTAATCGTGAAAACATGCACTATATTCGATGTTGGAGCCTATGATATTGAGGACCGTAGTTACCTTAATCCCACTTTGACCTTTATTAGGATGTAGTGCGGGGCTATGAGGGGGTACCCCCCGAAATAGTGCTACGTGATGCTACACTTAAAAGAAGTTCTCTTGAGAATATTATTAACCACCGAGTAATTGGGAAGTTGATAATATCCGATAGATGGACTAATGACTTTGAGAACCTCTTTAGAACCTTGTTCTGCAGGTACAAACAACCTTTAGTCCACAACCTTTGGGAATGGGTATACCTTTAGCTCCATGTTCGTTGCAAACCTAGGGTCTCCCTTGTTTGTTTACCTTTGTGTCCTTACATGCTTACTTGTGTTTGTTGCATTCATAAAGCATCATATTGCATTGGTTTCATGGAATCCCGAATTTATTTGTAAACATTATAGAACCAATATGGATTACAAAAGAAAATATTTTGAAATACTCTTTTAAGAGTCCTAACCTGGATGACCTAAGGAAGTTAGGGGCACTAATTGAAGAATCAAGAGAACTAGAAAGACAAATATAAGAGGCCTCCATTATCCTCGAAGATCAATAGAAGTTCAAAGGACTTTCATAAATATTGAAGATCCAAGGGCTTCCTTCCTTATTTTCCAATAAGAGATAGAAGATTTATTTTCCTCTATCACATGACTCCTTAGAAGTTGATCATGGACGACTTATATTCAAGAAGATCCAGTTAGAGAAGTAAATCAACAAGCACGATGAAGGACTTCCTTAGGGCTTTATTAGCTTTTATTTAGCTATTAAGTAAGGACTCTTATAAGACTGTTTCCTTGTAATCCATAAAAAAATAGTAAATGAATTTTCTTTGGTATTCTGTAACGTTCATAAAAACTTGAGTTCCATGAAACTTTTCATTCTCTGCATTCTGCATTTAGCATTTTTTCATATACATGTGTCTCTCCTCTTCCGTGGCTCATTCCGGTCTTCTGTCTTTGTCTGTCAGCTGACATCTCGACCATCTGACCAAGCTTGAAGTACTACCGAAGGATAGTAAAGAGAACGAAGGATATGGATTCCATGACTGGCTTCAAAGTGAGGACTAATCCGTTATTTGATCTTCCCTCTGACAATGTTTAACAAGTGGACGTTCCTATGCAACCGCAGCCTGTGCAAGATAATCTGGTTGTTCAAGTGGATGGAAGAGTTTCCCAGTTTCCGCAGAGTATACCGAACCCTAGTGTTTATGCTAAGATGAAGATGGATGATCCTAGATTCATAGCAATGGAGAAAGAATTTCGTGATCTTAAAGATCAATTGAAAATAGTGAAAGAAGCTAATGCATCTGATCTTGATGCTCATGACCTATGTCTGGTTCCAGGAGTAATTATTCCTCCGAAGTTCAAGATGCATGTCTTCGAAGTTTACAAAGGTGTTAGTTGTCAAGATACCATTTGACGATGTTTTGTCGAAAAATGGCTGCTTATGTTGACGATGACGAATTGATGATGCACTGCTTTCAAGAAAGTTTATCTGGGGCATCCTTGATATGGTATATGAAGCTATAAAGGAACTGTATTCAATCTTGGAGAAACTTAGTCGATGCTTTCGTGAAGCAATACAATTATAATTTGGACGTGGCTCCAGACAGTGATCAACTAGAAGGAATGAGTAAGAATGATGATGAATCTTTCAGGGAATATGCTCAGCGATGGAAAGAGTTGGCAGCCCAAGTTCGTCCACCACTTCCAGAGAAAGATTTAACCAAGATGTTTCTAAGAACACTGCCAAACTCTTATTATGTTAGGATGGTAGGCGTTGTGCCATTAGATTTCTCCAAAATTGTAGAAGTCGGAGTAAACATTGAGAATGCACTCAAAAGTGGAAGAATTCAGGATAGCTTGAATGGCCAAGCTAATGAAGAGATTTCAGTTGATGATTCCCTAGAGGAAAGAAGCGTTGATGTTAATGTAGTTTGGGATTCCTCTCAAATCCTGCCTGATCCAGTTCCAGTACTTTATCCTCAACATCGGTACGAAGCGACTGCTCAGCGCAAGCAGCGACTACTTCATAAGCGAAGAATGATATCTCCAGATCAACAAAAGAATCGACAGGTTCGAAGACAGTTTCAGTATCAGAAGATACCTCTGAGTATTTCGAAAGAAGAAACTCGCTGGTTTGATCTTATCCCAATGACTTACAGTCAACTATGGTCTTATTTTGCTAGAAACTCAGTAATGGCTCCCAGAAAGACTAGAATCATGAAGTCTCGTCCACCATGGTTCAACCCGAACGCCAGTTGTGAATTTCATGATGGGGTGTTGGGGAATTCGACTGAAGAGTGCAAAGTTTTCCAAGATAAAGTTCAAGAAATGATAGATGACGAAGTGCTAATCTTCAAAGGAGGAAACCTGGTCATGAATGGAATATCGTTACACTGATATAAGTGAAAACTCCAGAAGATACTGAGAAGGGCTCATCAGCTATTTACTTCGTTTGCTTATGTGTTTTATTTCTTTGATTAAAAAGCATAATTGGCATGTAAGAACATGTTATTTTGAATAAGTAATGCGATAAATGTTTGTCTTGAAGAAACCCATTTGTGGTCACTCAATTTTTTTTTATATACAACTTATAATGCCAACTTTATCCATTTTTTTCCTCACTTCGGTGAAGAAATGGAAGGAGGATGACGAAGTAAAACGCAAGGTCTCTTGATGTATGCTTTTGAATAAAACCTACTGATGATGTAAGGCATTGTTTCAAACCTCCTAAACACCAAAGACATAAGGAAGTTAAATCCTTTTTAACCCTTTCCAACCTCATTTTAAAACCTGGGGCAGGAAATTTTTCAGTCAGCTCGATTGAACACTTAAAACCTTTCAAAAAAGTGAACATCTTTCAAAATAGGTGGGTACAAATAAGCTTTGACCCTTATTCCCTTTGTTTTACAAATCGTAAACTAAACCAGATACATCCCTTCTAAAGTCCTAATTGAAGTAAGGTTTACTTCGAAAGCATACTCGGTGAGATAACGTTTCCTGACTCCTATTGAGTTATGCTCGATTTTCGTTGGCTTTATAAAAATTAATTTATATCCTAACTAGTGATTTCGGCCACCAGTTATTGGGATATCTCTTTTCAAAACATCAAGACAAACATATATGTTGCATTAACGGTTTCAGAATTAACATTTCATACGTGTTGATCTTTGCCGAGGTCATAGAAAGTTTTGTATGGGAGCATCAACATTAAGTTTGTTCTATTGGAACTTGAAGATCCTGCTAGACAGGGGCAACTATGTTTCTAAGTGGTTTGTTCTGTGCAAATTTGACTTCAGCTAAAGAGCTATTTTTGAAGACTCAGCCATAATACCGTCAATCAGGGCCAGTTACGTCGAGATTCGGCGAATCTCTCCTAAAGAGTTTGAAGACAATGGGACGCCATATTTTCTGTAAAATCCTCTTGGAACGACTTCTTCTCATAACCACATGACTTGGGGCATCTGATAAGTAAAGATTATCTTATCCATTCACAACACATGTTGTTCAAATGGCGACTACCATTACAATTCCTCAACACACAACATTCTTCATGTCCCCTAGTGAATTTTACTCCAGATGGTCATGACATTTCCCAGTGAATCTTTTCGATGCAAGAAATCTCTAGTTGGTAACCTGAGAGTTCCCAGTGATCTGCTTAACTTCACATCCCCAATGAAGTGGGTATTACTTTAATCCTCAGTGGATCTTCTACAACTTCACCTTCCTAATGAAGTGGACGTATTTCACTCCCCAGTGGATCTTTTACGACGCTAAGCTTCCCCAACAAAATGGATGTTTATTTCATCCCATTTGAGGTTTCGACTCCGTCATATTCAACAACTTTATTAACCCAGGTTTCCCCTATTAAAGTGGATATTTATTTTATCCCCTGTGAAACCTCAGCTCGAGTATTTCCATCTACAAACTCCAGTAAGAACCTCTCCAGTGAAGCAGATATTTATCCATGGAGTTCTCAAAATACGAGTTTGATCCACCCCTGGTAGATCTTTATTCTCGTCTTCAACAGGGCAATCTTTCAGACTTATCAAGATGTTACATCCCCAAGTGGAATGTTCTCCATTCCCCAAGAGAAGCCCTGAAGCAAGATTGTGATCCCGTATTCTGTTCTCCGCCTATCCCTAGTGGTACTTCTACCTTTGAAGATTGGTCGGATGTTTGCTTTTAATTGTTTATTTCATCTCCGTTTGCCTCTTTCCGTTTGTTTTGTCAGCATAGGCATACGCATATCATATAGATAGATAGCATGACATATGCATTTCGCATCTTTTTGTTTGTTTGTTCTGTCGTTTTGGTTGTGTTTATCCCCGAGTGGTTGGGCGCGTCTTCTCCTTCCAAGTAGAGTTGTCAGCCCTAGGCAGGATAGGGCACAACATTTCCATTTCCCCATGGAGTTTGATCCTCGTGTAAGACGGTTGTTTTAGTACATTCCCATTTGAGCTTATACCTCGATGGTCGAGTCTTACTTGGCAGTTTCTTTTCAGTTATTTCCTGAATTGAACTTCGGTCCTTGACAATCACATTGTGGACATCTCCAACTCTTGAATAAGGATTAAGTGTGCATTTATTTTGCACTCGGCTCCCCAAGAAGTTTTTTTATGAAGATAACTATTGAAGAAGGATACTTCCCCAGCAATATTATCAGATTTCCTCGACAATTTGCATCCACATTGTAAGCAACCTCTTTATTTGAGTAACTCGTTTTGATCAGGATCTTATTCAAAACGACAAATGACAGTCTCCTCAAGAAAGTTTGTCCATCCACAGTGATTATCGACTTGGTAAAGGGAAAAACCTTACAGATATTTCTCTTTATTTGAGAATTCACACAGCAAGGATGCTCCTCAGGAATGTATTCCCCAGCGAATTCATCACACAAGTTTATTTCCATCAAGCGACATCTCCCCAGAGAAGTCGAGGAAGTTTATCACATTAGTCTCTCTTTATTTGAGAAGACATACTTTACAATTCAATTGGCTCGCATCTCTCCTGAAGATCCCCGGTGAAGTTTTACAATCTCCAATACATTACAAATTACAATCTACAAAATTCTACAATTTACAATACATTATGGCTCACAGCCAAGAAGTTCTACAACATCTACATCAACATCTACAATCTACCATGACTCTACAAACTACAAAATCTGCAATCCCCTATGAAGATGCTCTCACGAGTTTTCGTCATTTCGGGCAGAGACTGAGACCAGCTCATGGTTCCCATACCATGACACTCGGGGAGGTTTTACATCCTTTCGAACATTTATTCAAAGACATCTCTTTTCCTGGATAATCTCGGCAGTAGATTACCGGTAGACCTCGGCAGTAGGTAGTCCTATTTCTCGGCATAAGATTTCCAGAAAACTTCGACAAAAGTATATCTCCAGCAACTTCAACATAGAATCTCGACAGCAGATTCCCTATAAATTCTAACAGTAGGTACTTTGGCAAAAGTATTCTCAATTAAAGTTACAAGTCTCGACAGTAGACTTCTCCAGCTGATAATTACATTTGACATATCCAGCAGATTCCGCAAGTGGTTCCCTCACCAAATTCTCCACGACATGTTATTGATACCTTGTGATTGTCAATCTTTCCCCGTGGAGTCTCGCTTGGTTGAGCCTGTTCTTCCCGTGTGTCATGTCCAGTTCATCCCCTGTGACACCATTTCTCCACAGGACCTCTGTCTTGCATCTCCATATCATTGCATATCATATGCATCCGGTGGCTTCTTAGGGCCAAAAATTCATGCAATATTTGTATTTAACTCCCTTCTATCTCGTCAAGAAATAGATTTCAATCTCCATATCTCCGGATAGAAGTAACTTAAATAGGGGCATCTGTCACACCCTAATTTTTGACCTTAAGATCCTACCTCTTTGTTGTTTTTTTCTTTCTTTCTTGCTTGTTTTATTTTACTTTTATATGTATGTTTATTACGGTTAACCAGTTTTACGCAGACAACAAGTTAAAGTGTAGGTCAAATCATTTCTCCCATTAAGTGTTGGGTTTAGTCGTTCAAGACTAGTTATGGTTGCGTGGCAAGCAAGGTTGCATCTTTAGTGTAATACCCTAAATTTTACCCTTACATTTAGTCAGTCATGGCGCATGACATTTCATCCTTTGCATCCATTAAATCACTAACCAATCACTGAGCGCGATTTGTTTTGCAGGAATTACCCCTAGGGGCGTTTTGGTCATTTTGAAGCATAATTCGTAATTTTGGGCCCAATGAGGTTTTATTCCTAAGTCATTTATTTACATGGGTTGATTATGTTAAGGTCTCAATTTGGGTTGGTTCAAGGCGATGCGAGAATCTGATCTGTGGAACATGGGTTTGACAAGAATTCATTCTTCTATCTTCCAGTTCATTTTAAAGGGAAGACAGTGGAAACTTCGACTGATTAATGGGACTTATTCATGGTGAAGGTATTAAGCTTATTATGCAAGATTGGATCGAATTAATTTCAACCTTTATTCAGGGATATTTGACTGGTGAGGTTTAATCGGAGGTTGAGGTGTTTGCAGCAAATTAAATCATGGAAAAGAGATTGAAAAGTGATTTTAATAGAATATGTGAATTTTATTCATAATATTTTATTATTATTACAATTTAAAGTGAATTTGGATAGAACATTGGAAGTTAATTCATAATATCTTTATCATAATTTACCAAAGAGGAGATAATTTGGATAAAAATATTATTGAATGTATTCATAATACTTTTTATTACAAGTTACAGAAGAGAAATAAAAAGTGCATTTCCTAAAGTTCTAAGTCATGTGGGCTTCGTGTTGATGCTTCGCGTTCGTCACTCGCTATCCGATTACCTGCACAATGAAAACAAAGAAAAGCGGAAGAAAATGTCAGGAGAAATAATTTGACACTCCCAGAACATCGTCATCATCGAGTGCCGGGAGTGGCACAACCGAAGCTGCGTCCTACCCCCGTTACCGATCCGCGCCGTTGGCGTCAGATCAGGTAACATCTGTTCTTATCATGCGGGACAGCCGAGAGATAAAAGAGATAAAAGAAGCGGGACTGATTCGCTTTTGCCGCAATTGGATTCATTTCAAAATCGAGTAAATCCTTATTTACTTTCCAAACTGATACGAGAGTAAAACAACATAGTCAATCCGGATTCAGACCCGGATGCCGGCGGGTCTGAATCGCTTTGCCTTCAAGGTTATCCAACACCTGAAATTCACAAAACAGCATCAGAATTTTCCAAAGTTCCTAACCAAACTCAAAGCCAAAAAAGATTTACAAGCTGCATGGAATTCATAAGTCACTCAACTAATGGAATAACAGACGCAAGAAAAGAGTTCAGTCAGTTCAATTAAGTTCAGAGATGCATCAAAATTGGTTCATAAAACAGGAATTCACGATAGCAACAAGGCAAAAGAGCGCGTCCAGGTCTAGATGAATGCAGTTCAACAAATAAACCAAAGCATAAGCAGTTCATAAAATAAAAGAGATGCTTAACAAAGTCAAGCTGCATCAGTTGTGACAAAAGACGAAGTTCAAGCCAAACGCGAAAACAGCAAGATCGAACCAATTCAAAACTACAAGCACCAGAAACCATGATGCAAGAATTAGATCAGAGTCCATATTACCACTTGGAAAAACAGCAGTCAAAAGGACCGTTCTTGCAACCAAACAGGATATCAAAGTGAAGTTATCAAATCACACCCACGAGCGAAACCATACCAGAAAGAGCAAGATAAGCTCGCGTAATCACATCAGCTCAGGACAAGCCTCAATTAAAGGTGCAAGTCAATCATGAAAAGCCAACAAAGCAGTTCGATCCTGCGACCAAATCTACCTCAAATTGCTACAAGCGTCGTGAAGTAAAGCACCAAGCATAGAGGGCTCAGATGAACATCACCGCCCCAAATTCGCAGCCTCCATCAGTTCACTAAAAGAAGAAGAAGAAAAGTGAGTGTAAACAGAGGCACAAAATCACAGTAGTTCGTTTCGATTCCACAAACGAACGGGGGAAGAATCAGAAGCCCTTCACAAAACCAAGTGCAATATGGTTCGAATCAGAGACTAAAATGCCAAATTGAGATGGATGTGAATGTCTGCAAAATCCAAAACACTAAAAGTATCAGGGTTCGAACAAGGTATTACAGCCCATATCAGAAAACAAATCAGAATCAACAACAACATCCAACCAAATTTGAGGTTCACATGAAAAAAATCGAACATGGCAATAAGGGCTCAGTTCATACATCATAGCCCTAAACTCACAGTGAAATCAGTTGAGACAAAGCAAGCTATAACGGTGCACCAACAACACCAAGCTGATATGTTTAATCACGCCCTCAGTAAACTCATCATTGGGCAGAGATTCGAGCTGCCGGGAGAGAAACAATTAGAGTGTCTCCAGCTCCCAACCAAGCGTCGAAAACAAGGGAAATTCGAACAAAACAACCAATCTCGAAGGCTCCCAACCATCATTGAGAGTAGAAACAAGAACGGATGCCCTGGTAGCTCAGACTGTGATGTCGTCATCACCGCGTAACCTTCTCGGCAACTTTGACTCGACCAAAGCCTCAGCATTAGTTCACTGAAAAGAGAAGAGGAAAAGTTAGTTCGAAGCGAAAAATCCAAAATGCCGTGAGGACTAAAACGGAAGTCGTCTTTAGAATCAAAATAAAATCCAATCCGTTATAGTGCATCAAGGTAAACCCCAATCAAATCCTAAAAAAGGAAACAAGATTCAATCAGTATCAGAAAGATCCAATCAGTGTATCAGAAAAATGATCAAGCAAAAGTGAATCCGAAAAAGTGTTCAAATCAAATCAAAAGAATCACAGCAAATCATATCGAAAAATCCAATAGTAACGCAAATCCACTGGTATCAAAGGCCCAAAAGAGAAAATCAGAGAGATATAAAAAGGGGTGAGATCACCTCGTTGAAACCCTAGACAACAACAGCGGAGAACACCAAAAGCGACGAAGCAAGCACAATCGCCAGCCAAACCCTAGCGGCCGCGATATCAAAGGAGGAAGAGCTTCGCTCAAAGCCGTCACGAACAGCCAGCAACGCCACCATTCGACGACGAGCAAACCACTCTTGAGGCTCAGTTTCTCACATCATCGCCTCGAAGAAGATCACCATCATCGCTCCGTTTCTTACCGAAAGCCACCCACGGGATAAAACGTAAGCAAAAGTAACACGGTATCATCATTGTTTAACAGATTTTGTGTTGATTTCAGGAGGAGATATCGAGGGAGAGACGAGAATACGAGAGATAGAGGCAAGGAAGAAGAAGAACGGCGCCGCGGAAAAGATTTTAGGGTTATGAAACCCTAAAATCCTTTTGTTACAATTACCTCAACCGGGTTGGGTCCGGGAGTGATGACCGGCCCAACCCCTTTTATTTTTTACCTTTTTTCTTTTTTTATATAATTAATTAATTAAGTTTTATTAAACTTTTTTAAAAAACTAATATTAAAATTGTTTTTTTAATAAAATAATAATTTAAAAACTTTTTTATATAAAATAAAAAACCTTTTTATAATAATAAATAAAAACCATTTTTTAAATAAATGTATTAAAATTTTTTTTAAAAAAATAATAATTAGGGTAAAACAGTTTTTAGGGTTGAGTTAAATTAATATTAAGAATTCCATTTTAATTTAAATTGAAGGTTATATCACAAAATAAAACCACAAAAAAGATGCATAATTTCACTTCGTCACCATCTGACAATTCTGCCCATTAATGGTGTTTGCTCGTTTTTGCAGTTTATTGCGTTTATCGTTATTTATTTCATTTCAATATCATTACTATATTGTAACTGCTCCTCTCATGTAACCTCGCGAACCCTAACAATCGCGTTCTAATTTCTGCCTTTAAATTTCTGCGCGTATGATTTTAATTTCTGTCATTATCTCCCTGCTCGTATGATTTAATTTCTCACATTTTCACCAATTATTCTGTCACACTACACACATCCGAAGAGGTTAGGTCTAGCTTTTGGTCGCCGCGCCAATAGTCCCCAACTTCAAACCCTTACAACTCTTACAAACCCTAATTTTCACACATGTCTCACTGTGGACAAAGATTACAATTTTACCCCTAGCATTAGGTCAAAGAGCCGCCGCGCTCATTTTAGGGTTTCCCGCCGCGGAATCCCTAACCTAATTTAACCCTAATTACAACTTAACATTTCAACGTAGAAATTTGGAGTTCCTACACTCCGTGTAAGCGTGTCCTTAAGACGCGTTTATTCCCCTTGAGACCTTGACCACAGTCAAGAAGTCTCTAACCTCCCTTTTGAGGGGAACTACGATTACTCTGATTCCACTCTCGTAAGGATACGTAGGCACAAGATGCGATGTCTTGCCGAGTAAACTTAGAATTAACCCCTTAGGTCTCTTTTCTCACTTTTAATCTCTTTGTACATATACCTTAAGAATAGATAAAGCAAATAGTAAACATTTGAACAAAAGGTTCCTGTAGAGTACTACAGAAGTTTAGGGTTCTAATACCTTCCCTAAATTTAACCAACCCCCGAACCCTAGATCTTTCCCCGCATTGTGTTTACGATGCAAAAATAGGTTTTCCCTCTTTTGACCTTTTCCTTCGGATAAATCAAAGAGCGGTTGTAAATGAATTAAGATTCAAGTTAATCAATAGCTTGACATCCAAATTTCACCGCAACATTTAGGATCGAGAAAAGAGTCTAAATTGATAAATCGGGAGCAGTGTTGCTTGGAAACGACAAAGTTTAAAGTGCGTTGAATCAAGTTTGTGCAAGTTATCGCCAGAAACTGAGTCGAGACTCATAAAATCCGTATCATCGTTTGAACTTGTGGAAGTTGCAATGCTTAAATTGTGGAAGAAGATACGAATGGTTCAATTTCATCAACTTAAACTTACGAACTCGAGGCCCATGATTCATTTCAAACCCTATGACAAATTCCAAGACAAGTGCATGGTTGGTTTCAAATTTCATGGATTATCTCTTACCAAAACCCTTTTTTAGTCACCAAGAGAAAGCTTTTTTTTTATAAAACAATTCAAGGTTCCAAAACTGACATTGGAGAAGTTTACATGAGGTTATAGAAGGATTTATCAATGAAAGTTCGCTTTTTTTTTATTAAGTTCGAGTCCGCAAAATGTATCCCGTATGTTAACCAAGTTCCTCAGGATCGATTCAAGCATATATAAGTTAAGAGAAAGTTCATTGAAAGCCAATTGGATTTTTAAGTCGTAAAGTCAAAAGATGCATCGTAAACATAAAAAAGGCCTTACGGAGACAAATTTGGAATCTAAAGCTTCTAAAAGCCTTAATGGAAAAGAATTAAAGTATTACATAGCATGATAATCCCAACTACTGAGTATTTTGATGTTGGATTCAAAGGAGTTTTTGTCAAGAAAAGTTACAAAGCGTTTGTTGTAATCTTCAAATAAATTAAGAAGCTATTGATCCCTATCCAAGACTAAGGCTACTACAAGAAACTATACCAATTTAAGTGACAACTACATTCAAATGGCATCACAGCAGCTTCCTCGTGTGAATGATGATGGCGCAGGGATTTGCCCAGGTTACAGCTTTGCTTCGGTCCGTTTTTTTAGGCATCGATCTTGGTCGGTGGAGAGACATTTAAGGCAACCAGCTTGAGGCTTTATACTTCATTACTGCAACATTACGACAAGATATCCGCAGCTTCAAGAACACTCATTGCCATTTAAAATGCTGCAATCACAACAAAAAGGAAATTCAGAGAGATTTTAGCAAGAGAATCAAGAATTAACCAATTTCCATAATAGGCACAACGTGTTAAATCAAACAAGGAAAGAATCAGAGGTTCCAAACATGTCTGTTGGAAAAAGGAAACATATTCAATAAATCAACTCAGAATGGAAGTAACATGGGACGTCATTAAACCAATTCAATTTCTTCCAAATCATGCTCCAACATTATCGATACAAAATCATAATTTCTTTTAACACAGACAACATTTAAAAAATCAGCATTAATGCCTAGCAACCAAGGGCTCTAAAATCAACTATAAGAAAGAGAAGAGTTGAGATGAAGAGACACGCAGAAACTCCTAACGCCCATCACCCAAAAAAAAATCAACAACACAGAAAATCAGGATCCTAATTCAAAACCCCAAAAATCGTAAAGAGCACTTATCTTCTTGTAGAAAGTGTCGCCGCCATCGAAATCGTCGTCTCCGACTTCAACCCCCCCCCCCCCCCCCCCACCGTCGAGACCTTCGAAACTTCCATCCCTCACGAAGCATTGACTCCTTCAAGGTCGTCACTGCCGTCAACAGCTTTTTGCTCATCGCCGGAGAACCTTTGCCGCGAACCACCCTTCCGCATCCACCTTCAAAGACCTACGAGAAACCCATACAAACCGTAAGATTTACTTTTTAACACCTTAATATTCTTGTTCGATTTGTGTAGGTGAAAGAGAAAAGAAAAGCAAATCGCAAAAGAAGAAAGGAGAAGATGTTGACGAAGGAATTGAAGAAAAATGGCGGAAAGAAAAGCAAATCGCAGAAAAAGAAATGGGGGACGTGACGATGAAAGAAGGAATTGTCGAAGATAAGCAGAGAGAGAAAGGATGGAGCGATGGAGATTATTTAGATCCTTAGGTTTTTTATCAGTTTTGTTTTAATATTTTGTAATATTGTAACCTGCACACACACACCGTAGTTACGGTGCATCACACACATGCACCCACACGATCCCAATAGATCTACATCAAATCCGATCCTGCGGTCCACAATGCGTAACCCCACCGTAACTCGCTGCACTGTACACCACACGATCCTACGCCCTTCCCTTTTTTAATCTTCCATTAACCTTCTAACTTCTCCAATTAACCTTTAACTTATCATTAACCGTTTAATTAACTTTTATTTTAAAATAATATTTTATTTTAACTATTCAATTAATAATTAACTTTTTAAATAACTTATACTTCTAAACAATTTTAATTATTAGTTTATTTACCTCATAAACTTTTTTTTAATATTTAAATTCAAATTTTTTCTTTTAATAATCTTTTGATAATTCTTAATAACTTTAATAATAACACCTTTTTTTTAATCGAGAAATTCTATTTAATTTGTCCCTTTTTTTGTTATAATAATAAAAACTTATTTCTTTAATAATTAATTTATTTAATAAACCTTTTTTTTATAATAATATTTAATTTGTTCATTTTTCTTAGTAGAATCTTTTTTCATTTAATCTACTTGACAATAATTATAAAAAACCCTTTTTTTATTCAACAAATATTTATTTATTTTTTAAAACCTTGTCAAATTTTAAAATAATCCTTATTTAGTAAAATAATTGATTTTAATAAGGAGGCATATTTCAACTTGTATTTATAATTAATAAAAATTTTCAATAAATCTACTTAGTTAGCATTAACTATTCAACTAACCCTTCATTATCCCCTACTTATGCCATAAGTCTACCAACTAACATCATCATTACCTATTTCATTAATTAAATCTAATCTACCCCACTAACGCCTAATCCCCCTAATCTACCAACTAACCCCTCTATTATCCCATTTAACCATCCATTAACCCTTTAATCTACATTTAATCAGCCAAACCATCTACTTAATGCCAATTTAATTAATCTAATTAGGATTAACCTTAAATCAATTTTTTTTAAAATTAAACTAAAAACCTTTTATAATTAACCTATATTTAAATTAACTTTTTTCTATTTTATTAATTCATTAAATAATATAATAATCATTCAAAACCCTCTTTTTTAAATAACTTGAATTTTAATAATAACAACCTTTTTAAGTAATGACTAGAAAACCATTTTATTCAATAAAAAAACCTTTTCATAATTCAAATTAACTTTTAAATAACCATAACTTTTAATAAACCATTTCATGTTTAAATTATTTTTTTATTTAATAAGATAAATAATGAAAACCTTTTAAATATTTAAACTTCTTTTATTCAAAATGAACCAATTAAAATTTAATTAATTCACCCTTCAATTCAACTTTTTTAAATCAATCTCACCAAAACAATATAACATTTTCTTTAAAAAAATCAATCTCACCAAGATATAATATATTCACTCACCTTCACACACTTAGCGCTTTCATGCGTGTGTATGTTTACTTTATCCACTTTATTACTTTCCGCAATTTACAATTATCGTATTTATCTTTCTTGCATCGCATTCCGTTCAAAGGAAAAACCTACGCATGAGTCGACACTTGTGTGTAGTGCACATCATTTGCATCATACTCCCTTACGATCCTTGATTCCATTCAATTCGATCTTTTAGGACAAATCTTACCCCATAGGAAGGACCATTATCTTTTACAACTTAGAATAAACAATTCAACTCAATACAACAATATTCAAACACAATAGAGAAATAGATGTTAATCATCTTAAGAGAGATAGAATCTCCACCCCACATCAATACAATCAATACCGCAGGGACTTTGCCTTAAGAGAGATAGAGGCGTACTTGTCGATCAATATCCGAGTACTTGAGCCCTTCTCTTAAGACGATGCAATGACTATTTTCCTACAATTTGTGGCGGTTAAATCTCACTTAAAATGATAACTCGTCTTTTCTCCTAAACTCAATCAATCAACTACCCTAAACCCGTAGGAACTTTGACCACAGTCAAAGAACTCCTCAAACCCTTTAAGGGAACTACAGATACTCTGATTCCACTCCCGTAAAGATATGTAGGCATAAGATGCGATATCTTATCGAGTATACTTAGAAATAAACCCCTAGGTCTTTTATCCCTTAAGCAAATAACCCTTAGCAATAAACAACATAAAACAAGAGGTTCCTGTAGAGTACTACATAAACTTAGGATGCTAGCACCTTTCCTAAGTTTAACCAACCCTTGAACCTAAAACTCTCTAGCTTGCATTTGCATTGCATTGTGGGAATTTCGATCTTCATCCCTTCCTTTGGACAAATCAAAGTTCGGTTGCAAAAATGAATTAAAGGTTCTAACTAATCAATAGTTTGGTATCCAAATTTCACCGCGACAATACCCACTTAACATCAATACACTTCTTATCAGCAGGTAGTTGAACTAATCTCCATGTTTCATTCTTCTCTATAGAGTCTAACTCTTTAATCATTGCTTTCTTCCAGTGTTTTTGTTTAAGAGCTTCCTCAAAAGACACTGGTTCAGTTTCAGCAAGCATTGCTAGTTGCACTATGTCACCTTCATCTATAACTGCTTGATTAGGGAACCTCTCATAATCCCTCAACCTGGTTGGTGGTTGAGTATTCCTTGTTGGTCTATTGGTCATTTCTTCACCTCCTTCATTTGTACTTTCAAAAATTTCTTCTTGTTCCTTAGTCTCAACTTCTTCTGTCTCTGAGTCAGATAGACATAAGTGGTTGTCACACTTATTTGATACCTTATCTTTACAGTTCTAGCTTTTTGATTCATCAAACTTTACATCTTTACTGAACACTATTTTCTTATTACTTGGATCATATAGTTTGTAGGCACCAGTTGAGTGATAACCAACCATAATCATTACTTGGGATTTATCATCCAATTTCCTCCGTAGTTGATCAGGTACATGTCTAAAACACAATGAGCTAAAGATCTTCAAATGTTGAACACTTGGTTTAACTCCACACCATGCTTCTTCTGGTGTCTTGTCTTGCAACTTATTTATGGGACTTCTACTTATGAGATATGCTGCAGTAGCAGCTGCTTCACCCCACAAGTAATGAGGCATTTACTTTTGCTTCAGCATGCTTCTTATCATATTTACCAGGGTTCTGTTCTTCCTCTCTGAGATCCCATTGTGTTGAGGTGTGTATGGTGCAGTGACTTCATGAATTATGCCATTTGATGAGCAAAAATCATTAAACTCAGTGGAAGTATACTCACCTCCTCTATCAGTTCTCAACCTGCTAATTACTTCACCACTTTCATTTTGAATTAGCAGTCTAAACTTCTTAAACACACCCAACACTTCACTTTTTTTAGCTAACAAGTAAATCCATAATTTCCTAGTGAATTCATCTATGAATGTTACAAAGTGGCTATTTTCCCCTACTGACTTTACTTCAAAAGGTCCACATACATCAGAGTGAATTACCTCGAGTTTTCTGGTTGCATTGAATGGTACCTCTGCATTGTATGAATTTCTAGCTTGCTTTCCAGTGCAACACATATCACATACTTCTTCAGGAAACTTTAATTTTGGTAGGCCTTGCACCATTTTCTTCTCATGAAGCATATTCAGATTCCTAAAATTGATATGCCCATATCTTTGATGCCATAGCCAGTCTTCATTCTTAGTTTCAGATAACAAGCACTGATCTTCAATCACATTGATGTTGATTCTAAAAGTTCTTTGTTTTGACAATAGAGCTTTAAGAATCAACATATTCTTGCTATCAAAAACCTTCATAGCTTGTGCTTCCATCTTCATAGTGTACCCCTCTTGTAATAATTGACCAATACTGATTAGGTTGCTCTTAATATTTGGTACATACAACACATCAATAATGAAAGCTTTCTTACCATCCTTCCTATTGATCAATATTTTCCCAATTTCAGCTGCACACACTATGCTATTGTTTGCAAATCTTATCTTTCTGTTTACTGAGTCATCTAGTTCAGAGAACCAAGATTTCTTATCTGTCATGATTTGAGCACCCAGTATCTATGTATCATTCATCACTTCTTTCTTCTTCATCCTTAACTGTTACCATCAGCAGTACTTCATCAGAGTCTGATTCCTCATTCTGAGCAAATTGAGCTTCATCTTTGCTCCTTGGAACCCTCTTTGATCTGCATTCAGATGCATAATGTCCCCACTTCTGATAATTATAGCACTAAATTTATTTCTTGGATTTTTCTTTCTTCACATACTGGGCATGCAATGCTTGATCCGAAGATGCACCTTTGCCTCTTTCTTTGATCCTATCAGTCAACCTCAGCTCATGTGCCTCAAGACTTGCCTGCAGTTCTTCTATCTTCATAGAGTCTAGGTCCTTGGATTCCTCCAACGCAACCACAATGTGATCAAATCTTGGTGTTAAGGTTCTGAGAACCTTTTCAACCTTCATCACATCATTGAAAATTTCACCATTCCTTGTCATTTGATTCGTGAGCTTGATTACTTTATCTAGGTATTGACTGATGGTCTCTTCTTCTTCTTCCATTGTCAACACTTCATACTGCCTTCTTAATGCTTGAAGCCTCACCTTCTTCAATTTCTCATCACTAGAATACAATTTCTCCATTGCATCCCATGTCTCCTTTGCACTTTCATAATGCATGATCTTCTCAAAGATCTCATTGCTTACACTCTGATGAATCAAGAACATGGCTTTCCCATCTTTCTTTTTCAATTCTTTGTGAGCTGTTTGTTGTAGCTCAATTGCACTTGCTGCTAAAGCTGGTACTCTTTCATTTACAACTTCAAGAACATCTTGGAACCTGAAGATTACCTTCATTTTTACGATCCATTGATCAAAGTTCTTGCCTTCGAACACTGGCAGATGTGTAGAGATGTTGTTGTTGTGAGTTCCCATTCTTCACGAATCTCTAACATCAGCTATCGAACCGGGCTCTACTATACCAATTTGATGGAACAATGATGATGAATGTAACAACCTGTTTGATGAAAGTTCTTGTAGAAAATTTTTATTGGAACTTGATGAGAAAAGATAGAGATTTGGAAATGTGCTCTATTCATTTATTTCACACACTGCATTAGTTACAAGACAATAACCTGATGCTTATATAACAGAAAAAAAACATAACTAACTAACTAACAGAATTACACAAAATCAATAAAACTCACAATTCACCCACCTCTCTTGTGCGTGGAGTCATATGTCCAACAAGTGACATTAGAGCCTTACTCCTGTTTAAAGGCTAATCGTTTTAGGAGGAAGATGACTTCCAACATATATTCTAACAAGAGATCTTTTCTAAACGCAACTCGTTATTTTATGGTATTAGGTTTAAAATATGGAAAGCTAGATTTAGAATTTTTTTTTTAAAATATTTTTTTTTTGAATTATGGAAAACTCTAATCAATGGTATGTTTATTCATACTCACCAAATTGATAGAAAAGTAGTAGATAAACTTGATTCTCTTTAGTCTATGTGTTGCACCCCAAAATTTGCCCTCACAATACAAGACTTTGTGTTCCAAGAAGGTTCACAAGGTTCACAAAATTCATAATTGGTCAGAAGAGTTGACAATTCCCTCAGACAATGCACCTCCTAAGCAGTGCATCCAAAACTAGGGTTTTGACTTTAATCAGGCTAAATGGACTTCCAAGACTTCAAGTGAGCTTCATAACATCTTATATGTGTATAAGAACCCCCATGTCAAGTTTCAAGACTTTTCTCAAAAGTTTGCTCAGTCAGATGATCAGATAAGTCAAAAGCAGTCAATGCAGTTAAAAGGTCAAACTGAGGTCAACTGTGGTCAAACCAAAGTCAAACTTCATGATTTTTTTTTGCCAACATCAAAGAGAGGTTGGGTGAGAAATATTATCATAATAACTGTAATACCCCAAATTTTGCCCTAAGATTTGTCGTCGCATTTCATTGCATTTAATCAATTACTAACAAATTTGTGTAGTCGTTTGACTTTTTGCAGGTAAATATCATATGGCATGCATTTTTTTTCTAAAAAGTAAAAATGGCACAATTGGCAGGAGGACATGTGTAAGGAGTTATGAGTGTGAGAGGTTGAGAGTTCGAATCTCACCTTTGTCATTTTTTTTGTTTTTTATTATTTTTACTCTAAATTTTTCTATCTTTCATTAAAAAAATAACAAAAATAGTTTTTTATTATTATTTAATTATTATTTTCGTATTTTAATTAAATCATTTTTTAAAATATTATTTTTTTCACTTTTTTCTAAATTATTCATAAAAATATCCAAAAAATCATAAAATAAAAAATATTGAAAAAAATTTTGTTCTTTTTATAATATTTTTTATTTTAGGAATCAATAGGATCATTAGTTTTTATTTTAAGTTTATTTTAATTATTTTAAATTATTTAAATTTTATTTTTTCTTAACTAATTATTTAGTTTGGACTTTAAAATGGGCTTTAGGGACATTATTGACAATTTGGTGTTAACCCTAATTTGTTCCCTATATATACATGTGTTGCCTTGTTGGAAAAAGGGAGAGAATGAAAAAAACCTAAGAGGAATGAGTGCCGTTGGCCGTTATTTAGTTTTCTTCTTCATCCATTACTATTGTTTCTTTTTCTTCATCGTTTACCGTTATTTCTTTTCCTTCATCTATTACTGTTGTTTCTTTTTCTTCATCTTTTACCGTTATTTCTTTTTCTTCATCTATTACCGTTATTTCTTTTTCTTTATCTATTACTGTTGCGTTTATATATATATAATTTTTAAATTGTTAGAGTTTATGTATATAAGATTTTTGATCGAATTATGTCGATACGATGTTTGCACATTTGTGTGCATGACGCGTGACATTTGTGTTAGTTCGATCTGGTTGCGATGATCGCATTTTTTGTGTGAGCAATAATACTATTTTTTGCTTAATTTCTTTTTCTTTGCGATAAATTTTGTTTCGTCCGATTTAGATCTGGTTGCGATGAGCGCATTTCTGCGTTAGCAACATTGTTGGGTTATTTGGCACATTTAAAATTCATTATTGCTTTATTATTATTATTATTATTATTATTATTATTATTATTATTATTATTATTATTATCATTATTTATTATTATTATCATTATTATCATTATTATTATTATTGTTATCATTAATTTATTAAAATTTGTTGTAATATAAAAATCTGTTTTTTTTAAAAATAAATGACATTAACATCTTTTTTCCAAATTAATATGAAAACCTAATTTTTATTTTCTATATGATTCTATGTATATATTTATTATAATTCTTGTAAATTTTTGTAAATAAAATTAAACCTTATAAACACTTAATGTAAAATTTTGGTGAATGTGATTATTGATTAGTTAAAATTTGTTTTCATCATAATGTGTAAATATTTTTCTTAATAATTGTTAATATATAATTAGAGATAATTAAATTTTTGTAAATGATTAAGAAATTTATAATTATGTTATATTTAGAACTTTATATTATAGTAATTATTTAATCATTTATGTTCCTAAATAAAAATCAAATCTTATGATATTTAGAACTTTATATTATAGTAATTATTTAATCATTTATGTTTCTAAATAAAAATCAAATCTTATGATATTTAGAACTTTATATTATAGTAATTATTTAATCATTTATGTTTCTAAATAAAAATCAAATCTTATGTTTAATCACGTTATTAATTAATTATTATTGCTAATCATATTTTGTTGCTTATTATTATTTTGAAATTTCTATCTTATTATTTTTTCTAACTTTGTCTATTTTTCTCATTATTATTGTTTCAACTAATTATTTTCACTAACTTTATATTTATACTAACCTTATTTAATTTTTCTTATTATTTACTAACCCTAATATTTTATTTGCTTATTTGTTATTTTTTTATTTATTATAATTTTGTAATTGCCTCTTGGATGTAAATTGTAATTACTTAATTATTATTATCATTATGGTTAGTAATTAGGGAGTGCTAATATGTATGATATTTAAAAAAAATAAATTAGATCATTTTAATATAAGATAATTAAATTAAACATTTCACACACGTAAGTCGATTTTAATCGCCGTCTCACTTCTTAAGGATATCCCTCAAGTTGCCTATGAATATTGGTTAAGTGGGGTGTATAAAGCAAGTCCCTCAAAAAGAAAATCATCAAAGTCCCTTATGGTTGCCTTTACGAATCGAGTCCCTTTCGAAAAATGATGATAGTCCCTCTAGTTTGCTTATTACACCCCACAATGGCCTTCAAAAATCCAATTGTCCCTCACATGTCCCTTAACATCCAAAGTAAGGACTACCTACTCCATTATAGTAGGGATAGTCTTACTAAGGAAAGGATAAAGAATAAGAAAGACCTTAAAACATTAGGGTAGGCTACTCCTAGATACTTGCTCACTTCAAAACTTTTTCACACTTAAACAAATTTTCAACAAGTTTTCAAACAAGTTCTTAACACATCCTTACATGGATTATTTATTAACTATTCTGAAAATTTTCTATTCACACACTACACTTTCAAAACAATTCAAAAGTGAGCTTAAGTACCTAAGAGCCCATGGATAACCATGGATGAAAAGGGTGCTAACACCTTCCCTTTTCATAACCTACCCCCCGGACCCAAAATATTCTCTAAGGTCTTTCCTGTTCTTTTATAACCTTTCCTTATGGATAAAATAAAAGTCGGTGGCGACTCTTGCTATCCGCAACATTGTTTAAAGTCAGTTCTCCCACCGTGTTACAGAACTGGCGACTCTGCTGGGGACCTATTTAAGAGGGGTACCCTTAGGAATTAAGATCACTTTAAATTGTTTGCCTTGTTTGCTTTATTATTATATTGTTGGGGTGCTCTTATGTGTGAAAGGTCCTAACCCGGATCTAGTGTACCTTAGGTAAATGGCAATAGACCAAGGAAACTGTACGACGTATATCGATACGGTTGATCTGGTGGCCATAGTTAGTGCGACTTCTTGGTTGGTGCTTATATTCCTTAAGTCAAGTTGAGGATAATATTGAGGCTGCCATATGTTGTCAATGCACTAACTGACTTTTAGAACCCTAGTTAACTCATCTTGGCCTTTAGAAAGTAGTGAGGTAACCGGCTTTGGTGCAGACCGAAGTTGGTTGACACTCGATACTACGCTCATTGAGATCTTAAACTTGGAGGGTTTTGGTTGGCAAGTAAGTTGCCTTCTGAACAACCACCCTTGTGAAGGATCAATGATATTGAGATCCCTTAGAACCTGGTTACTTTTGTAGGACAGGATGAACCATCTAACTTCAGGGGAGGGTACTCGCCTTTGAACCTCATGCAAGCCTTTAAACCTAGGGCTATGGTGTGACTTGTTTGTGTGTGCCACATGTTTGTGATTGAGCATGACATCATGACATCATCATGCATCATAAGCATATCATTTTCCCTAACCATTTCAAGGACCAAAGGATTTATCTTTGTTCTTTGTTGCAGGTCATGGCTTCTGCTCGTAGAAACACCATCAGGATCAACTTTGTAGGGATACCTGCTAAGCTCAAGGAGTTGGTTTCCCTAGTGCCTGATCATTCCCAGTTCAACAAGAGACATGGTCACTTATTGGATCTAGTTACTTCAGGGTTCAGTGAAGACATGATGAGTGTGCTGTTTCAGTTCTTTGACCCTAAGCACCATTGCTTTACATTTCCTGATTATCAGCTGGTTCCAACCATGGAGGAGTTCTCTAAACTTCTGGGTATACCTGTTCTTGATCAGAAGCCATTCACAGGCTTAGAGAAGGAGCTTAAACCAGAAGTTATTGCTGCAGCTCTACATCTGAAGAAGTCTGACATTGTTCTAGAGACGAGAAGTGGAGTTAAAGGTATTCTTGCCAAGGTATTAGTGGATAAAGCTCAAATGTTCTTGAAGGCTATGAGCTACGATGCTGTTGAGGAGATCTTAGCCTTATTGATTTATGGCTTAGTGTTGTTCCCCAATCCTGATCAGTTCATAGACGTTCATGCCATCAACATATTCCTGAGTCACAATCCAGTGCCTACCTTACTTGGAGACATCCTACATTCTCTTCACACCCGTACTACAAAGGCAAGAGGAACTTTGATGTGCTGCATACCTTTACTTTCTAGGTGGTTTATTTCTCACCTTCCTCGCTCAGTAATGAAGAATGAGCAAGGGTTCAGATGGTCCAAGAGGATCATGTCACTTTCTCACTCAGACATCCATTGGTGCTCCAGATCTATGGAGAATGGCACCATCATTGACCGTTGTGGGGAGTTTCCTAATGTGCCACTTCTAGGCATAAGAGGAGGCATCACCTACAACCCATCTCTAGCTTTACGACAGTTTGGTTACGCCCGGAGCGATGGTCCACATGACATGTTGATTCAGGGCATTGTGTTTGACTACGACAGCGATCTTCAGGGTTACCGTCAGAGATTCATACGAGCTTGGGGAAAGGTAAACAGGATTGACAGCAAGACACTGGAGCCTAAGTACACTATTCCTATGGAGGCTTATCTCAGATGGGTACGATCTCGTGCTCAGACACTCATGATGCCATATCCTGCCGTCCTACCAGTTACCATGGAACCTGTTGCTGAAGGAGACACAGCTTATACCATCCTTCACCCAGACATGCCTACTGATATGGAAGACTTGCAGAGATCATGGATCCAACTGAAAGAGAAAAGGGATACTTTCGAGGCTCATTACAAAGCAAGCCAAGCAAGGATCCTAGAGCTAACAAAGCTACTTCATGAGGAACGAAACCTCAACTCATACCTCAACACCAAGAGGAAACGTCCATGGGAGACTTAAAACCCCATCTTTTGTACTTATTTCGTTTTCATTTTTTGTAAGCCTAAAAGGCAAAACAAGTTATTACTAATAAAAAGTTACTTTCTTGTTTGTTTAAGCAAATTTAAATCCTGCGGTCCTTGAAAACATTGCATATGCATTCCCATATCATTGCATCACAGGTTTATAATTGTGCACAGGTTTCTCATCTTCTCGCTGTTTATGGAGTTGAGCACACCATTGTCTGTTATCAAAAAGAGGTTAGTACAAGCTGGGATCTTTCCAGGTTGTCATGAAGATTGTCTATATTGTACCTATAAATCGGATAGTTGCTTCATTTTGAGAGATAGGATTCAACGTCTCATGGATAAATATACTATAGTGTTTGAAAGAAGACCAGCATCTGTAGAAAGTATGGTGGATCATCTGACTCAGGGTAAGAAGGTTGAAGAGGTTGACATGGTTGACAAAGTACCACTAAGAATCACTCATCAGGGCCCAATCAAGATTACTGCTGAAGGTCCTGTGAAAGTTGTTGCTGAAGCCAGAGTAGCTCCTCTGATCATTACCACTCCTGGTCCTATTCCTTATACATCTGACAAAGCTGTGCCTTGGCACTATGGGTCTGATGTCTACATCCATGGTGTCAAGCATGGAGCCTTTACCTGATATGCCTGTTGACATTGATAATATTGCTGGATCTAGCAAGATCACTCGTAGTGGAAGAGTCTTCTCTCCTCCAGTTGCTTCTAAGAGTGCAGTTACTCCTGCTGTTACTTCCACCACTGATGCTCGGGGCAAGGGTCCTGTTATTGAGCCTGTATCTACTGATGTGCCAGCTGCTGATGACCTCTCTAAGCAGATGGAAGAAGTATTGAAAATCATTCGCAAGAGTGATTATGATATCGTTGATCAGCTGGGGCATACTCCCTCAAAGATTTCTATGCTCTCCCTGTTATTATGTTCTGAGGCTCATGCCAAGTCATTGATCAAGTTTCTAAAGATGGCTCATGTACCCAGTGCAATTTCTGTGGACCAGTTTGAGAATTGTGTTGCTCACCTGACCTATGACAACGGGTTAGGATTTTCTGATGCTGACTTGACCCCTGCCAAGAGGGATCATAACAGGGCATTGCATATTTCAATTGAATGCAGGGGCACTACCCTGTCTCATGTGCTGATAGACAATGGTTCCTCTCTGAATGTGTTGCCTAAGGAAGTCCTGAACAAGCTGAGTCCTGAAGATACGGTATTGAAGCCCAGTAATATTGTGGTAAAGGCTTTTGATGGTTCTAGAAGAGTAGTGCATGGGGAAATTGATCTTCCAATCAAGGTTGGCTCTCAGGTGTTTACTGCTACATTCTATGTGATGGATATTCGTCCTTCGTACTCATGTCTGCTCGGTCGTCCCTGGATCCATGGGGCAGGTGCTGTGACCTCCACATTACATCAAAAGTTGAGATATCCGGTGAATGGAAAAGTTGTTACTGTCTTTGGAAAGGAAGAATACTTTGTCAGCCATGTAAACACTTTCAAGTATCTGGAAGTAGAAGGTGAATACATTGAAACTCCATGTCAGTCATTCGAAGTGGTTCCCTGGGCTGTTAAGGATTGTGTGACTCCTCCTGCTGTGAAGAAGGTTCCTGTGGTCATCAGAAACCCTCCAACAATGGCAATGGCCTCCCTCAATGACGCAAAAGCTATGGTGGAAGAAGATGGTTGTACTATTTGGGGTCAGCTTCCTGATATTCCATACAAGTCTGACAAGTTTGGTTTGGGTTTCACTGCAGAGTCCCAGAAGGCTGTTCATCGTGCTCGTGCTGTTCGTATCACCAATCAAGGGGTTATCAATGCTGTGGGAGACCAAGATGAAGACTACAACTTGGAGGCATGGATTTTTCCTACTGTGGGTGCTGGACTCAATAATTGGGAAGTTGAAGATGTTGTCCCTATCTCCTTTAGTCAGGAGTAAATACTATTACTGTGTTATGTTTTTAAATTTAAACTTTCAAGCCATGTGCCTTACCCGGGGCACAATGGTGTGCTTGTTACGGGTTGTCATTTCATTTGCATACTTCATTCCATAAAATCAATGGACGTTTCGTTTTCGTAAATATTGTGTTCCTTGTCTTTCTTTTTCTTTTATTTTTGCTTTATCAGCTATATGTTCTTACACACACCCACGTCACTAAAATGCCGATCCTCATCCACTCTGGATCCAGTTGATAACAGTTCTACTATTGCCAATTACAATTTCGAGAATCCGATCTATCAAACTGAAGACGGAGACGAGGACGATCGTGAAATACCTGTAGAGCTTGCTAGGTCGTTACAACAAGAAGAGAAAGCTATACAGCCACATGAAGAGCCAGTCGAAGTTGTGAATCTGGGAACTGAAGAAAACAGAAAAGAGGTCAAGATAGGGGCAACATATCAGCATGCTATGGTGGTTTTGTTTCATGATATGATTCATCATGAGATAGAGGTATATGTGGATGATATGATAGCCAGGTCTCAGAATGAAGAACAACATCTTGATCATCTGCACAAGTTGTTTGAGAGGTTGAAGAAATACAGGTTGAGATTAAATCCAAACAAGTGTACTTTTGGAGTTAGATCTGGAAAGCTCCTGGGTTTCATTGTCAGTGGAAAAGGTATTGAAGTGGATCCTGCAAAAGTGAAAGCTATACGAGAGATGCCAACTCCCCGTACTGAGAAGGAGGTTAGAGGTTTCTTGGGACGATTGAACTACATTGCAAGATTTATTTCCCAATTAACTACCATCTGTGAGCCAATCTTCAAGTTGTTGAAGAAAGATCAGGTGATGGAATGGAATGATGAGTGCCGGACTGCCTTTGATGAAATCAAGAGATATTTGCCAGAACCTCCAATTTTAATGCCACCAGTTGATGGAAGACCCTTGATTATGTATTTAACAGTATTAGACAACTCAATGGGGTGTGTATTGGGGCAACATGACGAGTCTGGTCGAAAAGAGCAGGCAATATACTACCTTAGCAAAAAGTTTACCGACTGTGAAACAAGATACTCACTGCTCGAGAAAACTTGCTGCGCTTTGGCATGGGATGCTCGCCGACTAAGACAGTATATGTTGACCCATACTACCTTGTTGATTTCGAAGATGCAGTTCAAGATTAAGCATCACAACTCTTCTCCGTATCGTCCAAAGATGAATGGGGCAGTTGAAGCTGCTAATAAGAACATTAAGAAGATTGTACAGAAGATGACTGTTACTTACAAGGATTGGCACGAGATGTTACCATTTGCTCTGCATGGTTATCGTACTACAATACGTACTTCAACAGGGGCAACCCCATTCTCCTTAGTCTATGGTATGGAAGCAGTTCTGCCTATTGAAGTTCAGATCCCCTCCTTGAGAATTATGAAGGATGCAGGCTTGGAGGAAGATGAGTGGATTCAGACTCGACTTGACCAGATAAATTTGATTGATGAGAAAAGGTTAGCAGCAGTTTGTCATGGCTAGATGTACCAGAAACAGATGATCAAAACTTTTAACAAGAAGGTTAGGCCAAAGGTATATCAGGCTGGTGACTTGGTAATCAAGCGTATCATATTACCACAGGGTGATCCTAGGGGCAAGTGGACTCCAACATATGAGGGACCATTTGTAGTCAAGACAGTGTTCTCAGGAGGTGCCATGATACTGACTACAATGGATGGTGAAGACTTCCCACAACCTGTAAACGCAGACATAGTTAAAAAATACTACGCATAAAAAGAGACCCGCTAGGTTGACAGGCCTAGGCAAAAATAAGGGCATTCCGGCAAACCAAAAGTGTTTGGGCAAAAATTAGGGATATATATATATAAAAAGATGTACACCCGGCAAGTCGAAAACCTGAAAAGGCGGCTTGGGCAAAAAAGGGTATCCCGGTGGATTGAAAACCTGAAAAGGGCAATCCAGGCAAAAGTTAGGGATTAAAGCGTATGACTATGTCTCGTTTGGATCACTCATGAAACTGCAACCAGTTGTACTACTTACTCAAGCTCAAACAGATAAAGCTCGATCCAATCGTTTCCGTCTCAACAGCAAGAAGATGAGATACTTGAGTGGCAATAGTAGAATTGAAACTCAATAGGATTATTTCCCACATAGCTGATTCTTTTTGTAAAACTTCATGACAAAATTCTCTTACTAGGGTTTATGTCTCCTTGTACAAACTTACCCGTGTATGGGTCACTTTTGATATAAATAAATTCCATCTTTTGAATCCAGATTTACTTTTACCCTATTTACATAAGCGAAACGTCCATTGGTTGTGTTTGAATGTATGTATGCTTTTAATATGATTGATGTTTACCAGAAATGGATGAAAATGCAGTAATAGTATTTACTAAGGACGAACGAGGGAAGGATTTCAACGAAGCTTCGCCAGTTCATCTTTACAAGACAGTTACAAACCATCAGTAGGACTAATCCATTTTCACAAAGTCTAATCTCCCCTGGAATTTATATCCATCTCTTTTATCCTCATACGGATATACGGGAAATTACTTTCCAATAAGGGCACGATGAACGAAGTCGGGATGTTATACTTATCCTACTATCAAACGAAAACGAAGGTTATCTATACCCTACTATCCCCAACGACGGGAGGTTATCTATACCTTGTTATCCCCAACAACGGGAGGTTATCTATACCTTGTTATCCCCAGCAGACGGAGGGTTATATATTCTTCAACAACGAATCGGGATTTATTTTCTTTGGCCAGCAGTTGTTATACAAGGATATCCAGACACTTCCAGCAGTGTCATAGCATACATACATCATTTACATCATACCATAACATATATGTCTATAGTACATTACCTAAGTGCATCATGTCATACATGCATACATAAAGCATAAACTAATGTTGTTATACAGAATGCTACCTTGTTTTCAGGTTAATTATCCAACAAACAATCTTATGATCTTTGGGACTGCTTTATTGTAACCTCAGGGTTACTTTATCCTCCTGATGAGCTTCTTATTACTTTGGGACTGCTTTATTGTAACCTCAGGGTTATTTTATCCTCCTGATAGCCTCTCATGACTTCAAGACTGCTTTAGAGCTACTGATTGCTCTATCCTCCTGAAATCATCCTATTACTTCAAGACTGCTTTAGAGCTATTCATTGCTCTATCCTCATGAGGTCATATTACTACTTCAAGACTGCTTTAGAGCTATTCATTGCTCTATCCTCCTGAAGCCATCTAATTATTTCAAGACTGCTTTAGAGTTATCCATTGCTCTATCCTCCTGAAATTACATTATTATTTCAAGACTGCTTTAGAGCTATCCATTGCTCTATCCTCCTGAAATCATTACTTCAAGACTGCTTTAGAGCTATTGATTGCTCTATCCTCCTGAAGACATATCACATTATTACTTCAAGACTGCTTTAGAGCTATTGATTGCTCTATCCTCCTGAAGACATATTACATTATTATTTCAAGACTGCTTTAGAGCTATCCATTGCTCTATCCTCCTGAAATCATTACTTCAAGACTGCTTTAGAGCTATTCATTGCTCTATCCTCCTAAAGCCATCTAATTATTTCAAGACTGCTTTAGAGCTATCCATTGCTCTATCCTCCTGAAATCATCCTATTACTTCAAGACTGCTTTAGAGCTATTCATTGCTCTATCCTCATGAGGTCATATTACTACTTCAAGACTGCTTTAGAGCTATTCATTGCTCTATCCTCCTGAAGCCATCTAATTATTTCAAGACTGCTTTAGAGTTATCCATTGCTCTATCCTCCTGAAATTACATTATTATTTCAAGACTGCTTTAGAGCTATCCATTGCTCTATCCTCTTGAAATCATTACTTCAAGACTGCTTTAGAGCTATTGATTGCTCTATCCTCCTGAAGACATATCACATTATTACTTCAAGACTGCTTTAGAGCTATTGATTGCTCTATCCTCCTGAAGACATATTACATTATTATTTCAAGACTGCTTTAGAGCTATCCATTGCTCTATCCTCCTGAAATCATTACTTCAAGACTGCTTTAGAGCTATTCATTGCTCTATCCTCCTAAAGCCATCTAATTATTTCAAGACTGCTTTAGAGCTATCCATTGCTCTATCCTCCTGAAATCATCCTATTACTTCAAGACTGCTTTAGAGCTATTCATTGCTCTATCCTCATGAGGTCATATTACTACTTCAAGACTGCTTTAGAGCTATTCATTGCTCTATCCTCCTGAAGCCATCTAATTATTTCAAGACTGCTTTAGAGTTATCCATTGCTCTATCCTCCTGAAATTACATTATTATTTCAAGACTGCTTTAGAGCTATCCATTGCTTTATCCTCCTGAAATCATTACTTCAAGACTGCTTTAGAGCTATTGATTGCTCTATCCTCCTGAAGACATATCACATTATTACTTCAAGACTGCTTTAGAGCTATTGATTGCTCTATCCTCCTGAAGACATATCACGTTATTATTTCAAGACTGCTTTAGAGCTATCCATTGCTCTATCCTCCTGAAATCATTACTTCAAGACTGCTTTAGAGCTATTCATTGCTCTATCCTCCTGAAATTACATTATTATTTCAAGACTGCTTTAGAGCTATCCATTGCTCTATCCTCCTGAAATCATTACTTCAAGACTGCTTTAGAGCTATTGATTGCTCTATCCTCCTGAAGACATATCACATTATTATTTCAAGACTGCTTTAGAGCTATTCATTGCTCTATCCTCCTGAAGCCATCTAATTATTTCAAGACTGCTTTAGAGTATTCATTGCTCTATCCTCCTGAAATTACATTATTATTTCAAGACTGCTTTAGAGCTATTCATTGCTCTATCCTCCTGAAATCATTACTTCAAGACTGCTTTAGAGTATTCATTGCTCTATCCTCCTGAAATTACATTATTATTTCAAGACTGCTTTAGAGTATTCATTGCTCTATCCTCCTGAAATTACATTATTATTTCAAGACTGCTTTAGAGCTATTCATTGCTCTATCCTCCTGAAATCATTACTTCAAGACTGCTTTAGAGTATTCATTGCTCTATCCTCCTGAAATTACATTATTATTTCAAGACTGCTTTAGAGCTATTCATTGCTCTATCCTCCTGAAATCATTACTTCAAGACTGCTTTAGAGCTATTGATTGCTCTATCCTCCTGAAGACATATCACGTTATTATTTCAAGACTGCTTTAGAGCTATTCATTGCTCTATCCTCCTGAAATCATTACTTCAAGACTACTTTAGAGCTGTTGATTGCTCTATCCTCCTGAAGCCATTCTATTACTTCAAGACTGCTTTAGAGCTATTGATTGCTCTATCCTCCTGAAGCCATTATTACTTCAAGACTGCTTTAGAGCTATTGATTGCTCTATCCTCCTGAGGTCCGATTTATCACTTCAAGACTGCTTTAGGGTTATCATTATTGATCGATCTATCCTCATGAAGACATGATGTTACATCAGTATTACTCCAGACTCCTGACAGCTCTCATTATACTACTGAAGAACTTTCCCCTAGTGGCATCTTTAAGCCCACTCAATCATGTTCAACCAACCATCAATATCACTCCATGCACTGGTGAGTGCAAATTTTTGGGCTTTTGTGTTCAATCCCCTTCAACCTTCCAGGTTACGACTGGCAAATATACCAATCTAACCCCTCAGGTTTCAGAAAATTGAACAGGGGCAGCTGTTGCACCCCAAAATTTGCCCTCACAATACAAGACTTTGTGTTCCAAGAAGGTTCACAAGGTTCACAAAATTCATAATTGGTCAGAAGAGTTGACAATTCCCTCAGACAATGCACCTCCTAAGCAGTGCATCCAAAACTAGGGTTTTGACTTTAATCAGGCTAAATGGACTTCCAAGACTTCAAGTGAGCTTCATAACATCTTATATGTGTATAAGAACCCCCATGTCAAGTTTCAAGACTTTTCTCAAAAGTTTGCTCAGTCAGATGATCAGATAAGTCAAAAGCAGTCAATGCAGTTAAAAGGTCAAACTGAGGTCAACTGTGGTCAAACCAAAGTCAAACTTCATGATTTTTTTTGCCAACATCAAAGAGAGGTTGGGTGAGAAATATTATCATAATAACTGTAATACCCCAAATTTTGCCCTAAGATTTGTCGTCGCATTTCATTGCATTTAATCAATTACTAACAAATTTGTGTAGTCGTTTGACTTTTTGCAGGTAAATATCATATGGCATGCATTTTTTTTCTAAAAAGTAAAAATGGCACAATTGGCAGGAGGACATGTGTAAGGAGTTATGAGTGTGAGAGGTTGAGAGTTCGAATCTCACCTTTGTCATTTTTTTTGTTTTTTATTATTTTTACTCTAAATTTTTCTATCTTTCATTAAAAAAATAACAAAAATAGTTTTTTATTATTATTTAATTATTATTTTCGTATTTTAATTAAATCATTTTTTAAAATATTATTTTTTTCACTTTTTTCTAAATTATTCATAAAAATGTCCAAAAAATCATAAAATAAAAAATATTGAAAAAAATTTTGTTCTTTTTATAATATTTTTTATTTTAGGAATCAATAGGATCATTAGTTTTTATTTTAAGTTTATTTTAATTATTTTAAATTATTTAAATTTTATTTTTTCTTAACTAATTATTTAGTTTGGGCTTTAAAATGGGCTTTAGGGACATTATTGACAATTTGGTGTTAACCCTAATTTGTTCCCTATATATACATGTGTTGCCTTGTTGGAAAAAGGGAGAGAATGAAAAAAACCTAAGAGGAGTGTGTGCCGTTGGCCGTTATTTAGTTTTCTTCTTCATCCATTACTATTGTTTCTTTTTCTTCATCGTTTACCGTTATTTCTTTTCCTTCATCTATTACTGTTGTTTCTTTTTCTTCATCTTTTACCGTTATTTCTTTTTCTTCATCTATTACCGTTATTTCTTTTTCTTTATCTATTACTGTTGCGTTTATATATATATAATTTTTAAATTGTTAGAGTTTATGTATATAAGATTTTTGATCGAATTATGTCGATACGATGTTTGCACATTTGTGTGCATGACGCGTGACATTTGTGTTAGTTCGATCTGGTTGCGATGATCGCATTTTTTGTGTGAGCAATAATACTATTTTTTGCTTAATTTCTTTTTCTTTGCGATAAATTTTGTTTCGTCCGATTTAGATCTGGTTGCGATGAGCGCATTTCTGCGTTAGCAACATTGTTGGGTTATTTGGCACATTTAAAATTCATTATTGCTTTATTATTATTATTATTATTATTATTATTATTATTATTATTATTATTATTATTATTATTATTATTATTATTATTATTATTATTATTATTATTATCATTATTTATTATTATTATCATTATTATCATTATTATTATTATTGTTATCATTAATTTATTAAAATTTGTTGTAATATAAAAATCTGTTTTTTTTAAAAATAAATGACATTAACATCTTTTTTCCAAATTAATATGAAAACCTAATTTTTATTTTCTATATGATTCTATGTATATATTTATTATAATTCTTGTAAATTTTTGTAAATAAAATTAAACCTTATAAACACTTAATGTAAAATTTTGTTGAATGTGATTATTGATTAGTTAAAATTTGTTTTCATCATAATGTGTAAATATTTTTCTTAATAATTGTTAATATATAATTAGAGATAATTAAATTTTTGTAAATGATTAAGAAATTTATAATTATGTTATATTTAGAACTTTATATTATAGTAATTATTTAATCATTTATGTTCCTAAATAAAAATCAAATCTTATGATATTTAGAACTTTATATTATAGTAATTATTTAATCATTTATGTTTCTAAATAAAAATCAAATCTTATGATATTTAGAACTTTATATTATAGTAATTATTTAATCATTTATGTTTCTAAATAAAAATCAAATCTTATGTTTAATCACGTTATTAATTAATTATTATTGCTAATCATATTTTGTTGCTTATTATTATTTTGAAATTTCTATCTTATTATTTTTTCTAACTTTGTCTATTTTTCTCATTATTATTGTTTCAACTAATTATTTTCACTAACTTTATATTTATACTAACCTTATTTAATTTTTCTTATTATTTACTAACCCTAATATTTTATTTGCTTATTTGTTATTTTTTTATTTATTATAATTTTGTAATTGCCTCTTGGATGTAAATTGTAATTACTTAATTATTATTATCATTATGGTTAGTAATTAGGGAGTGCTAATATGTATGATATTTAAAAAAAATAAATTAGATCATTTTAATATAAGATAATTAAATTAAACATTTCACACACGTAAGTCGATTTTAATCGCCGTCTCACTTCTTAAGGATATCCCTCAAGTTGCCTATGAATATTGGTTAAGTGGGGTGTATAAAGCAAGTCCCTCAAAAAGAAAATCATCAAAGTCCCTTATGGTTGCCTTTACGAATCGAGTCCCTTTCGAAAAATGATGATAGTCCCTCTAGTTTGCTTATTACACCCCACAATGGCCTTCAAAAATCCAATTGTCCCTCACATGTCCCTTAACATCCAAAGTAAGGACTACCTACTCCATTATAGTAGGGATAGTCTTACTAAGGAAAGGATAAAGAATAAGAAAGACCTTAAAACATTAGGGTAGGCTACTCCTAGATACTTGCTCACTTCAAAACTTTTTCACACTTAAACAAATTTTCAACAAGTTTTCAAACAAGTTCTTAACACATCCTTACATGGATTATTTATTAACTATTCTGAAAATTTTCTATTCACACACTACACTTTCAAAACAATTCAAAAGTGAGCTTAAGTACCTAAGAGCCCATGGATAACCATGGATGAAAAGGGTGCTAACACCTTCCCTTTTCATAACCTACCCCCCGGACCCAAAATATTCTCTAAGGTCTTTCCTGTTCTTTTATAACCTTTCCTTATGGATAAAATAAAAGTCGGTGGCGACTCTTGCTATCCGCAACATTGTTTAAAGTCAGTTCTCCCACCGTGTTACACTATGGAAGAAAATAGAAAACTTGAAAATCATTTTAAAGCTAAGAGTTTTCTAATAATGACTCTAGAGTATAATAAACTTCTTTATGTTTATAATTTCAAAACTGTCAAGAAAATGTGAGATACTCTTAAAATGATATATGAAATTTCTCTAAATATTAAATAAAAGGAAATAAACACATGAGATCAAGAAGATGATGACATCATTCATCCATGTTCTTCAAAATTTAGAATTGATAGAAACTATATTGAAATGTTAATTCATTACTAACCAATTTCATTTAATTAAGGATTGGAAACTCAATCTAATCCTTAATTTAAAAAATGAGAGTGTTCATAAATTTTTAGAAAAAGCAAAGAAAAATGAAATTATTAAGAAGTTGAACGAATTAATTTAACTACTTAAAGATAAAATTTTAAACTCAAATACTAAAGAATCTCCAATTTCATCAAACTTTTATTAAACAACTCCGATGACTTCCTTCTAAATAAATCTCTTATGTCACTTGTACTAAGAAATGTTGAAAATTCACCTCACACCCTATGAAGAATTCCCTTCAATCTTGATCTCAAGATTGATGAACAAACCCACAATATGATAGTAATGGTAATAACAATTAATTATGAAGAACAACACAAGAAAAGAAGAACAAACAAGAAAGAGGAGAATGAGAGAAGAAATATTTGGAGAAAATTGTTACCCACAAACTGTGGGATTTCTGATTGCTTATAGAACTTTCACTTGCTAAAACTGCAACTGTGAAATTTGTTCAATGTTGTGTTGTTTTTGAATACAAAGCAAGGAAACCTATTTATAGTTTTAGGTTTACAAAAGCCCAAAACATAAAAGGCCCAAAATATTCAAATCAAATCTAATCATATCTGTCGCGGTGAAATTTGGATACCAAACTATTGATTAGTTTGAATCTTTAATTCAATTTTGCAACCGAACTTTGATTTGTCCAAAGGAAGGGATAAAGATCGAAATTCCCACAATGCAATGCACATGCAAGGTTTTAGAGAGTTTTAGGTTCGGGGTTGGTTAAACTTAGGGAAGGTGCTAGCATCCTAAGTTTCTGTAGTACTCTACAGGAACCTCTTTTTTTATGTTTGTTTATTGCTATGTGTTTATCTGCTTAAGGTTAAAGGACCTAGGGGTTTATTTCTAAGTATACTCGATAAGATGTCGCATCTTATGCCTACATATCCTTACGGGAGTGGAATCAGAGTATTTGTGTCGCACCCTAATTTTTGACTATAAGATCTCACCTCTTTGTTTTACTCGACGTCTTTATTATTATATGTTTTACTAACAAGTATATGTAAGTGTGACATCTTCAAATAGAGATGGCCTTTATCCTCACAGTCGAGCATTTCAAGGCGTGGCTGGTTGACTCTGATTTTAGCCTTTTTCTGTAATAATTTCTGCATCATTGGGCCGCTCTTGGAGGACAGCTTGGGTGGACTTTCTGGCTATACCTCGTTAAATTCATGATCAACTTCATTCTCGTATGAGCCAAAGATGGTTTAGGATTTGGATCCTAGAGTACATAATTAGAGCTTTTGCCGCAACCTCAGCATAGCAATCGGATTTGGGTCTCTGTTTATCCCTCGAGTCATTAGTTCACCAAGGCGAGAGAGCTTACTTTGGGAGATAAGATCTGCTTAAGTGGATGGGCAAATTGTAGGCCATAATGGAAGGTGAAGTCACGAATTTATGCGCATTGTCAATTCATGGACATCATGGTTTGATCTCAAGTACTTCAAATTCATTGAGGCGAGTTTAAGTATGTTAAGAGGTTTATGTGAATATCTTGGATATGAGCGTATCTAATTTTGAACCCAAATTCATTCAACTTTGTGATAAGAGGCAAGTTATTATTCAAACCACAAGAATCAAATAAATAGTTCTTTACACCATTCAAAGATGCTACGAGTACATAGTGCAAGGCCTATCGTTTCTTCTCAACTCTAAGGCTACTTGATTTTGTTTACTTTCCTTTAAAATCTACAAAGTCATGACTAAATAACTACAGTTATGAATGTTTGTAAGCACGTAACGAAATGCCGTTTGGAAGCTGCGCCTTGCTAGCTGAAGTGGAATGCTGGCCACGAGCCTTTCCTTTAAGCTACATGAATCGCCACACCATTGAACCAACCACCAAAATGGCCTGCACAGCAACAGCAACAGTGTGGAAAACTCCAACCAAAGGCAATTGAATGGACAACACGCTCAAGTGCCTGCAACATCAGCAACAACAGTTAATACATTAATGACAACAGTTAACTTATCAGGTATGCATCAGCAGCAGCCAAAGAAAGCAAAGTTTCTACATAGCAGGCCAGTTGTGCGATACCCTCTCAATTGATGTACTAAAGCCTCGTAACCACGTTCTGCACTAAGGAAGTTAGTGAGTGAACACAATGTCTTATGGGTGAATTGGTGACCAAGCATTCCTCTAGATAACAATAAGTATTTGATGCAATGATTCTCCTTGAGAATAAAACCTAGCACGCAGTTATTGATGTTGTCTTGGCAGCTAAAGGTTTTTCCTGCACTTGACTTCGTCCACGGCTGATGTCCATCAGCAGGCGTACGAACATATCCAGACCTCGGACTTAGCGGTAGCGTCGCATCCTGTTAATAACAGCAAGCAATGTTATTATTCTGAAAAGAAATCATCAGTATTCTACTTAACATAATATGGCCATATTGAAACATCATTGTCATCACAAACAAGGAAAAAACTCTTTCATAATTGATGGAAGGGCGTGGCAGCCGAAATAGTGGTCATAACAGGATTTTTACGCAGAATATAAACAGATCCCCATACGTACACCTTCAACTCATCATAAAGCACCAGAGGAAAAGAGGGTATCAAAGAATAAGGGAGTTAGAAGTACTCATCTTCAAGGTAGAGCCGATACTTATTTATCGCTAAAACCCCAAAACTTCATCAAAAGGAAACATATATTCAGAGCATAATCCAGAGCTACAATGACCGGTATTCAAAAGAGATCTTGAACCCAGTAATACGCTGCAGAGGATAACTTCCCATGTCCCTCGAACGCCCGCTTTGCAACTCAAACTACCTTTCACACCTGGCCCGATTTGAAGCTGCAAATTAAATGAATACGGTTAGCAGCCTTGGTTTGATACTAATAAAGAAATTTGGGAAGATTTCGAAGCCAAATCTTACCACCGTAATCCACTCAGAGTTTAGCTGCACAAATCCGATCTTGGTAATTATTCTGTTGATATGGGCGAGATTGAAGCAGGTTACACTCGCGACTCTAGGCTGCATTCCAAAGGACTTGACACTAGATGGACTGGGATGCCTTTTGGGAATTCATGCTCGGTCAACAAAACTTCAACCCTCAATGCACAGAAGTTTCTCTTTTCTTTACAAGACTTAGACCACCAGACTGGTGCTAGACGGTTTCTGCCTACTGATATCGTAGCACGAGCGCCACGTAATTTGAAGATTGACCTGTATGACCTGAAATTTGAAGCAGAGTATAAGTAGTTAACATGAGGGCAGAATCATCAGCAACAAATCATATATAACCATTTTCAAATACCCATACATTTTACAAGAGGACGAAAGAAAAAGTTACGAGCGTACCAAGAGGAAATCTATCCAAGTGTCCTTCTAGTTTTCCTCCTCAGAGAAACCCTTTTCTGTTTGTCCTACTCAACCAATAAATTGGTATATGGTGATCAATATCAACTCTGTTAGCGACTCGTGCTACAAATTGCAACCATGCCATCGTTCATCTAGAACTAAACCTGCAGCAACGACAAAGGACGTTACCAACTCATGATGGAAGAAAGAGATAAGTACAGCTCAAGCAATTACAGCTAGTCATATTCTAGACAGAGAAAGTCGTGTGCCTCTAAGACATAACCTTCACCACAACCATCTCTCTGAATCCAAAATGCACCTGCTCAGCTGTGTCCTCTTCAACAATTTGCACGTGGAACTCACAAGCTTCGATGACAAAATAACCATCCTTTTCCTGCATAAGAGCAACTGCAATACGTGAATATAAAGTGGCTTCAATGCGACACCAGTCGGTTGAGAGTTGGACTTAAACTTGATTACCTGATGAAGAAGGCACCAATAATTTGATAGCCATCGTTGTGCTGTCTTAGCTAGCAGCAGTGTACTCAATCTGTAAATAAGACCAAGAAATCATCTATTTAAAACCATTGTGAGTAAGATTACACCAAAGCTTAAAGGAGTTCGTACCGTGCAGCCAACTCCTAACTAACGCAACCCAAGTTTCCTTTCCAGCAAGACGAACCCGAACATTTGGCCATGCTTCGAAATTACCATACCTGTCAACAAATCCATTTTCAAGTATAAGAAAATCAATTGCTAGAGATACGAAACCATTCTCGCCAGGAATTCAACGACGAGAACTACCTGAGACTTTCTGTGCCCATGTGAAAGCACTGCCTAGTGCTGCCGGTGATCCTCCAACAAAGGCTCAGGGAAATTTGGATCTTGAGCTATCCACCATCCAACAGGGCAACCGAGTTCTAGTATCATCACTAACATTATCACCACCGGCACTGTCGTCATGTTGCAGTTAGAGGTAACGGTCCACATGTGAATTGAAAGAGAATCAGAATGCTCTAACCATGACAGCAGCACCCTCGACTATGCTTCCAAGCACCCTCCTCAACACACGAAACAATAAGACTGGATTAGAACAGATACGAGATAACACCATACGCATCAAACTAGTGATAATTCAGAAGGTTACCTTGTAGACTATCCTCCTTCATTCTTAGGGAACTCCAAACTGACCCAACCGGGATGAATAGCACAGAGCATATACCAACATTATATCAAGAACCTTCGAACGAAAACTCCAACTCTAACGACCGTGTAAACGAAAACTAGAGAAGTCTTTCCCTTTATGATTTAGATAAGACCTTGGGCTCACCACATCTCTTCACACCACCAGTATCAGAGTTTGCCCTGGGCCGTGTGTATATCCCCTGGCCCAAAATACCTTACCATTCGCACCTGCAGAAAGATAGCGATTGGATTAGCAAGAATCATTGAAGAATATCCGCTGGAGGAAATAAAGATTCGGTTCAGAAAAAATCAGATCCAATTTCAATTAAATCACAAAATCAAAGATTGATAAGTCATTATAGCAATCAAGCGAATTAGGAATGTTTTCAAATGTGATTCACCCTAATTTGGAAAACATCAATCAGCATTCAAAGCAACAATCAAAGACGTTATTATTCTGAGGTCTATATAAAGAGAGGGGAAAGAAGAGAAAAAGAAAAAAAGAAACCATCATACAGAAATCGCAGCTACCGAAAGATTGAGCGAGGTGACTTATCTCAGTGAGCAAGCGAAACCACTTCCGACCGCCGCAAGTACCAACCAACGGAGCCTCATCGACGAAATATCCGCCTTCGTCATCCACCATTGCCGCGAATCCACTCCGTTTTCGTTCGATCCCGCCGCCACCAACAACCTTCGGTAAACCTCTGATCTTATTGAGATTATTGATTTGTTTGATGTTCTCTATTTGTGCTTCAGGAACGAAAAAATGAAGGAATATTGGTTGAAAAGGTCGAGGGAGCAATAAAGAGGAGAGAGGAGATGAGAGAATGAGGAAGACGATCATTAGGGTTTCGCGTTCCCGTTTCTGTTTCTTTTTTGTTTTGGTTATTTGTGTAATTTAATGCTTAATCAAACACTAATATCACACACACACCACTTAATCACCACTAAACCACGCCTAATCATTCATTAACCCACTTAACTCTACTTAATAACCCTTTTAAAAAAAAACTATTTTAATTAAAACAATCGTTTATACAATAATCATTTTTCTTTAACTTATTTAACTAATAATTAAATCTTTAATCTTTTATTAGTTTAATCATTCACTTAATATAATTTAACTAATGTAATTTAACTAACTTTTTAATTAAACAATTAGCAACTTTTCAAAATCTATTTTATTTATCAATCTTATCTAAAAAACCCATGTCATATTTTAAATAACTTTATTCTATAAGACAAATAATAAAAACCAACTATTTTATAATTAACTCAATTTTATGATAATCCTTTAAACCCTTTTTCTAATTAAATTGTTGACTTTAATAATAAACCTTGTTCCACATAATAATAACGAAATCTCACACGTTTTTTGCTTAAGATAATTTCTCCAATTAATTTTCTTAAAAATGATTAAATAAGCTCCTAAAATTAAATCAACTCTTTTTCAAAGCAGCCCTCATCAAAAGTCAAATCAAACATTTTCTCCTAATTCAAACTAAAATGAATCTCGCCTAGAAATCAATCAACACCGCAAACAATTTAATCAACTTAATCGTGCACATTCACATTCACGACACTTGCACCTACACCTCAGCGCTTTCATGCGTATGTGTATGGTTTACTTTCATTACAATTTATCTTACAGTAATTTAATATTTCTCCATTTACATTATCGTCATTTAAATTATCGCATTGCATTCGTCCAAAGGAAAACCCTACACATGATTCAATAATCGTGTATAGTTGCACATCATTTGCATCATTATCCCTCCTGATCCTTGATCCCATTCAAGTTGATCTTTTAAGATAGATCTCACCCATAGGAAGGACCTTGGTCTTTATCTTTACAACTTAGACAAACAAACAATCAACAATACAATACAAACTTTTCAAACACAATAGAGAAGGATGTTAATCATCTTAAGCGAGATATAATCTCCACCCCCACAACAATACAATCAAACATGTAGGGACTTTGCCTTAAGAGCGATAAAGGCACACTCGTCAAACAATCCGAGTACTTAAGCCCTTTTCTTAAGACGATGCAAAGACTATTTTCCTACAACCTCTTACACTTGTGGCGGTTAAATCTCCCTTAAATTGAAGACACGTCTCTTCTCCTAAATCAATCAAACAACTACCCTAAACCCGTAGGAACTTTGACCACAGTCAAAGCACTCCTCAAACCCTTTAGGGGAACTACAGATACTCTGATTCCACTCCCGTAAGGATATGTAGGCATAAGATACGATATCTTATCGAGTATACTTATAAATGAACCCCTAGGTCTTCTAATCCTTAAGCAGATAAACACTTAGCAATAAACAATATAAAACAAGAGGTTCCTGTAGGATACTACAGAAACTTAGGATGCTAATACCTTCCCTAAGTTTAACCAACCCCCGAACCTAAACAATCTAGCTTGCATTTGCATTGCATTGTGGGAATTTCGATCTTTATCCCTTCCTTTGGACAAATCAAAGTTCGGTTGCAAAATGAATTAAAGATTCAAACTAATCAATAGTTTGGTATCCGATTTTCACCGCGACAGAAATGGCGACTTCACTGGGGACACTCAGTGGGTCTCCCTATCTTATTTTATTTCTTTATTGCTTTATATATTCGTTTATTTGCTTACTTGTTTACTTGTTTGTGTTCTTTATTTCTTTGGGTTGATACCTTTGAGTGGTGAGACAAAGTTCTACACCCGGACTTGAGTGAACTTAAGATAGGATAGTGATATATTCAAAGAGGCTTATAGGGGGTAGAATCCCGACCAAGCTGACTTGAAATCACGCTCAATTGAGGCCCTCTCGAAAAATTGTATTGTTGAACGAGTCCTTAATCGTGAAAACATGCACTATATTCGATGTTGGAGCCTATGATATTGAGGACCATAGTTACCTTAACCCCACTTTGGCCTTTATTAGGACGTAGTGCGAGGCTATGAGGGGGTACCTCGAAATAGTGCTACGCGATGCTACACTTGAAAGAAGTTCTCTTGAGAATATTATTAACCCCCGAGTACTTGGGAAGTTGATAATATCCGAAAGATGGGCTAATGACTTTGGGAACTTCATTAGAACCTTGTTCGGCAGGTACAATTAACCTTTAGTTCAAAGCCTTTGGGAATGGGTACACCTTTGCCCCATGCTCGTTACTAACCTAGGGTCCCCTTTTGTCTGTTTGTCCTTATGTTTCTATGTGCCTACTTGTGTTTGTTGCATTCATAAAGCATCATACCGCATTGGACTTCATGGGATTTACCTTTGTTTATAAACATTGTAGGGTATTATGGATCCCAATAGAAGACACACTCTGAAATACACTTTTAAAAGTCCCAAGTTGGATGACCTAAAGAAGTTGGTGACCTTGATTGAAGACCAAGAGAAATTCAAGAGCAAGTATGGGAAGCTGATATCCTTATTGAGTCGACAAGTAGACGAAGGACTCCTGTCCACTTTATTGCAATTCTATGATCCACTATACCACTGTTTTACGTTTTCAGACTTCCAACTACTACCTACGTTGGAAGAATACTCCTTTTTGGTTGGTTTACCTATCTTAGAAGAGTCTCCTTTCCCTTTCCTGGAAAAGGACCCCGATGAAAGAGAAATTGCCAAGGCCCTTTGTCTAAAAGTATCAGACGTCAAGGGAAATCTGATTAGTAAAGGCGGTATTTTTGATTTAACTACGAAGTTCTTAATCAGTAAAGCAATGTTTTATGCCGACTATACGAACAAGACTCCATTCGAGGCGATCTTTGCCTTACTTGTTTATGGAGTGTTTTTGTTCCCAAGTTTTGAAGGGTTCGTCGACCTCAACGCAATTAAGATCTTTTTGAAGAACAATCCAGTACCGACTTTATTGGGTAATGCTTACCATTCTATACACCTCCGAAACTTCTATGGTGGAGGAATGATCACCTGCTGTGTGCCCCTACTCTACAAGTGGTTTATTTCGCACTTGCCGAGGTCTACTTCCTTTTTAAGTCTCGATAGAGGGCTTTGGTCTCCAAGAGTTATGGCATTGACCCACTCAGACATCATTTGGTACAACCGAGCATATGATGGAACCTTAATTATTGATGGTTGTGGTGACTTCGCTAATGTACCATTACTCAGTTTTAATGGAGGGATCAGTTACAATCCGGTCTTAGCCCGTCGACAATTGGGATTTCCATTTTAGGAGCCGCCTAAGAGTGTCCAAGTAGAGAATATTTTCTTTAGGGAAGACCAGGAACTCCTAGACAAGGTTTTAGTTGCATGGAACCACTTACACAAGAAAGGGAAAGAAATCCTTGGAAAGCTTAATTGTGTGTCTTTAGAACCCTACCTTCGGTGGGTCAGAGAAAGGGCAATCAAGCTAAAGATGCCCTATTCCCGTCAAGATCCCATAGCTCCAAGGAGAGAGCCCACTTATGTCTTTATGTCTGAAGCCGAGAAGTTAGAGGTGTCCTTAAGGAAGTCTCAACATGAGTTGGAATCCTGGAAGAACAAGTACCATGTAGCAGTGGCAGAAAATGATGACTGTCAGAAGCAGAAGGCTGAACTTCAAAAGGAAAGGGATGAACTTCAGAAACAGCTACAATTGAAGGATGAAGAGCTACTCCCCTGCAAGAAGAGGAAAGTCATGGAGGATTTATTTTTCTCCGACCCACAATGCACTATTTGGAAACTAATTGTGGACAACCTCATCCGTGAGAAGACGCAACTAGAAGAGCAGCTCAAGCAGCAGAATCCGAAACTTCTTTAGTGTCTTTACTAGCTTTTATTTGGGACTTTTAAAAGCAATTATTTGTATTCCGTTTCGAAATTAATAAAAAATGTTTTCTTTTATTATGATGCTTATAAATAGTTGGGGATCCCATGAAGTCCTACTCATATCGCATTACATTCTTTCTTTATTCATTTCAAGAAACTCAATTTTATTTCTCAGGTATTGTAACCATGGATTTCAAAAGAGAAGCCTTGGAGTACACTTTTCAGAGCCCTAACATTGAAAGCTTGAGAGATCTAGATGATCTAATCGAGAACCGATACGCCTTCGCAGCAGAATATGGAGAAGTCTTCCGTTTTCTCGAACTCAAGATGAAGGAAGGGTTGTTGGAGACCCTCGTTCAATTTTACGATCCGTTGTACCACTGTTTCACTTTTCCAGATTACCAGTTGATGCCGACACTGGAAGAATATTCTGATTTCCTAAGGATGCCCGTAACGGCCCGTCCCGTATTCACCAGCCAGGAAGATACACCCAGTCATCAAGAAATTGCCAACGCTACTCATCTCAGTTTGGCAGATGTCCAAACGCACCTAACCACCAAGGAAGGAGTCCTTGGATTCCCTGCTGACTTTTTGATTGAAAAAGTTCGCTACCATGCTGAAAGAAAGGAAGTCCTTATCATGGAAGCCACCTTTGCTCTGTTGGTTTATGGGATTTTCTGGTTCCCAAAGATCGATGATTTTGTTGACATGGACGCGATTAAACTGTTCATACTCAAGAATCCCGTTCCCACCTTGCTCGCTGACACATACTTTTCAATCCACTCGAAGAATGCTGAAGGAGGAGGACATGTCGTTTGTTGTACCGCTCTGTTGTATTCATGGTTCATTGCTCGCCTAACTCGGCACCCGTCTATTTGGGAAGAGGAGGAGTCACCTCATTGGTCCGAGATAGTTATGGCCCTTACTCACTCTGACATTGTGTGGTACGATCCTACGTATGGGGGTATATGTATGATCCATAGCATCGGAGGATTTACTAACATACCGCTCATTGCGAGAGGAGGATGCATAAGTTACAATCCTGCTCTGGCCCGTCTCCAATTTGGGCATCCCATGATTGAAGTACCTGACCAAACTCTGTTAGAAGGAATCTTTCTCAAGGAAGGAGAAGACCCAGACCTGAAGACCGTCATAATTTACTCATGGGAATACATCAATAAGGAAGGAAAAGCTGCTTTAGGATACCCCAATTGTGCTGTCTCTGAAGAATACCTACATTGGGTACGAGCAAGAGCTCTCGACCTCAAGATGCCGTTCCCTTTCCATGAACCTATGGTATTGGCCTTTCACGATCCAGATTGGTTTGACATGAGTGAAGTAGATCAATTGAAGGCTGCTTTGGATGAAGCTCGAAAATTGAAAGCCGCTTGGAGGAACAAGTTTTTTATACTCAAGGTAGAGAAAGAGAAGTCCCAGAGGCTGCCAGAAGTTGAACTCGCAAGGAAAAGAAAGGCGCGAGAGGATTTATTTTCCTCTCACACCTCTTCAAGTGCTGTCACCAGTGATGATCTTCCCCCAGATACCATGGCTTGGAAGGAGTGTGTCGACCGACTCATCAGAGAGAAGGCTGAGTTGCAAGAACGCATCAGTCAGTTAGAAAAAGAGCTTCTTACACAGAAGGAGCATAAGGAGTAGATCCCCGAGTTTCTCTTTTGCTTTTGATTCAATGTAATAAACTCTTAAAAGAGTACTCCATTTTGTAATGCTTCGATCATCAAAATAAAATAAGTTTTTTCTCCAAGGTTACAATACCGAAATAATTTGAGTTTCTTGAAAGTTTCACACTCATTTGCATTTTACATAAGCATAGCATCGTTTGCATTCCAGGGTCTCACTCTTGCTTCATCTCCGCAGAACAAGTTGAATCACCGATACAACACTCGAGCTAGTCAACGCCAGAAGATGGATCAACTAGAGCAAGAGAATAGAGTGCTCCGTGATGAAGTTGCAAGTATGAAAGAAAGTTTATATAAGTTGAATGGTCTAGTGGAAGCCTTGTCTAGTCAAATCTCGATCAACAATCAAGAAGTCCCAAGGACTGTTGTATCCGAAGTGACGCCAACACCGATCCCAGTGGTGTCTTCTGTTGCTGAAGTATCTTACAGTATGCCTCAAGGTTTCCCGTGGGGGATGCCTCCTTATTTTACTCCAGCAGGCTACCGTCCGCCTGTGTCTGAGATCCCTGTTGTGACCACTGTTCAAGCTGCTCCTGTAGTTTCTGCTGTGATGACTACCGCATCTCCGCATGTGAACGATGTTCCGTATATTCTGGATGAACCAATTTTACATGGGTCACCAACCGAAACCGTGGGCTTAGAAGATAGGATAGATGGATTTCAAGATCAGTTTTCTGAAATACAAAAGGAGTTGAGAGCCCTTCGTGGAAAGGACTTATTTGGTAAGAGTGCTTCTGAGTTGTGCTTGGTGCCAAACGTTAAGGTCCCACCGAAGTTCAAAGTCCCTGATTTTGAAAAGTACAAGGGGAATACTTGCCATCAGAGTCATCTCATTATGTATGTCAGGAAGATGTCTGCCCAAACTGATAATGATCAACTACTCATTCACTACTTTCAAGACAGTTTGACAGGCGCCGCACTCAAGTGGTATGTGGGGTTGGATAGTACTAAGATTCAAACTTTCAATGATCTAGGAGGAGCCTTTGTCAAACAGTATAAGTACAATGTGGACATGGTGCCCGACCGAGATCAATTGAGAGCAATGGCATAAAAAGATAAGGAGAATTTCAAAGAATATGCTAAGCGTTGGCGCGAGTTGGCCGCGCAAGTCACACCACCATTAGAAGAAAAAGAGATGACCAAGATTTTTCTGAAGACTCTGGGTCCTTTCTTTTATAAGAAGATGGTAGCCACCGCGCCCAGTGACTTTACTGAAATGGTCAATATGGGAATGCGTTTAGAAGAAGGCGTTCGCGAAGGAAGATTGACCAAAGAAGAGAGCGCTCCTAAGAGGTATGGGAGCAGTTTTGTGAAGAAAAAAGAGCAAGGTGTAAATGCCATTCAAAAGGGACAATTCAGAAAGAGGTACATGCCCCCACATCAAGTTGCAGCGGTATCGCCAGTGTTTAATGCTCCGGCTTATCAGCTACAGTCTCCGCAACCCTATCAGCAACCTCAGTCTCCCATTGCTCAACAACCCCAACTTCAGCAAAGTCCACAGTACCCTCAGCAGAATCGACCATCCAGCAATCAAGGTCGTGTGTATAGAAAGATAAACTTTGATTCGATCCCAATGACATATGATGATCTATTTCCCGCTTTGATTAAAAAGGGTCATATTCAGACGAGAGCTCCACCTCCGGCTCCCACGAATCCTCCCCCTTCGTATAGAGCTGACAAGTTTTGTCCTTACCATCAGGGTGCTCCAGAACATGATATTGAGAGTTGTTTCGGTTTGAAGATGGATGTCCAGAGGCTCATTAAAAATGGAATCTTGTCTTTCAGGGATTCCGACCCTAATGTACAGAAGAATCCATTACCACCACATGGTTCGCCCTCTGTCAATATGATTGAAAACTATTTGGAAAGTGATGGTCAAGAAGTTTCAAATGAAGAGGCTGAAGAGGTTTGTGTCATAGTACCCCACTTTAAGGAAGTGGAGCGTATAGAGATTGTTTACAATAGCAAGAAGCCAACCGTTACTCCTTTAGTGATCAATGTGCCTGGACCCGTCCCTTATACCTCTAGTAAAGCCATCCCTTACAGGTACAATGCTACTATGTTGGAGGATGGGAAAGAAGTACCTTTGCCCACTGTACCCTTAGTCGTTAATATTGCAGATGTCAGTAGAGTGACAAGAAGCGGTCGAGTCTACCCGACTGTGCCACCGAAAGAAAAAGAAGCTTTGTCCGAACCATCAGGCTCAAAAGACCCAACTGTGGGGCAATCTGGTGGGTCTAATTTATCCAACTCCGATGAATGTTTGAAAGTAATCAAAAGAAGTGAATATAAGGTTGCAGATCAGCTTCTGCAAACCCCATCGAAGATTTTTGTGCTACAATTGCTGATGAGTTCTGAGGCTTATAGAGAAGCGCTTCAGAAGATTTTGGAATAAGCCTATGTCGAGCAGGATGTGACTATGGAACAATTTGACAACATCATTGGCAGTATTACTTCAAGTGATAATCTGGGTTTCAATGAAGACGATCTCCCAGAAGAAGGAAGGAAACATAACATGGCTCTGCATATTTCTGTGAACTGTGGAAATGACTCTCTGTCCAGTGTGCTGGTTGATACAGGATCGTCCCTAAATGTAATGCCTAGAACTACTCTATCTAAGCTATCGTATTAAGGACCACCGATGAGGCCAAGTCGCGTTATTGTCAAAGCTTTTGATGGGTCAAGGAAAACGGTAATTGGTGAGGTTGATCTGCCCATGACTATTGGATTACAGACTTTTATGATCCCGTTTCAGGTCATGGACATTCGTGCCGCCTATAGTTGTTTGCTAGGGAGGCCATGGATACATGAAGCTGGAGCAGTTACTTCTACCCTGCATCAGAAGTTGAAATATGTTTTTGAGGGGAAAATAGTTACAGTTTGTGGAGAGAGAGCTTTGGTGGTAAGTCACTTGTCATCATTCTCATATGTCGAAGCTGAGGAAGAGGTTGGCATGCAATTTCAAGCTCTATCTATTGTGGGTGAGGGTGCCCAGAAGTCTCAAGCATCCATGTCATCATTCAAAGACGCATAGCGAGTAGTGAACAGTGGTCACCAAACAATGTGGGGAAAGGTGTTGTCTTTGCCAGAGAACAAAAACAAAAAAGGTCTCGGTTTCTCCAGCAGTTCTGCTCAACAAACCACCAAAGGTCAAGGGTTTTCGCTGATCAATGAAGTGTTCCGTAGTGGAGTAGTCGTCCATCATTCTCATATTAATGTTGTGTTAGAGGATGAACTTGAAGGCTACATATCAAATGGTTCCGTCAGGTCCTCCATTCCCTACGAAGACTATGAGCCCTATATGGAAGATCCAGGCTATGTTTCGGATGAATTTGACTATACCTTTGGAGTTTATGTCGTCACCGAGGAAGAGCCAGATGAAGACATCCCAGAATTTGTGACCCCAGGTGTCGTGGTCAAGAATTGGAGTGCGGTTGAAGCCCCTACTGCCATTCATATATCTAAGTAAAGCATTTGTTTAAAATTTTCGCTCTGCCCAAGGCGAAACTGCATTTATTAGGGCTTACTTTTCAATAATTCCCTTTGCTCTGCCCAAGGCAAAGGTGACTTTGTTGGGCGTGTCTTTTCGGTTTTGCTATCATCAATAAACTACTTTCATTTACATTTGCGTTTTATATTTATTCACGATGTTGGAAAATAATAAGTAGCATCTCGCGTACACACACTTTCCACTTTACAAAACAAAAACTTATTAAAGTCACATCACTTGCGCAGATTGCCACATAAATTACAGCCTGAGTATAATGATCCACTACCTTCTCCGAATTTTGAGTTTCCTGTGCACGAAGCTGAGGATGAAGAGGATGATATCCCAGAAGAAATTTCCAGACTGCTTGAGAAAGAGGAGAAAGCTATCCAACCTCATCAAGAGCCGGTGGAAGTAGTCAACTTGGGATCAGAAGAAATCCGTAGAGAAGTGAAAATTGGAGCTCTGCTCAAACCCGATGTGAAGAAACAGCTGATTGATTTGCTTGGAGAGTTTGTCGATGTATTTGCTTGGTCGTATCAAGACATGTCCGGATTGGACACAGCTATAGTCGAACATCATTTGCCGTTAAAACCAGAGTGCCCGCCGATAAAACAGAAGCTCAGAAGGACTCGACCTGACATGGCTCTAAAGATTAAGGAAGAGGTACAGAAACAGATTGATGCAGGTTTCCTTGTTACTGCCGAGTATCCACTGTGGTTAGCTAACATTGTACCCGTTCCGAAGAAGGATGGTAAGGTTCGCATGTGTGTAGACTACAGTGATTTGAATAAGGCCAGTCCGAAGGATGATTTTCCGTTACCTCACATTGACATCTTAGTGGACAGTACTGCGAGATATGAGATTTTCTCCTTCATGGATGGTTTTTCAGGTTACAACCAGATTAGAATGGCTCCCGAAGACAGAGAAAAGGCGTCATTCATCACGCCCTGGGGCACCTTTTGTTACAAAGTTATGCCGTTTGGATTAAAGAATGCAGGGGCAACATATCAGAGAGCTATGACTACCTTGTTCCATGATATGATGCACAAAGAGATCGAGGTGTATGTAGATGATATGATAGCTAAGTCGAAGACCGAGGATGACCATGTTAAACACCTGGCTAAGCTGTTTGGTCGTTTGAGGGAATACAAGCTCCGTTTGAACCCCAACAAGTGCACATTTGGAGTACGATCGAGGAAACTATTGGGTTTCATTGTTAGTCAAAGAGGGATCGAGGTAGACCCTGACAAAGTGAAAGCTATCCGGGAAATGCCAGCTCCCGCCACCGAGAAACAAGTCAGAGGATTCTTGGGACGTCTGAACTATATCTCCAGGTTTATATCCAACATGACCGCTACATGTAAGCCTATTTTCAAGCTTCTGAGGAAAGAACAAGGGTACGTTTGGACTGAAGATTGTCAAAAGGCTTTTGATAGTATCAAAGAGTACTTGCTTGAACCACCTATCCTGATACCGCCAATTGAAGAACGACCTTTGATTATGTATTTGACCGTTTTAGAAGATTCGATGGGTTGTGTACTCGGTCAGCGAGATGAAACAGGAAAGCAAGATCATGTCACTTATTACTTGAGCAAGAAGTTTACTGATTATGAAACAAGGTACACTATGTTAGAGAAGACTTGTTGCGCTTTGGCGTGGGCCGCCAAGCGTTTGCACCAGTATATGTTGAATCACACTACTTGGTTAGTCTCAAAGATGGATCCTATCAAGTATATTTTTGAGAAGCCCGCCTTGACTGGGAGAATTGCTAGATGGCAGATGTTGTTGTCTGAGTATGATATCGAGTACCATACTCAGAAAGCCGTTAGAGGAAGTGTTTTGGCTGATCATCTGGCTCACCAACCCATTTTGGATTATCAACCCTAAAACGATGACTTTCCTGATGAAGATGTTATGTTCTTAAAGATGAAAGATTGTGAAGAACCCGTACATGGTGAAGGACCAGAGCCAGGTTCTCAATGGGGCTTAATCTTTGATGGAGCTGTCAACGCTCATGGAAAAGGGATAGGTGCTGTTATTGTGACTCCTCAAGGGACCCACTTCCCATTTACCTCTAGATTAACATTCCAGTGTACTAATAATGAGGCTGAGTACGAGGCATGCATTATGGGTCTTGAAGAAGCAATTGATCTGAGAATTAAGAACTTAGATGTGTTTGGTGATTCTGCAGTGGTAATCAACCAAATCACTGGTGAATGGATAACTCGACATGATAATTTGGTCCCATACAGGGATTATGCTAGAAGACTGTTACCGTTCTTTGATAGGGTTGAGTTTCATCATATCCCTCGTGATGAGAACAGAATGGCAGATGCGTTGGCAACTTTAGCCTCGATGATCGTGGTAAACTTTTGGAACGAGTGCCCTCGGATTAAAGTAAAACGTCTTGATAGACCTGCCTACATCTTTGCTGTCGAAGAAGTTGAAGATGGCAAACCTTGGTACTACGACATTGAAATTTTTCTCAGAACTCAAGAATACCCTTTAGGGGCTTCCAACAAAGATAAGAAAACTTTGAGAAGGTTGGCTGGAAATTTTCTTTTGAGTAACAACGTGTTGTATAAACGAAATTTTGACATGGTCTTGCTGAGATGTGTTGACAAACAAGAAGCGGATATGTTAATGTCGGAAATTCACGAAGGATCTTTTGGCACTCATGCCAACGGACATGCTATGGCTAAGAAGATTTTAAGGGCTGGATATTATTGGATCACAATGGAATCAGATTGCTACAAATTTGCTAGAAAGTGTCACAAGTGTCAGATTTACGTAGATAAGATTCACGTACCTCCAACTTTGTTGAATGTTATCTCATCCCCGTGGCCATTCTCTATGTGGGGAATTGATATGATTGGAATGATAGAGCCGAAAGCATCTAATGGACACCGATTCATCTTGGTAGCCATTGATTATTTTACCAAGTGGGTCGAGGCGGCTTCCTATGCTAATGTAACTCGACATGTGGTTGTCAAATTTATCAAGAATCAGCTTATTTGCCGATATGGTGTGCCAAGCAGAATTATTACAGACAATGGTTCCAATATGAATAACAAGATGATGAAAGAGCTGTGTGAAGAATTCAAGATCGAGCATCACAATTCTTCTCCTTACAGACCAAAGATGAATGGGGCTGTTGAAGCCGCCAACAAAAACATTAAGAAGATCATTCAGAAGATGGTCGTTACTTACAAAGATTGGCACGAAATGCTCCCATTTGCCTTACATGGATATCGTACGATGGTGCGCACATCGACTAGGGCAACTCCATTTTCACTTGTCTACGGTATGGAAGCAGTACTCCCGATAGAAGTTGAGATTCCTTCTATGAGGATCTTGCTGGAGGCAAAGTTATCAGAAGCTGAATGGTGTCAGAACAGATATGATCAGTTGAACTTAATCGAAGAAAAGAGGATGGCTGCGCTATGCCATGGGCAGTTGTATCAGCAGAGGATGAAGAAGGCATTTGACAAGAAGGTTCGACCCCGTGTATTCAAGGAAGGTGACCTTGTGCTCAAGAAGATCCAGTCTTTCCTCACTGACATCAGAGGAAAATGGGCCCCGAATTATGATGGACCATATGTAGTAAAAAGGGTTTTGACAGGAGGCGCTTTGATGTTAGCAACAATGGATGGAGAAGAGATCACTCGCCCCGTGAATACGGACGCTGTCAAGAAGTACTTTGGTTAGGAGAAACAGGACATTATTCCCTTTATGTAATCGCTATTATTTTCCAACACTGTAACATCGGGTCACGCTTTTCTGCTGACCACCGTTCAATAAAAAGTTTTTCATTTATCATAAATCTGTATTCTTGATAGCAAATCTGAATTGATTTAAACTTTTTCAAAACTTTGTTCTACTTGATATATGAATAACAAAAGGATGACCGGGGACGTTTATTTCGTCCGAGGAAAAACAACAATGTTATGTGCTTCTCCTGGACAAGAGGATTTATCTTATCCAGACACGAAGGTTGCCTCTGTTCGAAGACTTTCTTCGCATGCGATAAGGGATCTATGGAGATTTTGCTTGAGTACCCTTTCGTTTGAGGCGTTTATTTCGTTTCTCCCAATCCGTCGGCATATGCATAGCATATAAGTAGACAGCATGGCATGTGCATTTTTCGCATTCTTTGTACTTGTTTTATTCTATCGCTTTGGGCCATAGTTATCCCTAGGTGTTTGGGTCCGTCTCATCCCTCCACGTAGATTCGTCTACCCTAGGCAGAAAGAGCACAATGTTTCATTTTCCCCATGAAGTTCAACCCTCATGGGAGATGGTTATTTTAGTACAATCCCATTTGAGTTCATACCTCAATGGTCGAGTCTTGCTTGACAGTTTCTCTTTAGTTATTCCCTGAATTGAACTTCGGTCTTTGGCAATCGCATCTTGGACATATCCAACTTTTAAGCGTGGATGCATTTATTTTGCACCCTCTCCTCAGAAAGAATGTTCAGAAAGACAGACATTTCTTCAACAATAGCATCACAGGATTCTCTCGAGCATCCATATTCGGACTAAGTAATCTCTTTATTTGAGCAACTCGTTTTGATCAAGATCTTATTCAAAACAACAAATGGCGTTTCCTATAAGACAGTTCATTCACCTTCAGTGGGTCCTTCAACATCATCAAATCATCGAATGGTATCGCTTCATAAACCCATCAAAGGAGCTTACCGAAGACATTACAAGACATCTCTCTTTATTTGAGAGCTTACAGAATATTCTACAAATACAAAGTGACACCTCCCCGGAGAAGTCGAGGAAGTTTACCATATTAGTCTCTCTTTATTTGAGAAGACATACTTTACAACTCAACCAGTGCACATCTCTTCTGAAGATCCCCGGTGAAACTTTATAACTACATCTACAATCTACAATTACATCTAAAAGGTTCTACAACGAACTACATCTACAGGGTTCTACAACAATTACATCTACAGGGTTCTACAACGAACTACATTTACAGTCTACAACGACATCTACAATCTACAAAATTTACAACCCCTGTGAAGATGCTCTCACGAGTTTTCATCATTTCGGGAAGAGACTGAGACCAGCTCATAGCATCCAGACTATGACGCTCGGGGAAGTTCTACATCAGAAACTGAGACCAGCTCATAGCATCCAGACTATGACGCTCGGGGAAGTTCTACATCAGAAACTGAGACCAGCTCATGGCATTCAGACTATGACGCTCGGGAAGGTTTGTTTCAAGAAACTGAGACCAGCTCATGGCACCCAGACCATGACGTTCGGGGAGGTTCTACATCAAGAGACTGAGACCAGCTCATGGTACCCTTCTCATGAAGCCCGGGGAAGTCATACATTTTACTATTTCAAGTTGAGTTCCAAAAGAAAAATATATACAAAAAAAAGAAGAGAAAAAGAGAACAAAATAATACATGAAGAAAAAGAAGAAAGAAAATACAAGATAAAACTGAATTATGGACTCGATCAAGAAATCCATTTGGATTGGCACCGACCACCACATTGTGGTGATAAGCATATCTTTCGGCTACAAGCTTCTTTCCCACCACCATATCCCTGGTGTATGAGGTACTATTATACTTTTGGAAATTCCCCATTGGTGTTTGTTGCCTGTCCTCGTAAGGGTTACCTGTTGTCAGTCCTATTCTCCCCTTTACGTCGTGCCCGTGACATCTTTCCCTCACAGGATCCTTTGTCTTGCATTTTCATACCATTGCATATCATTTGTATTCGGCGGTTTCTTAAGGCCAAAAATTCATGCAGTGTTTATATTTAAGTCTCTCCTACCTCGCTGAGACGGAGATTTCAATCTCCATACCTCCGGATAGAAGAAACTTAAATAGGGGCATTTGTCGCACCCTAATTTTGGACTATAAGATCCCACCTCTTTGTTTTACTCGACGTCTTTATTATTATGTGTTTTACTAACAAGTATATGCAAGTGTGACAGCTTCAAATAGAGATGTCCTTTATCCTCACAGTCGAGCATTTCAAGGTGTGGCCGGTTGACTCTGATTTTTTCCTTTTTCTGTAATAATTTCTGCATCATTGGGCTGCTCTTGGAGGACAGCTTGGGTGGACTTTCTGGCTATACCTCGTTAAAGTCATGATCAACTTCATTCTCGTATGAGCCAAAGATGGTTTAGGATTTGGATCCTAGAGTACATAATTAGAGCTTTTGACGCTACCTCAGCATAGCAATCGGATTTGGGTCTCTATTTATCCCTCGAGTCATTAGTTCACCAAGGCGAGAGAGCTTACTTTGGGAGATAAGATCTGCTTAAGTGGATGGGCAAATTGTAGGCCATAATGGAAGGTGAAGTCACGAATTTATGCGCATTGTCAATTCATGGACATCATGGTTTGATCTCAAGTACTTCAAATTCATTGAGGCGAGTTTAAGTATGTTGAGAGGTTTATGTGAATATCTTGGATATGAGCGTATCTAATTTTGAACCCAAATTCATTCAACTTTGTGATAAGAGGCAAGTTATTATTCAAACCACAAGAATCAAATAAATAGTTCTTTACACCATTCAAAGATGCTACGAGTACATAGTGCAAGGCCTATCGTTTCTTCTCAACTCTAAGGCTACTTGATTTTGTTTACTTTCCTTTAAAATCTACAAAGTCATGACTAAATAACTACAGTTATGAATGTTTGTAAGCACATAATGAAATGCCGTTTGGAAGCTGCGCCTTGCTAGCTGAAGTGGAATGCTGGCCACGAGCCTTTCCTTTAAGCTACATGAATCGCCACACCATTGAACCAACCACCAAAATGGCCTGCACAGCAACAACAACAGTGTGGAAAACTCCAACCAAAGGCAATCAAATGGACAACACGCTCAAGTGCCTGCAACATCAGCAACAACAGTTAATACATTAATGACAGCAGTTAACTTATCAGGTATGCATCAGCAGCAGCCAAAGAAAGCAAAGTTTCTACATAGCAGGCCAGTTGTGTGATACCCTCTCAATTGATGTACTAAAGCCTCGTAACCACGTTCTGCACTAAGGAAGTTAGTGAGTGAACACAATGTCTTATGGGTGAATTGGTGACCAAGCATTCCTATAGATAACAATGAGTATTTGATGCAATGATTCTCCTTGAGAATAAAACCCAGCACGCAGTTATTGATGTTGTCTTGGCAGCTAAAGGTTTTTCCTGCACTTGACTTCGTCCACGGCTGATGTCCATCAGCAGGCGTACGAACATATCCAGACCTCGGACTTAGCGGTAGCGTCGCATCCTGTTAATAACAGCAAGCAATGTTATTATTCTGAAAAGAAATCATCAGTATTCTACTTAACATAATATGGCCATATTGAAACAACATTGTCATCACAAACAAGGAAAAAACTCTTTCATAATTGATGGAAGGGCGTGGCAGCCGAAATAGTGGTCATAACAGGATTTTTACGCAGAATATAAACAGATCCCCATATGTACACCTTCAACTCATCATAAAGCACCAGAGGAAAATAGGGTATCAAAGAATAAGGGAGTTAGAAGTACTCATCTTCAAGGTAGAGCCGATACTGATTTATCGCTAAAACCCCAAAACTTCATCAAAAGGAAACATATATTCAGAGCATAATCCAGAGCTACAATGACCGGTATTCAAAAGAGATCCTGAACCCAGTAATACGTTGCAGAGGATAACTTCCCATGTCCCTCGAACGCCCGCTTTGCAACTTAAACTACCTTTCACACCTGGCCCGATTTGAAGCTGCAAATTAAATGAATACGGTTAGCAGCCTTGGTTTGATACTAATATAGAAATTTGGGAAGATTTCGAGGCCAAATCTTACCACCGTAATCCACTCAGAGTTTAGCTGCACAAATCCGATCTTGGCAATTATTCTGTTGATATGGGTGAGATTGAAGCAGGTTACACTCGCGACTCTAGGCTGCATTCCAAAGGACTTGACACTAGATGGACTGGGATGACTTTTGCGAATTCATGCTCGGTCAACAAAGCTTCAGCCCTCAATGCACAGAAGTTTCTCTTTTCTTTACAAGACTTGGACCACCAGACTGGTGCTAGACGGTTTCTGCCTACTGATACCGTAGCACGAGCGCCACGTAATTTGAAGATTGACCTGTATGACCTGAAATTTGAAGCAGAGTATAAGTAGTTAACATGAGGGCAGAATCATCAGCAACAAATCATATATAACCATTTTCAAATACCCATACATTTTACAAGAGGACGAAAGAAAAAGTTACGAGCGTACCAAGAGGAAATCTATCCAAGTGTCCTTCTAGTTTTCCTCCTCAGAGAAACCCTTTTCTGTTTGTCCTACTCAACCAATAAATTGGTATATGGTGATCAATATCAACTCTGTTAGCGACTCGTGCTACAAATTGCAACCATGCCATCGTTCATCTAGAACTAAACCTGCAGCAACGACAAAGGACGTTACCAACTCATGATGGAAGAAAGAGACAAGTACAGCTCAAGCAATTACAGCTAGTCCATATTCCAGACAGAGAAAGTCGTGTGCCTCTAAGACATAACCTGCACCACAACCATCTCTCCGAATCCAAAATGCACCTGCTCAGTTGTGTCCTCTTCAATAATTTGCACGTGGAACTCACAAGCTTCGATGACAGAATAACCATCCTTTTCCTTCATAAGAGCAACTTCAATACGTGAATATAAAGTGGCTTCAATGCGACACCAGTCAGTTGAGAGTTGGACTTAAACTTGATTACCTGATGAAGAAGGCACCAATAATTTGATAGCCATCGTTGTGCTGTCTTAGCTAGCAGCAGTGTACTCAATCTGTAAATAAGACCAAGAAATCATCTATTTAAAACCATTGTGAGTAATATTACACCAAAGCTTAAAGGAGTTCGTACCGTGCAGCCAACTCCAAACTAATGCAACCCAAGTTTCCTTTCCAGTAAGACGAACCCGAACATTTGGCCATGCTTCGAAATTACCATACCTGTCAACAAATCCATTTTCAAGTATAAGAAAATCAATTGCTAGAGATACGAAACCATTCTCGCCCGGAATTCAACGACAAGAACTACCTGAGACTTTTAGTGCCCATGTGAAAGCACTGCCTAGTGCTGCCGGTGATCCTCCAACAAAGGCTCAGGGAGATTTGGATCTTGAGCTATCCACCATCCAACAGGGCAACAGAGTTCTAGTATCATCACTAACATTATCACCACCGGCACCGTCGTCATGTTGCAGTTAGAGGTAACGGTCCACATGTGAATTGAAAGAGAATCAGAATGCTCTAACCATGACTGCAGCACCCTCGACTATGCTTCCAAGCACCCTCCTCAACACACGAAACAATAAGACTGGATTAGAACAAATACGAGATAACACCATACGCCTCAAACTAGTGATAATTCAGAAGGTTACCTTGTAGACTATCCTCCTTCATTCTTAGGGAACTCCAAACTGAACCAACCGGGATGAATAGCACAGAGCATATACCAACGTTATCTCAAGAACCTTCGAACGAAAACTCCAACTCTAACGACCGTGTAAACGAAAACTAGAGAAGTCTTTCCCTTTATGATTTAGATACGACCTTGGGCTCACCACATCTCTTCACACCACCAGTATCAGAGTTTTCCCTGGGCCGTGTGTATATCCCCTGGCCCAAAATACCTTACCATTCGCACCTGCAGAAAGATAGCGATTGGATTAGCAAGAATCATTGAAGAATATCCGCTGGAGGAAATAAAGATTCGGTTCAGAAAAAATCAGATCCAATTTCAATTAAATCACAAAATCAGAGATTGATAAGTCATTATAGCAATCAAGCGAATTAGGAATGTTTTCAAATCTGATTCACCCTAATTTGGAAAACATCAATCAGCATTCAAAGCAACAATCAAAGACGTTATTATTCTGAGGTCTATATAAAGAGAGGGGAAAGAAGAGAAAAAGAAAAAAAGAAACCATCATACGGAAATCGCAGCTACCGAAAGATTGAGCGAGGTGACTTATCTCAGTGAGCAAGCGAAACCACTTCCGACCGCCGCAAGTACCAACCAACGGAGCCTCATCGACGAAATATCCGCCTTCGTCATCCGCCGTTGCCGCGAATCCACTCCGTTTTCGTTCGATCTCGCCGCCACCAACAACCTTCGGTAAACCTCTGATCTTATTGAGATTATTGATTTGTTTGATGTTCTCTATTTGTGCTTCAGGAACGAAAAAATGAAGGAATATTGGTTGAAAAGGTCGAGGGAGCAATAAAGAGGAGAGAGGAGATGAGAGAATGAGGAAGACGATCATTAGGGTTTCGCGTTCCCGTTTCTGTTTCTTTTTTGTTTTGGTTATTTGTGTAATTTAATGCTTAATCAAACACTAATATCACACACACACCACTTAATCACCACTAAACCACGCCTAATCATTCATTAACCCACTTAACTCTACTTAATAACCCTTTTAAAAAAAACTATTTTAATTAAAACAATCGTTTATACAATAATCATTTTTCTTTAACTTATTTAACTAATAATTAAATCTTTAATCTTTTATTAGTTTAATCATTCACTTAATATAATTTAACTAATGTAATTTAACTAACTTTTTAATTAAACAATTAGCAACTTTTCAAAATCTATTTTATTTATCAATCTTATCTAAAAAACCCATGTCATATTTTAAATAACTTTATTCTATAAGACAAATAATAAAAACCAACTATTTTATAATTAACTCATTTTTATGATAATCCTTTAAACCCTTTTTCTAATTAAATTTTTGACTTTAATAATAAACCTTGTTCCACATAATAATAACGAAATCTCACACGTTTTTTCTTAAGATAATTTCTCCAATTAATTTTCTTAAAAATGATTAAATAAGCTCCTAAAATTAAATCAACTCTTTTTCAAAGCAGCCCTCATCAAAAGTCAAATCAAACATTTTCTCCTAATTCAAACTAAAATGAATCTCGCCTAGAAATCAATCAACACCGCAAACAATTTAATCAACTTAATCGTGCACATTCACATTCATGACACTTGCACCTACACCCCAGCGCTTTCATGCGTATGTGTATGGTTTACTTTCATTACAATTTATCTTACAGTAATTTAATATTTCTCCATTTACATTACCGTCATTTAAATTTTCGCATTGCATCCGTCCAAAGGAAACCCTACACATGATTCAATAATCGTGTATAGTTGCACATCATTTGCATCATTATCCCTCCTGATCCTTGATCCCATTCAAGTTGATCTTTTAAGATAGATCTCACCCATAGGAAGGACCTTGGTCTTTATCTTTACAACTTAGACAAACAAACAATTAACAATACAATACAAACTTTTCAAACACAATAGAGAAGGATGTTAATCATCTTAAGCGAGATATAATCTCCACCCCCACAACAATACAATCAAACATGTAGGGACTTTGCCTTAAGAGCGATAAAGGCACACTCGTCAAACAATCCGAGTACTTAAGCCCTTTTCTTAAGACGATGCAAAGACTATTTTCCTACAACCTCTTACACTTGTGGCGGTTAAATCTCCCTTAACATGAAGACACATCTCTTCTCCTAAATCAATCAAACAACTACCCTAAACCCGTAGGAACTTTGACCACAGTCAAAGCACTCCTCAAACCCTTTAGGGGAACTACAGATACTCTGATTCCACTCCCGTAAGGATATGTAGGCATAAGATGCGATATCTTATCGAGTATACTTAGAAATGAATCCCTAGGTCTTCTAATCCTTAAGCAGATAAACACTTAGCAATAAACAATATAAAACAAGAGGTTCCTGTAGGATACTACAGAAACTTAGGATGCTAATACCTTCCCTAAGTTTAACCAACCCCCGAACCTAAACAATCTAGCTTGCATTTGCATTGCATTGTGGGAATTTCGATCTTTATCCCTTCCTTTGGACAAATCAAAGTTCGGTTGCAAAATGAATTAAAGATTCAAACTAATCAATAGTTTGGTATCCGATTTTCACCGCGACAATTTGTAGTTTCCCTAAAGGGTTAGAGGAGTTCTTTGACTGTTGTCAAAGTTCCTACGGGTTTAGGGTAGTTGTTTTGATTAGGTTTAGGAGAAAAGATGAGTTGTCATTTTAAGGGAGATCTAACCGCCACAAATTGTAGGAAAATAGTCTTTGCATCGTCTTAAGAGAAGGGCTCAAGTACTCGGATAGGGATCAACGAGGTACGCCTCTATCTCTCTTATGGCAAAGTCCCTACGGTATTGACTGTAATTGATGTGGGGTGGATATTCTATCTCGCTTAAGATGATTTGGCATCTTTCTCTAACGTGTTTGAATATTTTGTTGTTTTGAGTTGATTGTTTATTTCTATGTTGTAAAGATAAGGTCTTTCCTATAAGGTGGGATCTATCTTAAAGATCGACTTGAATGGGATCAAGGATCATGTGAGATTATGATGCAAATGATGTGCACTACACACAATTGTTGAATCATGTGTAGGTTTTTCCTTTGGACGGATGCGATGCGGAAACATAAATTGCGATAATATAAATTGCTTGTAAAATAAATTGTGGAAATAAGTAAAGCAAATAAGTAAGGCATACATATACGCATGAAAGCGCTGAAGTGTGTGAGAGTGAATCGTGAAGTGGGGTGCACGATTAGATTGTATTTTACGATGTGAGTTGATTTTAAACGAATTGCTTAGTTTTAAGAAAAATTGAAATTTAGCTTTATGAATCGATTTGGTGAGAAGTTAAGTTTTAATAAAAGTTGGTGAACTAATTAAGTTTTTTATTAGTTTATTTTGAATAAAAGGAGTTAAAAAGGTTTTTTTTTTGTTATAAATATGAATTGGGTTATTATAATTTAGAGTTATAGTTATTATTAAAAGTTAACCTAATTTATGAAAAGGTTTCTTTTAATATATATAAATAATTTAAAACAAGAAAAGATTTTTTTGGTGAACAATTATATTATTATTTTTAAAAGATAAATAAAGTGAATAGAAAAAGAAGGAGATTATTTGAAAGTTAATTAATTAAAGAAAAAAGGGTAATTGAATAAATGAGTTATAAAAAAACATTAATTAAAAGATCTCATTAATTGTTTTTGAATGAAAGGTCTAATTAGTTTAAATTACTTAAAAAAAAAGGAGTTAATCATATTAAGTTAATGGGAAGATTAAGATTTATTAAAAAAAAATGTGATTAAGTTATTTAATTAAGGGTTAATTATACGCAGGTTAGTGGCTGAATAGAAAAAATGGAGAGGGGCGCGTGAGATCTAGTGTGATGCGCAGGTGATGGTAATTGTTGTGGAGGTGTGTGCAGGTGATCATGAAATTACAGCAGTTTTACACAAAATTACGTTAAACAAACCTAAATCCCTAAATCCCTAATTCAATCCCCCAAATCGCCCGGTTCCAATTCTCTCGACCGGCCTCCTTCCTTCGATCTCACTATCCTTCTTTCTTCTTCTTCGAATTCAACTCTTTCTCATCCTTCGTCTTTCCCTTTCCGCTTTCTTCTTATGTTCTTATCCTACATAAAACAAACAAAAAAGTTAATAGATTATCGATGTTAGCCTGGAATCACTTACGGTTTAAAAGGTTCTCGCAGGTTCGGCGGATGGTGATGGCTTCGAATCCGGGTGGAAAGGTTTCCGACGATGGCAAGAGAAGAGGGTTCCGGTGGCGGTTTGAGGTTTCGATCGATGGTAACTTTCGGTAGAGCTTACAAGGTAAGTTCTCGTTTGCTCTTCATAAAATTTTTTGGAGTTTCGTGATTAGGGATTTGTGGAATTTTTAGGGATGGATTTGTGACTGTTTGAATTTTTGTGTGTTTCTGTATCGTTGTTTTTCTCACGGATACAAATGTTGAACCGATATTTTGTGGGTATTAGCCATTGTGTAACCTGTTTCTATCTGCCGTTTTTCTTTGATTTATAGGCCCCAAGCTATATATTCTGATTTCGAGTTAAATGTGAGATTAATGTTGTTGAATCTGGTTTTAGATAGTTTGTAATTGTGTTTCTATTTTGGACCAAACATGTTTGGACCTGTCACTTCTAATTTGGAAAGAACATTATCTCCATTTCCTTCTTCTGTTTGCAGCGCATTTGCAACGTGTCTCCAGGGATTATAGTCGTCAAAATGGAGGGTAATGATATTGCTGCTTCAATTCTATTCTGATCTTATCTGATGATGTTTTGGTGATGTTTAGTGTAATTCCCTTTTTAGTCTTTACCACAAAACTGTTTTTTCACCTCCAGCTTTTCTTTCTTCTCTAAAATGAAGGGCGTTAACATCCTGCAGAAAGTTGCTTCTTTGGAAACAAATAAGGTTGGAGCTTGTTAGAATCTTCCGTTCTTTGTCTCGACCGAAAGAAAACTCTCCCTTTCTTCTTGACTATGCTTGATGACTGTTAAGGATAATGGTTCCCTGTTTTGACCAAAATTAATGCCCTTGATGACAGGTTTTTGCAGTGGCAAAATGCTCAAGGCTAGCCGTGGATAAGACTTAAGCATGGAGGGACTCGCAGCATAACCTTCCGCAACTGGAGGTGATGACACAACTTGGAAACAACACCTTTCAGAGTTTGAATGCCATTATGCTGGATCACTTGTTAGATACACTCGTATCACTTTCCAGGTCTTGCATTCATGTCCTTGATGTCAGTAATTCAATCACACTTGTGGCTTTGTAAAGAGTAATGACCTGCTGTTATTATGATGCTATCAACCTACCTTCCCTTTCTTTCAGCATGTTTTAATCATACTTGACATTCGTTTGGTAATGCATTCGCAGGCAACAAAATTAAGCAACCAGTTATCCAGGACGTGATGAAGTCTTTCTACTCGTCAATATCTCAGCTTTTTCTCCCAACCGCTCTTCGCACGGTATGTACGTTAATCTTAGAACCCTTCTGATGATTTTCTGAAATTGTTAGTCGTGGTGTGTGTTTCTTACGGTAACTTTCTCAACACCTCAACTTGGCTTTCGTAGGATTATGGTCGCGCTTTGTAGCTGTATGCACAGTTCTTGGTTTCTTCATGGATTCAAAACCCCTCGCATGGTTGCAGTACGTCATAATTGTGCTGTTGTATTACCTGACTGGACTGTAATGATTAAAAGAAGAACTAACTTATTTTGGACAGGTGATAGTGACAGGTTGTTTGAGAGATGAGGTTGTTGGTGTTTCTGTTTTGGAATAAGTGTGGTGGCCGATCCCTTCATAGTCATCTCTAAGGACAAACTGCTCAGAGTATACGTGTGCATCCTGAAGTGGTGAGATTGTCCTCTTAGCATCCAAACAAATCCGTATCGGCGGCTCCAGTTATGCCAGAAAAAAATTGAAGGTAGAGATACCCCTTTTGGCACCCCGTACATAACCATTCGAAATTGGTAAGAAAAACAGATCCTCGTTCTCGATTTAGTCGACATCTTATTTTTCTTCCACTGCTGCGATTAAGGTCGTGTCTTGGTACCTTCTATTGACTTGGTTCTGATTCTTTTGTCTTACAGTTGTTGTATGATTAAGATGTCGCCTCCTTCGACCTTGTTGTGCGATGTTTGAAGATTACTGTAAGCTCCTAATTGTTGACATGTTGTGACTGCCTTCAATGAACACTTGATGAGTTCATGATTGCATTTATGACTCCTTTTTGGTTCAAATGCAGGCCAATGTCTTCTAATGGAAGATGAGGGATGGATGAAATCGGCAGAACCGACAAGGTGCAGAGACCTTCTTCCCATGATCCTTTCCTGGAATTCTGTTGACTGGTGCTTTGGCCGTTTGCAAATGAAGGTATTGCAGGATTGAGAAGGACTCAACGGTCACTCAAGAACAGCTCTACGCCCAAGAATCGACTTGCTGGTGGACGCGAAGCAAACTGAGGCGAGGCTTATGCGTAAGGAAAGGATAGACAACGAGAAAGTGAGAGATACCGCCATGTCCAACGACCAATGTCGTTAAATGAAGCCTAGATATACAACTCTGACTTATCCCATTAATTGTAAATATATAACTCTGACTTTGTACCTCTTATAACCTCATGTTATACCAAGACTCCAACTGTTCAATATAAGAAATTAAGCTTTGTACTAACTTAATTTAATGAAGTATGTTGCCGCAAAAAATTAATTTCCTTTATCCCTTTCATCATTTGAATTACATCAGAACCTTGAAGTCTTCACGTGACTCCTTACAATAATAAAATTTGGTCGTGAACTTTAACTTGGCTTGATTAGAATTCTTGTCTTGAATTGATGATAAATTAATGACTCTTTGACTTGGGAGCTCAACTTGGAGTTTGAGTTTTAATATTAAGTTCGGATGCCGGTCATAAAAAAACCTTTAAAATGAAGAATCCTTCACGTGGATTAGCTCTTATCCAAAGTCATGTATTCGCAAAATGATGCAATTCGTTGAAAACACAACTTAAATAAACCTTGAACGTTAAGCGGACCTAATCAAATCTGAAATTCTCTAAGCCCGATGATGTAGGAATTATTGTATTATAAAAGGTAGTGGTAGTAATTATTCCGCATTACGCCATTGTAAACAAATTGGAAGCGGACTCCAACAGTGAGATTTGCCTTAACTTCTATAAAACTCTTGTGATGATATCTTCGAATTTCGAAGTGGTAATTTTAGAATTCTTGGACATTTGCAATTTGTGAAGCATACGGACCAATGTATCTCGAGCTTTAAGTGAAAATTTGAGCTATTTATCATCTTTAAAATTCTTGAACTTCTTTGAATAACAATCACCACAAATCTTGTGAAAAAACTTTCTTTCGCAATTTTAAACCTCTTGCATGATGAATAGGTTTGAGATTACCCCTCAAACCGATGTAGGAACTTTGAACTTGCTTTTGCATTCACAATTTGGATTAGCCTACAAACTCATATCATAAGCGAGAATCTTGAATTAACTGATGGTCTTGAACAAAACCTCCTCTCACAAAGCAAAATAAACAAAACGGTTAAGGTAGTTAGTTATGTGTGGATGATCGATCGTGAGAATGAACGCTACCTCCACTTGATATTACTGCGTCTGCACAAAAATTGGTTAGTCACATAAATATTAAATATTAAAATAAAGTCAAATAACAACATGAGAATGCAAGAAGAGGTGGGATCTTATGGTCAAAAATTAGGGTGCAACAGATGCCCCTATTTAAGTTACTCCTATTCGGAGATATGGAGATTGAAATCTCCGTCTCGACGAGATAGGAGAGACTTAAATATAAACACTGCACGAATTTTGGCCCTAAGATACCACCGACTGCATATGATATGCAATGATATGAAATGCAAGACAAAAGGATCCTGTGAGGAAAAGGCGCCACAGGGGAGAAATTAGACACGACACACGGGAAGAACAGGCTCGAAAAAAATACTCCACGCGGAAAGATTTGACGATCACGAAGTGTTGGTAAAATATGTTGTGGAGAGGCTTGCAAGAAAATCCACTTGAAGAACATACTGCATAGGTCAAATGTAATTGATTCAAGACATCATCGGGAGAAGTCTACTGTCGAGACTTGTAAATTGTAATAGAGAATACTTTCGCCAAAGTATCTACTGTTAAAATCTGTAAGGAATCTACTGCCGAGATTCTATGTTGGAGTCTGTTGGAGAAATACTACTGACGAAGTCTTCTGGAAATCTACTGCAAAGATTATCCAGGAAATGAAATAGAACTACCCACTGCCGAGGTCTTTTGGGAATCTACTGCCGAAATTAACCAGGAAAAGAAATTGAAATACCTACTGCCGAGGTCTGCTAGTAATCTACTGCCGAGATTAGCCAGGAAAAGAAAATTGAACTACCTACTGCCGAGGTCTTCTGGGAATCTACTGTCGAGATTAACCAGGATATGAAATAAGACTACCTACTGCCGAGGTCTTCTGGGAATCTACTGCCGAGATTAACCAGGAACTGTAAGATGTTCGAATGATTGTCGTTGTAGACTGTAGTTGTCGTTGTAGACTGTAGATGTCGTTGTAGACTGTAGATGTCGTTGTAGACTGTTGTAGAACTTCTTGGCTGTGAGCCATAATGTATTGTAAATGTAATTGAGATTGTAAAACTTCACCGGGGATCTTCAAAAACATGTGAGCCGGTTGAATTGTAATGTATGTCTTCTCAAATAAGGAGAGACTATTGTGATAAACTCCTTTGACTTCTTCGGGGAGATGTCGCTTGATGAAATAAATTTGTGATGAACTCACTGGGGAATGCGTTCCTGAGGAGTGTCTCCTTTGTTGTAGTTGGGATGTGTGATTTCTCAAATAAGTGGAACGTCTGTAAAGTCTTCCATTTACTAAGTCGATAACCACTGGGGAGGGAAAAATTGTCTTGAGGAGATTGCCATTTGTCGTTTTGAATAAGATCCTGATCAAAACGAGTTGCTCAAATAAAGAGGTTGCTTGCAATCTTGCATAAATTGTTGAGAAAATCTTGTAATATCGTTGGAGAAATATCCATCTTCAATAGTTATCTTCATAGAGATTCTCTTGGGGAGTCAAAGTGCAAAATAAATGCACGCCCAATCCAATTTGAAAAGTCTGGAGATATCCACAATGTGATTGCTAAGAACTGAATTTCAATTCAGGAAATAACTGAAGAGAAACTATCAAGTAAGACTCGATCATTGAGGCATGAGCTCAAATGGTATCTAACTAAAACAACCGTCCTCCACGAGGGTCGAACTTCGTGGGGAAGTAGAAATGTTGTGTTGTTTCTGCCTAGGGCTGATACCTCTAATTGGAAGGAAAAGACGCGCCCAAACACTCGGGGATAACCACGATCGAAGCGATAGAATAAAACAAACACAAAGGATGCAAATAAATGCACATGCCATGCTGTCTACTTATATGCTATGCGTATGCTTATGCTGACAAAACAAACAGAAAGAGGTGACCGGAGAGAAATAAACATCTTGGAGCAAACATCCGACCGATCTTCAAAGATAGAAGTACCACTGGGGATGGGTGGAGAACCAAATACGGGATCACACTCCTACTTCAGGTCCTGAAAACTTCTACTTGGGGAACATTCCACTTGGGGATAAAACACCTTGATCAAACTTGGTTATCTTGTTGAAGATGAGAATAAAAATCTACCAGGGGTGGATCAAACTCATAACTGGAGAAAACTATGGATAAAATAAATATCCGTCTCGCTGGAGAGACTCATGCTGGAGAAGATCGACGTTGTAGAAGGTCCATTGAGGAGTAAAATACGTCTGCTCCACTAGGAAGGTGAAGTTGGAGAAGCAAATCACTAAGGATTAAAATAGTATCTACTTCATTGGAGAAGTGAAATTGAGCAAATCACCGGGAATTCTTACATCGAAAAACTTCATTGGAGAAATGTCATGACCACCTGGAGTAAAAAAAAATCGAGGACATGAAGAATGTTGTGAAATTGTTGAAATTTGTATTGAAGACTGCGTGGTAGTCGCCATTCGAATAATAGTTGTTATGAATGGATAAGGTAATCTTCATTCCTCAAATGCCCCAAGTCATATGATAATGAAAAGAAGAGGATTTTACAGAAAACTTGGCGTCCCATTGTTTTCAAACTCTTTAGAGAGATTCGCCGAATCTCGACGTAACTGGCCCCAGTTGATGGTATTATGATCGGGTCTTCAAAAGTATCTCTTTAGATGAAGTAAAACTACATTAGAACACACCTCTTGGAAATAACCTTCCCCAGGCTAGCAAAGTCTTCAAATTCCAATCAGTGATGCCTTCACGTAATCTTTCTAAGATATCCAAACAAAGTTAGCAAGTTAGAAATGTTGATTTTGAAACTGTTAATGCAACACACGTTTGTCTTGAAGTTTTGAAAAGAGATATCACAATAACTGGTGACCGAAATCACTAGTTAGGATATAGATTTATTTTTATAAACCCAACAAAAATTGAGTATAGCTCAAATAGGAGTCAGGAAGCGTCATCTCACTGAGTATGCTTTCAAAGTAAACCTTACTTCAATTAGGACTTTAGAATGGATGTATCTGGGCTTAGTTTACGATTGGTAAAACAAAGGAAATAAGGGTCAAAGCTTATGTACCCGCCCATTTTTGAAAAAATGTTCACTTTTTGAAAGGTTTTAAATGTTCAATCGAGCTGACTGAAAAATTTCCTGCCCCAGGTTTAAAAATGAGGTTGGAAAGGGTTAAAAAGGATTTAACTTCCTTATGTCTTTGGCGTTTAGGAGGTTTGAAACAATGCCTTACATCATCAGTAAGTTTTTATTCGAAAGCATACATCAGGAGACCTTGTGTTTTACTTCGTCATCCTCCTTCCCATTCTTCACCAAAGTAAGGAAAGATTGGGTAAACGTTGGCATTATAAAATTATGAAAAACATTTTAAGAGTGAAACGAATGGATTTCTTCAAGACAAACGCTTATTGCACTAATTGTTCAAAATAACATGTTCTTACATGCCAATTATGCTTTTAATCAAAGAAATAAAACACACACAAGCAGACAAACAAACAACTGGTCAATATAAAGGTGTTCCATTCACGATTGGTCTTTCTCTTTTGAAGGTTAGCACTTCATTGTCTATCATTTCTTGAACTTTCTCTTGAAAAACCTTTCACTTTTCGATCGAATACCCCAACACTCCATCATGAAATTCACAGCTGGCGTTCGAGTTGAACCACGATGGATGAGACTTCATGATTCTAGTCTTTCTGAGTGTCATCACCGAGTTTCGGATGAAATAAGACCATAGTTGACTATAAGTTATTCGGATAAGATCAAACCAGCGAGTTTCTTCTTTCGGAATATTCAGAGGTATCTTTTAATTCTGAAACCGTCTTCGAACTTGTCGATTCTGACGCTGATCTAAAGATACCATTCTTCGCTTATGAGGTAGTCGTTGCTTGCGCTGAACAAGCGCTTCATGTTGAGGATAAGATATTGGAACCGGATCTGACAGGATATGAGAGGGATCCCAAACTGCATTAACATCAACGCTTCTTTCCTCTAGGGAATCATCGACTAGAATTTCTTCATTAGATTGGTTATTCAAGTTATCTTGAATTCTTCCACTTTTGAGTGCATTCTCGATGTTTACTCCAACTTCCACAATCTTGGAGAAATCTAATGGCACAACGCCTATCATCCTAACATAATAAGAGTCTGGCAGTGTTCTTAGAAACATTTTGGTTAAATCTTTCTCTGGAAGTGGTGGACAAACTTGGACAGCCAACTCTTTCCATCGCTGAGCATATTCCCTGAAAGATTCATCGTCATTCTTACTCATTCCTTCTAGTTGATCACTGTCTGGAGCCACATCCAAATTATAATTGTATTGCTTCACGAAAGCATCAGCTAAATTTCTCCAAGATTGAATACAGTTCCTTTGTAGCTTCATATACCATATCAAGGATGCCCTAGATAAGCTCTCTTGAAAGCAGTGCATCATTAATTCGTCATCATCAACATAAGCAGCCATATTTCGACAAAACATCGTCAAATGGTATCTTGGACAACTAGTACCCTTGTACACTTCAAAGACAGGCATCTTGAACCTCGGAGGAATGATTACACCTGGAACTAGACATAAGTCACGAGCATCAAGATCAGATGCATTAGCTTCTTTCACCATTTTCAATTGTTCTTTAAAATCGCATAATTCTTTTTCCATTGCTACAAATCTAGGATGAACATTCTGAGGATTAGGTACAGGCTGTAGAGGTTGGGAAGCTTCTTGGACAAGCTGAAGTTGGGTAGGAACATCCACTTGTTGAACATTGTCGTCAGAGGGAAGATTGAATAACGGATTAGTCACCATTCTGAAACCAGTCATAGAATCCATATCTTCGTTCTCTTTACTATCCTTCGGTAGTACTTCAAGCTTGGTCAGATGGTCGAGATGTCAGCTGACAGACAAATACAGAAGACCGGATGAGCCACAGAAGGGAAGAGACACATGCAAATGCTAAATGTAGAATGTAGAAATGAAAAGTCTCATGGAACTCAAGTTTTTATAAACGTTATAGGATACCAAATAAAATTCATGTATTATTATTTTTTTATTGGATTACAAGGAAACAGCCTTATAAGAGTCCTTACTTAATAGCTAAGAAAAGTCCTAAGGAAGTCCTTCATCGCGCTTGTTGGTATGCTCCTTTAGTTGGACTTTCTTGAATATAAGTTGTCCACGATCAACTTCTAAGGAGTAATGTGATAGAGGAAAATAAATCCTCCATCTCTCTGAGAAAAGAATCCCTTGTTTACTTGGATCTTCAATATCGATGAAAGCCTTCTATTGATCTTCCATGATAAAGGGAAGCCTCTTGTATTTGTCCTTTTGAGTTTCTTGTTTCTTCAATCGCTGCCCTTAACTTCCTTAGGACATCCAAGTTTGGACTCTTAAAAGGATATTTCAAAATATTTTCTTTTGTAATCCCTATTGGTTTCTATAATGTTTATAAATAGACTCGGAATTCCATGAAACCAATGCAATATGATGCTATATGGATGCAACAAACACAAGTAAGCACATAGAGACATAAAGATAAACAAATAAAGGGGACCCTAGGTTTGCAACGAGCATGGAGCAAAGGTATACCCATTCCCAAAGGTTATGGACTAAAGGTTTATTGTACCTGCAGAACAAGGTTCTAATAAGGTTCCCAAAGTCATTAGCCCAGCTTTCGGATATTATCAACTTCCCAACTAACTCGAGGATTAATAATATTCTCAAGAGAACTTCTTTTGAGTGTAGCATTGCGTATCACTATTTCGGGTCTTACTCCCTCATAGTCCCGCACTACGCCTTAATAAAGGCCAAAGTGGGGTTAAAGGTAACTACGGTCCTCAATATCATAGACTCCAATCGACTATAGTAAAAGTTTTCACGATTACTCGTTCAACCGAACCATTTTTGAAAGGGTCTCAACTGAGCGTGATTTTCAAGTCAACTTAGTCGGGACTCACTCCCTATAAGCCTCGTCGAATATATCACCATCCTATCATAATTTCTCTCAAGTCCGGGTGTAGGACTTTGTCTCACCACTCAAAGATCAGCCCAAAAGCAATAGATAAACAAGTATACAAATAACAGATATAAAGCAATAAACAAGTAAAAAACAAGTTAGGGAAACCCATTAGGTATCCTCAGTGAAGTCGCCATTTCTGTTGCAGTGAAATTTGGATACCAAACTATTGATTAGTTTGAATCTTTAATTCAATTTTGCAACCAAACTTTGATTTGTCCAAAGGAAGGGATAAAGATCGAGATTCCCACAATGCAATGCACATGCAAGGTTTTAGAGAGTTTTAGGTTCGGGGGTTGGTTAAACTTAGGGAAGGTGCTAGCATCCTAAGTTTCTGTAGTACTCTACAGGAACCTCTTTTTTTATGTTTGTTTATTGCTATGTGTTTATCTGCTTAAGGTTAAAGGACCTAGGGGTTTATTTCTAAGTATACTCGATAAGATGTCGCATCTTATGCCTACATATCCTTACGGGAGTGGAATCAGAGTATTTATAGTTCCCCTAAAGGGTTAGAGGAGTTCTTTGACTGTGGTCAAAGTTCCTACGGGTTTAGGGTAGTTGTTTTGATTAGGTTTAGGAGAAAAGATGAGTTGTCGTTTTAAGGGAGATCTAACCTCCACAAATTGTAGGAAAATAGTCTTTGCATCGTCTTAAGAGAAGGGCTCAAGTACTCGGATAGGGATCAACGAGGTACGCCTCTATCTCTCTTAAGGCAAAGTCCCTACGGTATTGACTGTAATTGATGTGGGGTGGAGATTCTATCTCGCTTAAGATGATTTGGCATCTTTCTCTAACGTGTTTGAATATTTTGTTGTTTTGAGTTGATTGTTTATTTCTATGTTGTAAAGATAAGGTCTTTCCTATAAGGTGGGATCTATCTTAAAGATCGACTTGAATGGGATCAAGGATCATGTGGGATTATGATGCAAATGATGTGCACTAACACAATTGTTGAATCATGTGTAGGTTTTTCCTTTGGACGGATGTGATGCGGAAACATAAATTGCGATAACGTAAATTGCTTTTAAAATAAATTGCGGAAATAAGTAAAGCAAATAAGTAAGGCATACACATACGCATGAAAGTGCTGAAGTGTGTGAGAGTGAATCGTGAAGTGGGGTGCACGATTAGATTGTATTTTACGCTGTGAGTTGATTTTAAACGAATTGCTTAGTTTTAAGAAAAATTGCAATTTAGTTTTATGAATCGATTTGGTGAGAAGTTAAGTTTTAATAAAAGTTGGTGAACTAATTAAGTTTTTTATTAGTTTATTTTGAATAAAAGGAGTTAAAAAGGTTTTTTTTGTTATAAATATGAATTGGTTTATTATAATTTAGAGTTATAGTTATTATTAAAAGTTAACCTAATTTATGAAAAGGTTTTTTTTTAATATATATAAATAATTTTAAACAAGAAAAGATTTTTTTGGTGAACAATTATATTATTAATTTTAAAAGATAAATAAAGTGAATAGAATAAGAAAGAGATTATTTGAAAGTTGATTAATTAAAGAAAAAAGGGTAATTGAATAAATGAGTTATAAAAAAACATTAATTAAAAGGTCTCATTAATTGTTTTTGAATGAAAGGTCTAATTAGTTTAAATTACTTAAATAAAATATAAAAAAAGGAGTTAATCATATTAAGTTAATGGGCAGATTAAGATTTATTAAAAAAAATGTGATTAAGTTATTTAATTATAAAAAATGATTAAGTGATTGAATTATGGTTAATTAAGGGTTAATTATATGCAGGTTAGTGGCTGATTAGAGAAAATGGAGAGGGGCGCGTGAGATCCAGTGTGATGCGCAGGTGATGGTAATTGTTGTGGAGGTGTGTGCGGGTGATCATGAAATTACAGCAGTTTTACACAAAATTACGTAAAAAAATCCCTAAATCCCTAAATCCCTAATTCAATCCCCCAAATCGCTCGGTTCCAATTCTCTCGATCGGCTTCCTTCCTTCGATCTCACTATCCTTCTTTCTTCTTCTTCGAATTCAACTCTTTCTCATCCTTCGTCTTTCCCTTTCCGCTTTCTTCTTCTGTTCTTCTCCTACATAAAACAAACAAAGAAGTTAATAAATTATCGATGTTAGCCTGGAATCACTTACGGTTTGAAAGGTTCTCGCAGGTTCGGCGGCTGGTGATGGCTTCGAATCCGGGTGGAAAGGTTTCCGGCGATGGCAAGCGAAAAGGGTTCCGGTGGCGGTTTGAGGTTTCGATCGGTGGTGACTTTCGGTAGAGCTTACAAGGTAAGTTCTTGTTTGCTCTTCATAAAATTATTTGGAGTTTCGTGATTAGGGATTTGTGGAATTTTTGGGGATGGATTTGTGACTGTTTGAATTTTTGTGTGTTTCTGTATCGTTGTTTTTCTCACGGATACAAATGTTGAACCGATATTTTGTGGGCATTAGCCATTGTGTAACCTGTTTCTATCTGCCATTTTTCTTTGATTTATAGGCCCCAAGCTATATATTCTGATTTTGAGTTAAATGTGAGATTAATGCTGTTGAATTTGGTTTTAGAAAGTTTGTAATTGTGTTTCTGTTTTGGACCAAACATGTTTGGACCTGTCACTTCTAATTTGGAAAGAACATTAACTCCATTTCCTTCTTCTGTTTGCAGCACATTTGCAACGTGTCTCCAGGGATTATAGTCGTCAAAATGGAGGGTAATGATATTGCTGCTTCAATTCTGTTCTGATCTTATCTGATGATGTTTTGGTGATGTTTAGTGTAATTCCCTTTTTCGTCTTTACCACAAAACCGTTTTTTCACCTCCAGCTTTTCTTTCTTCTCTAAAATGAAGGGCGTTAACGTCCTGCAGAAAGTTGTTTCTTTGGAAACAAATAAGGCTGGAGCTTGTTAGAATCTTCCGTTCTTTGTCTCGACCGAAAGAAAACTCTCCCTTTCTTCTTGACTATGCTTGATGACTGTTAAGGATAATGGTTCCCTGTTTTGACCAAAATTAATGCCCTTGATGACAGGTTTTTGCAGTGGCAAAATGCTCAAGGCTAGCCGTGGATAAGACTTAAGCATGGAGGGACTCACAGCATAACCTTCCGCAACTGGAGATGATGACCCAACTTGGAAACAACACCTTTCAGAGTTTGAATGCCATTATGCTGGATCACTTGTTAGATACACTCGTATCACTTTCCAGGTCTTGCATTCATGTCCTTGATCATAGTAATTAAATCACACTTGTGGCTTTGTAAAGAGTAATGACCTGCTGTTATTATGATGCTATCAACCTACCTTCCCTTTCTTTCAGCATGTTTTAATCATACTTGACATTCGTTTGGTAATGCATTCGCAGGCAACAAAATTAAGCAACCAGTTATCCAGGACGTGATGAAGTCTTTGTACTCGTCAATATCTCAGCTTTTTCTCCCAACCGCTCTTCGCACGGTATATACGTTAATCTTAGAACCCTTTTGATGCTTTTCTGAAATTATTAGTTGTGGTGTGTGTTTCTTACGATAACTTTCTCAACACCTCAACTTGGCTTTCGTATTATGGTCGCGCTTCATAGCTGTATGCACAGTTCTTGGTTTCTTCATGGATTCGAAACCCCTCACGTGGTTGCAGTACGTCATAATTGTGCTGTTGTATTACCTGACTGGACTGTAATGATTAAAAGAAGAACTAACTTATTCTGGACAGGTGATAGTGACAGGTTGTTCGAGAGCTGAGGTTGTTGGTGTTTCTGTTTTGGAATAAGTGCGGTGGCCGTTCCGTTCATAGTCATCTCTGAGGACAAACTGCTCAGAGTATATGTGTGCATACTGAAGTGGTGAGATTGTCCTCTCAGCATACAAACAAATCCGTATCGACGACTCCAGTAATGCCTGAAAAAACTTGAAGGTAGAGATACCGCTTTTGGCACCCCGTACATAACCATTCGAAATTGGTAAGAAAAACTGATCCTCGTTCTCGATTTAGCCGACATCTTCTTTTTCTTTCACTGCTGCGATTAAGGTCGTGTCTTGGTACCTTCTATTTACTTGGTTCTGATTCTCTTGTCTTACAGTTGTTTTATGATTAAGATGTCGCCTCCTTCGACCTTGCTGTGCGATGTTTGAAGATTACCGTAAGCTCCTAATTGTTGACATGTTGTGACTGCCTTCAAAGAACACTTGATGAGTTCATGATTGCATTTATGACTCCTTTTTGGTTCAAATGCAGGCCAATGTCTTCTAATGGAAGCTGAGGGATGGATGAAATCGGCAGAACTGACAAGGTGCAGAGACCTTCTTCCCATGATCCTTTCCTGAACTTTTGTTGACTGGTGCTTTGGCCATTTGCAGATGAAGGTACTGCAGGATTGAGAAGGACTCAACGGTCGCTCAAGAACAGCTCTACGCCCAGGAATCGACTTGCTGGTGGACGCGAAGCAAACTGAGGCGAGGCTTATGCGTAAGGAATGGATAGACAGCGAGAAAGTGAGAGATACCTCCATGTCCAACGACCAATGTCGTTAAATGAAGCCTAGATATACAACTCTGACTTATCCCATTAATTGTAAATACATAACTCTGACTTTGTACCTCCTATAACCTCATGTTATACCAAGACTCCAACTGTCCAATATAAGACATTAAGCTTTGTACTAACTTAATTTAATGAAGTATGTTGCCGCAAACAATTAATTTCCTTTATCCCTTTCATCATTTAGATTACATCAGAACCTTGAAGTCTTCACGTGACTCCTTACAATAATAAAATTTGGTCGTGAACTTTAACTTGGCTTGATTAGAATTCTTGTCTTGAATTAATGATAAATTAATGACTCTTTGACTTGGGAGCTCAACTTGGAGTTTGAGTTTTAATATTAAGTTCGGATGCCGGTCATAAAAAAACCTTTAAAATGAAGAATCCTTCACGTGGATTAGCTCTTATCCAAAGTCATGTATTCGCAAAATGATGCAATTCGTCGAAAACACAACTTAAATAAACCTTGAACGTTAAGCGGACCTAATCAAATCTGAAATTATCTAGGCCCGATGATGTAGGAATTCTTGTATTATAAAAGGTAGTGATAGTAATTATTCCGCATTACGCCATTGTAAACAAATTGGAAGCAGACTCCAACAGTGAGATTTGCCTTAGCTTCTATAAAACTCTTGTGATGATATCTTCGAATTTCGAAGTGGTAATTTTAGCATTCTTAGACATTTGCAATTTGTGAAGCATACGGACCAATGTATCTCGAGCTTTAAGTGAAAATTTGAGCTATTTATCATCTTTAAAATTCTTGAACTTCTTTGAACAACAATCACCACAAATCTTGTGAAAAAACTTTCTTTCGCAATTTTAAACCTCTTGCATGATGAATAGGTTTGAGATTACCCCTCAAACCGATGTAGGAACTTTGAACTTTCTTTTGCATTCACAATTTGGATTAGCCTACAAACTCATATCATAAGCGAGAATCTTGAATCAACTGATGGTCTTGAACAAAACCTCCTCTCACAAAGCAAAATAAACAAAACGGTTAAGGTAGTTAGTTATGTGTGGATGATCGATCGTGAGAATGTACGCTACCTCCACTTGATATTACTGCATCTGCATAAAAATTGGTTAGTCACATAAATATTAAATATTAAAATATAGTCAAATAACAACATGAGAATGCAAGAAGAGGTGGGATCTTATGGTCAAAAATTAGAGTGCAACAATATTAAATCAAATCAAAAAAATGAATTACATTTAACACACCACCTAATTCATTGTGTCTAAACTTTCTACATTCATCATGGCTCTTAGTCTTCTGAAGGCTTCGACTGCACTCCCTTCGTCATGATATCTGCAATCTGATTCTCAGTTCTGCAGTGTTCCAACTTCATCTTCCCTTCTGATACCTGCTCTCGAAGATAATGGAACCTCATTTCGATGTGCTTGCTTAAGTCCATACAGAGCTTTATGAAGCCTGTACACCTTTTTTTCTTCGCCTTGTTTCACAAACCCACCTGGTTGTGCAACATAAACTTCTTCGTCTAAGGGGCCATTAAGGAATGCACACTTCACGTCCATCTGACATGTGTGCCAGTTGTTCATATTTGCTAGACCCACAACTAACCTGATTGTTTTGATTCTAGCAACAGGTGCAAATACTTCATCAAAGTCGATTCCTTCCTTCTGAAGAAATCCTTTCGCCACAAGTCTCGCTTTGTGTCGAGTTACTTCTCCTTTAGGATTTACCTTTACCTTGTAAACCCACTTCACATCAATTGCCTTCTTGCCTTGCGGAAATTTGACAAGTGACCAGGTATCGTTGACTTCGATGGACTCCAACTCTTCAGTCATTGCTTTCATCCACTTCGAATCTTTCAATGCCTCAGTTGCATTGACTGGTTCGACATCTGCGTAGAAAGCATAGTGTACCAGCTCATCCTCTTCATCGACTACATCATCTGATGTAATTACACATTCTTGCAACCTTGCAGGCATGCGTCTTGTTCGTCGAGGTCTGCTTGAACCTGCTTCATCTGCAACTGGTTCCTGTCGAACTTTTATTTCAACCTCAGTGGCTGGTTCTTCACAAGAGATTCTCACTGAATCCTTCTTGGCATTATCAGTCCAATCCCATTCTTTAAGATCATTTATGATCACGTCCCTGCTGATCACTACCTGCTTATTCACTGGGTCGAACAACTTATAACCTCTTGTCGAATGATATCCTATCAAGATCATCTGATTTGACTTATCATCAAGCTTCCTTCTCAATTGATCTGGCACATGTCTATGTGCTATTGATCCAAACACCTTCAAGTGACTGAGACTAGGCTTGACATCATACCAACATTCTTCTGGTGTGATTCCTTCAAGCTTCTTCGTCGGACATCTGTTCAATATATATGTTGTTGTCGAAACTGCTTCTCCCCATAATTCTTTAGGTAGATGCTTTCCATTCAACATACTTCTCACCATATTCATGATGGTTCTGTTCTTGCGTTCTACAATCCCATTTTGCTGTGGAGTGTAAGGTGGCACCACCTCATGTACAATTCCTTCTTTTACACATAGTGTATCGAACTCTTTCGACACATACTCTCCACCACCATCAGTCCTTAGAATTTTCAGCTTTCGGCCACTCTGTCTTTCGACCATGGACTTGAATCTGGAAAATACCCAAATCACATCACTTTTCTTCTTGATGAGGTAAGTCCACAACTTTCAACTGTAATCATCTATAAACGTGACAAAGTATCTATTGCCACCAATCGAATCCACCTAGATTGGACCACATACATCAGAGTATATGACTTCAAGTATTGCCTTCGACTTCCTTCCTGCATCCTTGCTGAAGCTATTCTTGTGTTGTTTAGACTGAACACACTCCTCACAGACTTCACTTGGAATGTCGATTTCTGGTAATCCTGAAACCATATTTCTTCTCTTCAGTTCTCTGATGTCATTAAAGTTGAGATGACCTAGTCGAAAATGCCATAACCACTCATCTCTGCTGGCTGCAGTTGCTAGACATCTGTGTTCCATCACATTGAGTCCAATCTTGAAGGTCCTATTCTGAGACATTGGAGCCTTCAAGATTAATCTACCACCTGCGTCGAAAACTCTCATCATCTTGTCTTCGACAACTACCATGTAGTTCTTTTCGACAAGCTGCCCTATACTGAGCAAATTACTCTTCATGCCTGGTATGTGCAACACATTGGAAATTGTTGACCTTTTGCCATCTTTCCTCGTAATCAGAATATCACCAACACCTTCGGCTGCTAGAGTGTTGTCATTTGCAAACTTCACTGTGTTCTTCGACGAGGGCTTCATGTTGAAAAACAAATATTTCCTTCCAGTCATATGTGATGAACATCCTGAGTCCAAGTACCACTGATCTTGGAATCTTTCTTCATCTTTTGTTGTGACCATTAGCAACGTTTCTTCTTCTTCATGTTTCGCCAGCTTTGCATCAGTCTATTGATTTCTCTTCCTTTCTGGACAATCACTAACATAATGACCATACTTCTGGCAATTGAAACATTGAATGTGGCTTTTGTCTGTCTTTCGACCACCACCTCTTCCTTTACCTGCAGCACCACCTCTTTGGTTGCCTTGGTTCCAAGGTTTCTTCTGATTCGACTGGTTTCCTCCTTTGTTGCCATTCCAGCTACCTTTGCCTTTTCTTTCCTTTTCTGACTGCACCTGTAAAGCCATATCTTTCGACTTTCCTGCAGCTCTCTCAGCCATCCTCTGTTCATGAGACTCAAGAGTCCCTTGAAGCTCTTCCTTCGTCAACACTGATAGATTTTTCGACTCTTCTATGGAAACTACCACGTGGTCGAATTTTGGAGCCAACGATCTCAAAATCTTTGAGACAACTGCTTTCGTCTACAGCGCTTCTCCACATACTTTGATTTGATTCACCAACTTTGTAACTTTGGTGAAGAAATCTGTAATACTTTCGTTGTCTTCCATCTGAAGCAACTGATAGGTTCTCTTGTGAGTTTGTAACCTCACCTCTTTCACCTTCTCTGCCCCTCCAAACGAATTTTCAAGAATCTCCCATGCTTCTTTTGCTGAATCAACATCACTAGCCTTTTCAAAGTTATCGGGATCAACACACTGATGAATTATAAAGAGTGCTTTATAATCCTTCTTCTTCAATTCTTTGTGCGCAACCTTTTCCGCCTCCGTTGCGTTCTCCCCAAGCGATGTTACTCCGTCCTTCACAAGTTCCCAAAGATCTTGATAACAGAAAATCACCTTAATCTGCTTGCATCAATTCTCATAATTGTCTTTCTTGAGAATTGGCAAGGTTGCCATAAAGTTTCTGTTCGGATAGTTCATCGCCATCACTATCTTCCTTCCTTGAATCTCTCAACCGGAGCTCTAGATACCAGATGTTGAAAATTCACCTCACACCCTATGAAGAATTCCCTTCAATATTCTTGATCTCAAGATTGATAAACAAACCCACAATATGATAGTAATGGTAATAACAAGTAATTATCAAGAACAACAAAAGAAAAGAAGAACAAACAAGAAAGAGAAGAATGAGAGAAGAAATATTTGGAGAAAATTGTTACCCACAAACTGTGGGATTTCTGATTGCTTATAGAACTTTCACTTGCTAAAACTGCAACTGTGAAATCTGTTCAATGTTGTGTTGTTTTTGAATACAAAGCAAGGCACCCTATTTATAGTTTTAGGTTTACAAAAGCCCAAAACATAAAAGACCCAAAATATTCAAATCAAATCTAATCATATCAAATCAAATCAAAACAATGAATTACATTTCTGATAAAAAAAAACTACTTTTTTAAACATTAGTCAAAACACACTACATTTTTATTTTCTATAAAAGTGTTTACTAATCTCTCCTCCATTCAATATATGAATCACAAATCCAATACATTTAAAAATGTTTTCCAATTCCATTAGATAGGCTTAAAAGTGTTTCAATTCTTAGAACATTGAATATTAAGTACTTCTCCCTTTTGTCTTTCCAAGTTTCTCTCTAGATAAATCCTTATGGCACTTGTATTTTAAAAAGGGGATGAAAAGAACCTTTTGTAGACATCAGAAAAAACACTTTCTTTTTTTATTTTTAATTTAATTTTTAATTTTAATGTTTTTACCTAAACCATAGAACGCACCTCATCTTTCTTAGACAACTTGTTTTTTATTTTTTTAATATTTTTAATTTTTTAATTTTTATAATAGATTTTGAAGCTAATAACCATAAAAATGTCTAATTGAGAAAGATTTTTTTATTATGGAAAGGCCTATAGGAAAAAGGTGGATAATGTTTAATGGTTCTATCTTTATGGAAGAACATAAGCAAAGGGAAAATTAATGTTGCCATTAAAAAGAAGTTAACATTATTATAATTAATGCCTCAGAGGATATAATTATTAAGAGGAAAATATTTTAATGTAAACATTACTCTAAAATAGCTACAACTTACAAGATTCTTCTCAAGAATTGTATATATCTCTTATTTTTTTAAATTTTAATATAAGATTATGTAATTTATTCGATGTATTTATTATTATTTTTTCTTTTAAATAAGTTTTCAATAATAATATTATTTTATTTTAGAATTTGAAAATTTAAAAATTATACATTAATAAATACAATTAATTTTTTAAAACTACATAAAAAAATAAACATATTAATCTTTGTGAACACTTTCTTTAATATACTATAAAAAAGTAAAAGATATTTATGTATAGAGACAGAGAAAGTATACATTGAGTGGACTTTAAGGTAAGATTAATTAAGTATTTAAATGGAAAAATAAATAAAAATATATCTTTAGTTGTAATTAATTGTTTAATTTATTTTGATTTTAAATATTTACACATTTCCTCGAAGAACCCTACTCCATATGTATTACCTTCGATTCACCAAAATTCTACGGTAGATGATTGCATAAGATAAAAAATTGTGATATTATATTTTTGAGTTTTTCAATGACAAATCATAATCTATTAAAAATTTTGAAAAATCACTAAAGTTAAAGAAATGAGTATATGTTTTTCAATGATAAGATTGAGTGATAACAATGGTTTGTTTTTTATGTTTTGTTTTGCTTTGATTTTGTAGCACTTCTATAATTGAGTGTCTGCAACATTTTCAACAAACATCATTTCAATTTTTTATATTTCTTTTTATATTTGGAAATGAGTATATGTTCTCATTTGTAATCTTAATTAACTAGTACTAGAGCAGCAAACATTAAAAAAACAAAGAAAAACCCAAACTGAATTACCAACCAAAAGTCACTTTAATGGGACAAGCTAAAGCTTTCCAAGCCAAGACCAACAATAATAACACCTAAATTGCACAACAAGAACACATTTAAAGGAAGGTAGAAGATATTCGTATCGTTATTGGCTTAAGAATAAAATATGATTCTGAAATCAAGTCGAAAAAACACAAAAGTTGTCCACATAGGTACAAAGATACCATTTTCAAGCCACGAAGATACTCGTATCTTCGACGTCTTTCACTATCATCAAAGAACCAAAGACATAATGTCATTATAATATTTCTAAGCCAACCAAATCACGAGATGCCAAATCAGCAAGAAGTCCCCTAACCCTAGAAGATCCAATAAGCAAGAGAAACATCTAGAAAAAGGGTCTAAATATCTCTATGTAAAACTACACACCAACCTAATGAATTGAAAATTTTATACCAAATAGTAGCCACAAACTCACATGTCACAAAGATATAGGAAGATGACTCAATGTAAGATAAACAAAAAGAGAGCGAGAATAATTCAGAGTCCATAAGAACCTCCGTCTTAAGCAAGTTTTCTCTAGTGAGAATTGGTCCTGCAGAACCTGCTAGGAGAAGATAATGACTTAGTGATTTGGTGGTCTGAGAGGAGCTCACGGGTCAAAATGCAAGAATATGCGGTTGCCAAAGAATAAGACTCGTCTTTAGAATGATATCACATTCACTCATCTCTATCAGAAGAGGGAGTAAATTTTTTTTAAAGAACCTGCATGTGATCGAAGAGAAAGTCCCTCCCCCACTTAAGCTCCCTAATCCAAACGTCTTCTTCACATGTGCCTATATCTCACACGATCGATGAATTTATCAAAAAATGAAAAAGAGCCTAAGAAATCTAGATCTAAATAGAGTATTCCAATCAAAATATCTTTAAAAAAAACGAGAATGCCAAATTTAACTTTATGTTCCTTCTGTGAATATAATTGGTGGAAGCATACATAGTAGAGAAATCCAAAGATTTTTTAGGATGACTTAATGTGAAAACAACATGTTGATCATCACAGAAAATCACATTAGGATCCAACCAAGTCTTGCAAAGGCACCAAAGATTATGGAGTAATTCAGGCCTATGGTTAATAACAAAAATATTAAGATCAAAATGTCTCAACTAGTTATTAGGAAGGTTATTATGATCCATCCAAGGCTCAACTATAAAGATCAAATATGGCTTATTGGAAATCAACAATCTCTTTAAAACAAGTCTAGAAGAGATGTTTTCCAAACCTCTGATGATCCAAAAAACACACTTCATTGAGAAGTGTTAGAAGGACTAGACCTAGATCTAGTAGTTGCTCTCATCCTTGAGTTGTTTTTCTTGCTCTTCTTCCTACTGACAACCTTTTTGAATCCTTCCTTCAATTCATCATCTTCAACATAATTATCCTCATCATCAAGGTTAGCCAAGTTAGTCCATGATTTTCCAATGAAGTTTTCTACCTTATATTTATCGAAAGCGATAATTACTTGAGTTTTAGGGAATCTTTCAACCACTTGAATGGCATCTACAAATTTGCCATCACCTTTACCACCAAACCTTGCTCTCTACTTGTTCCTTTTCCATTAACATTGTTGTTAGAGTCCTGCTGTTTTCCTAAATCCACAGTTGTTTTTTCTTTTGATGTATTGTTGTTCCTGACCTGCATAAATCTAACTTGTTTAGTATTATGCTGATTCAAAGTATGTGGTTCCTCCCTTTTATCATGTTGAAGTTCCTTTCTCTTGCTGTTGGCCAACGAGTGTCCAATACAGGTGCAATGTGAGCAAACTTCCAGAATTTTCTCATATTCAATATCCACAGAAAAGCGAAGCCAACTTGTTCCACAATAATCTTGAAACTAAGTGTTTTTGTAAGATCCAAATCAACCAATACCCTTACAAAATGACCAAAATATCTATCAAATGAAGGTTTATTTGAAGCTGAATCAATGAAAATTAGGGTTCTAACACTGCTAGCAATTGCAAAAATGATATGGGATCGTCGATATTCCTTAGCAAGGCCATGAATTATGATCCAGACCTGAGAAGAAGTTTGTTTTTAAGTAGAAGGAACAAATTCCCTAGTCCAAGGGAAAAGTTTTAAGACTCAAACATTCAGATTCCAAGAGTTTATATACCTAAAATGATAAACATCCTCAAGGGATGATAAAGATAATTCGAAGAAACCTTTTTCCAAAGATGTTACTCCCCGTTATTTAACAGAAGACCATACTTCTAACAATTTAAGTTTTAAAGAAGCAACTGTCAGAGGAGTTGTGCTATTGGCCCAAATAATTCTACCATGGAGATGATACTTGAACACTTTAACACCGAGCTTGTGTTCATTTTCCGAGATGGTGATGGATAGTGTATGAGACGCCGCCATTAAAACTTTTGTATCATAAACTTTTCAATTTTGACACAATCTCAATTTTAACTTTAATCAATTATCTCTTTTTAACTTGAGATTAAGAATTTGACTCTTATTTTTTTAAATTTATTTGATAACAGTGTAAAATTATTTTACATGTTCAATACAACTCATATTTTTTCTTGAAAAATCATAATAACTGCATTGTAATATTCATTGCACCGACAACCTTTTAGATTTTTTTACCAAGGTACCCAGCATTCTCATTTAAATACTCAAAGTAATCATATTTTTAACAAAAATTTTAATACACCTCACTTAAAAAAAACCGTGCCAAAGCAATTGACGCATTCTTCTAATTTTAATAGGTGAACTAATTACATCAAAATGACATATTTTACAATACATATTTTAGTTTTATGTAGATTTTCTTTTAAATTTTTCTTACGAAAAAGAATATTTTATGAAATTTCTTGCAAATTTTAACAAAATTCATATTTTTCAAAACATATATTTTGAATTTTTGCATGAAATTTCACAGAAAAAAAATCTGTAAAAAATCCTAGGAAACCAAAATATACGTTATAAAATAAAAATACTCTCATAAATTGACGTGCCATATTAAAATTTATAGCGAATGTGAATTGCTTTGACATTTCTCTGTTTGAAACTGAATTATCTTAAAAAATTTGTTAAAAATTTGAAAGTTGATTAGTTTGGATAGTAGAATTGAAATATTAGGTCCAATAGTAAAACTTAACATTTATTTTGGTTTCAATACTAAATAGTGGGGCATTAAAGTTCATTAAAATCATTTTGGTTAATTAATGATAAAAAAACATTCTCCATATTTTTTATAATGAAAAATTATTACTGAGATATTTTGAAATTTGACAGACCAGCTTTAAAACTAAATGTTATCATTTATTAATACTCCAATGACCAAAAATGTACTACAAAAAGATAATATAAATAATGTCAATATCTTTAACTTTATTTATTTTATATAATCAAAAAGTGGAATTAAGCATTAGGGTGCTTTAATCCAAAACAAGTCATTATAATATATTTAAAAGGCAAAATAAAAATTACATAAGACAATCAATGGGAGCAGTATAAAAGTCTTTGAAAGTTACAAATATGATAAATATTCCTTCCTAGAGCACTCTATCTCCAAGCTAATAATTTAATGGTTAAAATTATATCATTCACATTAACTATCTCTCCTTAAAAGATTAATGTTCCTCTTTGTCAAAATGTTTCAAACAATGGCCCACCAAAAGAGTCCTTCAAAAGTCTCTTTTCACCTTCTTTGTCAACTTCTTCTTGAAGTGATTCAAGTACAACTAACTAGGTTGATCCTCTTCAAAGGAGATTCCAAACTCTAACCATTTTCCACCCCTTTCCATATATTTCTAGATATATAATGATGGAACAGATGATGCTTGATATTTTCATCCTCTAAAAAACAATGGACACAAAGTAAATCATGTGGATTAGTTAAAATACCTCTTCTATTGAGCTAATCTCTGCTAGGTAATCTATTGAGGAACAACTTCCAATTAAAAAAACTTAATTTTTGATGGGATTTTGTTCCTCCACACTTTTGATAAAGCCTCTACTTCGGAAGAATCTAAAATAGTAGAACCAGCAGACAAGAATAGGAGTTGATTATAACAACTATGGACTGAATATATTTTAGATGGATCAGGCTTCCAGCAAAAATTTTGTGCTAACACCAGACTTGGGCTACAGTTTGACAACACGTCCTTTAAATCAGAAACACTGCTAGAAATATTAGAACCATTAACAAGCAAAATCTTCTCAAGGTTCCACACCCAACAGTCTTCAATCCATTCACCAACATCAATTTCACATTCCTTCATGAAAGCTGCTTGAAAGACTTTAGAAAATCTATTGAGTAAGCTTTGATCTTCAAGCCAAATAGCCTGCCAAAATGGGATTTTATTCCTATTCCCAACTGAACACTGAATGTTACCTGCCAAACAAGAAAAATTGTTAACCTTATCAAGATCCACCTTCCTCAAATCCCTCCACCATACCGATCCCTTAATTCTCCTATCAAAAAATGCATCACCCATAAAATCACATGCAAACTTCCCATATTTGAATTTAATCAACTCAAACCAAATATAATTATCTTCAACCAAGAACCTCCATTTCCACTTAGAAAGGAGGGCTTTATTAAATAAGTCAATGTCTTTAACTCTTAATCCTCCTTTGTCTTTCTTGCTACAAATCAATCTCCAATTCAACCAATGAACCTTCGTCTTGAGCTCTATCCCACCCCACAAAAAGTTTTGGTAGACAAATTTCAGTTCTTTCTTGATTCTAATAAGGATCCTATAGAAGGAAAGACTAAAAATAGGGATAGAATTTAAAGTGGAATAAATAAGAATAACTCTTCCTCCTAGAGATAATTGTCTACTACTCCAAGAATTAAGCCTTCTTTTGACCTTGTCCACAAGAAAACGCCAGCTGTCAAGCCTCATAGGGTTACTTCCCACTTTTACTATGCCAAAAAAGACCTTTAGCAGCGCTTTTTTTTGGCCTTTAGCAGCGCTTGAAAGCGCTGCCAAAAGTGGCGCTACTAAAGGTAAAGACAACGTTTTTTTTAATGGAAAAAGCGCTGCTACTTTTCCAGCATTTTTAGCAGCGCTTTTTGCCCCTTTTAGCAGCGCTTTTGGAAGCGCTGCCTATTCCCCCCTTCCCTCCCCCCTTTAGCAGCGCTTTTAGAAAGCGCTTTCTTAGACCCCCCATTTAGCAGCGCTTTTGGAAAGCGCTTTCTTAGGCCCCCCCTGATAACACGAAATCATATAGATATTTTCATGCATAATTCGACTAAAAGCTAACCGTTTTCGATCCGATTTTGGGTTATTTCCATGTATTTGTCTGATGTTTTTGCAGGTATTCAACGATCACGTCTAAACAAGGCAACATGAAGAAAAGAAGCAATCCCATATGAAATATGGACGAAAAAGGAGTGAAAACACAATGAAAAGCGCAGCAGACAGTTTTTGCTGATGTGACGACCGTCACAGATGCATGACGACCGTCACACGGGTGACGACCGTCACACGGGTGACGACCGTCATACGGGTGACGACCGTCACACCTTGTGACGACCGTCATGCAGGCAAAAACGCCCCACTCAGATTACACGTCAAAAGAGCAGTTCCAATTCCCATTTCATGGTCCACTACTCCCTAAATTATCTGCCTCAAGGTCCACCATCCTCAGAGGTAACCGTTGGAATCCCACCTCTATAAAAAGGGAAGCAGGGGACTTCAAAAAGGGAGCTGCATTCATACCACGAAGTGCTGCCCAAATTTATTTTCAAGAGCAAATTTAATTTCCAGCTTTTTTTTAATTATTTGTATCCATTTCTCCAGTTTCAATTGTATCCCTTTTCCTTTATTTCCCTTTTCATTCTACTCATTCCCATTTCCGCTCTACTGTATTTGTTACTGCACTGTACGATCAAATTGGAACTAAAGACAGAATCCTGCCAACATCTGTGGAGGATCTGCCCAAAGGCCAATTGGCATTATTTACCGGTTTTCATTTTGATCGACTCTTATTTTATCATAATGCAATTTATTATTTATTATTATTATTTATGTTTTGTTTTTCCAAATTCTATGTCTAGCTAAACTTAGGTAATCGATATGTAGTAATAATTCGGGTGGGATTTGATAACTCTTGTTTGAAAACTTTCTTTTCACAAAAATAACTTATGGTCTAAGTGTTTAAAAATTGATTTACGAAATAAACTTCGTCGCGAAAGCGAGAACTTGTTTTAAAGTAGTTTTGCCACGAAAGTGGGAAATTAATTAAGATACGAACCAACAAGCGAAAGCTGCGGTAAGGTCAGATAGTAAACACTAGGCATTTGTTTTAATAACAACGAAAGCACTTTAAAACTAATTAGAACTTAGAGATTTCCAAAAAGTAATTTTAACCCCGAACGGAACACGAAAGTGTACGTTAGGCCCTTAGGATTATGATTAGCGTCAATAACCATCGTGAGACGAGAGTCTTCAAATCTCCACTTTCTGCTTAAGTAAACTGCGAAAACTATTTCATACACCAGTAACTTATCAAATCCCTGAAGAACATAATTACTACGTATCGATTCGATTAATTAAAATCTAAATAGTAATCTTAGTTTCCCTTTTTAGTGACAACATTATTCCCTTAAAACATATTCTACCTAGCTAAACATAGTAACTCCCGAGAACACTAGTTTGATTACGAGTCCCTGTGGGATCAATATTTTTTATTACTACGCGATAGACTGTGCACTTGCAGTTAGTTGTATTATACATAGAAAGTCGCGATCAAGTTTTTGGCGCCGTTGTCGGGGAACCGTTTAGTCAATAGTATAACCTTCTGTTACGCCGTATAGACTAGGTAAACAATTTTCATTTTTCCTTTACTAGTGTTGTCGATTGTATGCCAAGTGATCGCCCACAAAGCGATATCTTGAAACCTTCGGTCGCAGAACTAGAACGCTTCTTACATCTAAGAAGCCGAATCATTGAGTACCAACTCAAACATAACATTCCTGATCCTCTCACTCCCATTCCCAAATCCGAAGAAGAACCAAAGATGGCTGAAGGACCTCCGAACAAACCGCTGAAGGCTTACGCTACACCATCTCAGATGGAGCCTAGAAGTAGCATTGCTGCCCCAGCTATTACCCGAAATGATTTTGAGCTGAAACCATCATTGCTGTCGGCTGTACAACAAAACCAATTCTCAGGAAACGCAACTGAGGATCCGAACGAACATCTAACGAAGTTTGTACAATACGCAGACACAGTGAAAGCAAATGGAGTAACTCCAGACGCGATAAGACTTCGTCTTTTCCCATTCTCTCTTAGAGACAGAGCGTGGACATGGTTACAATCGTTACCATCCAACTCCGTTACGACGTGGGAGCAACTGAAGAACGTCTTCTTAGCGAGATATTTTCCACCAAGCAAAACTGCTATGCTTAGAACTCAAATCAACGGATTTCGACAGAAAGATAATGAATCTCTTTACGAAGCATGGGAACGATTCAAAGATATGATGAGAACATGTCCTCACCACGGTCTAGAAGACTGGGTGACAATCCATACTTTCTATAATGGACTTCTATACAATACTAGATTAACCATAGACGCTGCCGCAGGCGGTGCACTTATGGATAAGCCATACGATGAAGCCTATCAACTAATAGAAAACATGTCACAAAACCATTGCCAATGGGGAGGTGAACGCACTCCAAATGAGAAAACCTCAGCGAAAGGTGGGATGTACGAAATCAGCAGCCTTGAAAAGTTCAATGCTAAAGTAGATGCTCTAGCACAGAAGATCGATAGTCTGACCGTTAACCCCACTGCAACTGTCGCTGCAGTAACTCCAAATTGCGAGTTATGCAGAAGCACCACTCATAATGCACCCGAATGCCCATTGCTAGCCGGAATCACGCCAGACCAGGTAAATTATGCTCAAGGAAATCCCTACGCAAATACATACAACCCAGGTTGGCGAAATCATCCAAACTTTTCTTACAAAAGCGAAAATGCATTGCAAATGCCTACTGCTCCGCAAGGATATCAAAAACCAGCTGCTCAGAATGCACCTAGGAAATCAAACCTCGAATTGATGATGGAAAAGTTCATAGCTACTCAAGCTCAGACGAACAAAGAGTTCCTGAATCAAAACATACACACTAGCGAGCAGATTAAACAGTTGACAGGAAAAGTAGACGCTTTGGCCACCCACAACAAAATGTTAGAAACTCAGATATCACAAGTGGCTCAACAGCAAGCATCTGCTGCCGCACCTGCTGGCACATTTCCTGGACAACCCGAACAGAATCCCAAAGGCCAAGCAAATGCTGTGATACTAAGAAGTGGAAAAGAATTGGACGAACCGATCGATCCGAGGACCGAAAACTCAGCCATGCAACAGAAACCAACTGAACAAGCAGAAAAGGAATCTGAGTTAGAGAAGAAGGAAGACAACGAGAAGGAGGAAACCGCGAGTGAAAAAACTCAAACACCTCCAGCGCCATATAAACCACCTATCCCTTATCCGCAAAGACTAATAAACTCTAAAACTTCAGGACAGTTTAAGAAATTTGTAGAGCTCCTTAAACAGCTGAATATTACTATTCCCTTTACAGAAGCGATAACTCAAATGCCGTCATACACCAAATTTCTCAAAGAGATCCTGTCGAATAAGAGAAAGATTGAGGATAACGAAACAATTACACTCACTGCAGAGTGTAGCGCTATTATTCAAAACTGCATGCCTCCTAAATTAAAAGACCCAGGTAGTTTCTCCATACCCTGCGTCATAGGAAAGTTCGTAATAGATAAAGCTCTATGCGATTTAGGAGCCAGTATCAGTGTTATGCTCTTATCTATATGCAAAAAGCTGAATATGGGAGACCTCAGGCCAACCAAAATGTCCGTACAATTAGCTGACAGATCAGTAAAATACCCCGTTGGAATACTGGAGAACGTTCCAGTACGCATAGGACAATTCTACATTCCAACCGACTTCATAATCATGGACATCAAGGAGGACACTGTAACCCCAATTATCCTAGGAAGACCATTCCTAGCTACAGCCGGAGCGATTATAGACGTGAAGAAAGGAAGGATAACATTCGAAGTAGGAGAAGAAAAGATAGAGTTCATTCTCACCAAGTTCTTACAAGCACCAGCCATAGACGATACCTGCTATGTAGTAGATGAAATTGACGAATGCATAAGAGAACTTGAAAATGAGGAGACCACGTATTCAGAAATAATAAAGATTCAAATACCCGACATTTCTGAAGACGACGATTGGCGTAAACCGTATAAAGACGACAGCCTAAGCGAAAGCTTAGCACTGACACCAAACCATATGCCAGGTCCGAAGAACCCATCTTTAGAACTTAAAACTCTACCCAAAAACCTCAGATATGAATTTCTAGACGATGAACTAAAAAGACCAGTGATAGTCAACGCCGACTTAGGACAACCAGAAACCGAAAAGTTATTAGAAGTCCTAAAGAAGTACCCCACCGCGTTAGGCTACAACATAAGCGATTTAAAAGGTATAAGCCCTTCGATTTGTATGCATCGAATTACAATAGAGGAAGACTCTAAAACTTCTCGAGAGCATCAGAGAAGGCTAAACCCCATCCTGAGCACTGTAGTCAGAGATGAAGTAAAGAAATTACTAGATGCAGGAATCATCTATCCGATCTCCGATAGTGAATGGGTTAGCCCAGTTCATGTCGTACCAAAGAAAGGAGGAGTAACAGTAGTTAAAAACGAAAAAGGCGAATCGATAACAAAAAGAGTCGTGACTGGAAGTAGGATGTGTATTGATTATAGGAAGCTTAACAAGGCTACGCGCAAAGATCACTTCCCGTTACCCTTCATAGACCAAATGTTGGAAAGATTAGCCAAACATTCATATTTCTGCTATCTAGATGGTTACTCAGGATTCTTCCAAATTCCCATCCATCCCGATGACCAAGAAAAGAATACATTCACCTGTCCTTACGGTACTTTTGCCTACCGCCGAATGCCGTTCGGACTCTGTAACGCTCCAGCAACCTTCCAAAGATGCATGATGGCAATTTTCGCAGATTTCATAGACGACATTATGGAAGTGTTTATGGACGATTTCTCGGTATGTGGACAAAGTTTTGAAGGATGCTTACAAAACTTAGAAATGGTACTAGAACGTTGCGTAAAAGTAAACCTCGTCCTAAATTGGGAGAAATGCCATTTTATGGTCCGACAAGGAATAGTTCTAGGACACGTCATATCAGATAGAGGAATTGAGGTAGACAAAGCTAAAATAGAGATTATAAAAGATCTCCAACCTCCAAAATCCGTACGAGAAATACGGAGTTTTCTAGGACATGCCGGTTTCTACAGAAGATTTATAAAAGATTTCTCAAAAATCACAAAACCGCTAACCGGCCTGTTAATGAAAGATGCTGAGTTCGTCTTCGACGACGACTGTTTAAAAGCATTCGAAACATTGAAATCAGCCCTTATCACCGCACCAATCATGCAACCACCAGATTGGAGACTACCGTTTGAAATCATGTGCGACGCGAGTGATTACGCTGTAGGCGCAGTTCTAGGACAAAGGAAGGACAAGAAGCTCCATGCTATCTACTATGCTAGTAGAACCTTAGATCCTGCCCAAATGAACTACGCTACCACATAAAAGGAACTTCTAGCAGTTATATTTGCGCTTGACAAATTCCGTTCTTACTTAGTAGGAGCAAAAATTATCATATACACAGACCACGCTGCCATAAGGTACCTAATAAGCAAAAAGGATGCCAAACCAAGACTATTGAGATGGATCCTGTTACTACAAGAGTTTGACTTAGAAATCAAAGATAAGAAAGGAACCGAGAACGTTGTTGCGGATCACTTATCCCGAATAGAAGGCATCAGACACGAACCAGTACCGATAAATGACGATTTCCCGTACGAACGTCTGATAGCCAAATTAGAAAGTGACACACCCAATGCAATCTCGGAAGATCCAGAATTCGAAAAAGCCGTAGAAGCCGTCTATGCCCAAGTCACATTACCTTGGTATGCTGACATCGTTAATTACCTCGCCGCAGGCGTGCTTCCACCAGATCTTACTTATCAGCAAAAGAAGAAATTCTTCCACGATCTGAAACACTATTATTGGGACGAGCCCCTACTCTTCAAGAGAGGGGCCGACAACATATATCGTCGCTGTGTCCCAGAGGAAGAAATAGAAAATATTATTTCCCAATGCCACTCAGCACCATATGGTGGTCATGCTAGTACGTCTAAGACGTGCGCTAAGATTCTCCAAGCTGGCTTATTCTGGCCTAATCTCTGGAAAGACGTCCACATCGCCGTGCAAAAATGCGATAGATGCCAACGAACTGGCAACATCTCACGACGCGATGAAATGCCTCAGAAAGGAATCTTAGAGGTAGAAATCTTCGACGACTGGGGAATAGATTTCATGGGACCTTTCCCACCTTCTTTTGGTAATAACTACATACTCGTCGCTGTCGATTACGTGTCTAAATGGATAGAAGCCATAGCTGCTCCAACAAATGACGCACGAGTAGTAATCAAACTCTTCAAGAACACTATCTTTCCTAGATTCGGTGTACCCAGACTCGTCATTAGTGACGGAGGATCTCACTTCATATCACGAATATTCGATAAACTTCTATCTAGATATGGAGTCAAGCACCGAGTAGCTACACCTTATCATCCGCAAACTAGCGGACAAGTAGAGGTCTCAAACAGAGAAATAAAACAGATCTTGGAAAAGACTGTCGCTACCTCAAGGAGAGACTGGTCATCAAAGCTACAAGAAGCTTTATGGGCTTATAGGACCGCATTTAAGACACCAATAGGTACTACCCCCTATAAATTAGTTTATGGTAAATCCTGCCATCTCCCTATAGAGTTAGAGCATAAGGCCTTCTGGGCCATTAAAACACTCAACTTCAACTACACCGAGGCAGGAGAAAAGCGAATCTTGAACTTACACGAGTTGGAAGAACTTCGATTAGACGCTTACGAAAATGCCCGTATCTACAAAGAACGAACTAAAAGGTGGCATGATAAACGTTCAATCAAGAAACAATTCAGTGTGGGAGACATCGTATTGCTTTTTAATTCACGATTAAAATTCTTCCCAGGAAAACTAAAATCTAGGTGGTCTGGACCCTATGAAGTGACTAAAATACTTCAGAGTGGAGCTGTCAAAATTACCGACAAGACGAATGCACCGTTTATCGTAAACGGGCAACGTCTGAAACATTACAATAAGAACGACGACAGTCCTCAAGTCAGCAATATAACATTTCTTGAGCTTCCGGCTCAAACTCAAGAATAGCTTCTCACCAAGCTATCGTCAGGCTTTAGACGTTAAAAACAGCGCTTATTGGGAGGCAACCCAAATTTCCCTCGTTATTGCATTTCATTTTTCTTTAAAATTCTACTTTGAAAATTCCAACAAAAATCCTAAAATTACTACTACTTTCTACTTTCGTTCATTTTCGTACTTTTGTTCTTATTTTATTTTTCCTCTTTTGCATTTTGTTTCTACCACTTTTCGTTTCTAAAAATCCTGACTTCAATCTCTTGTTTCAAACTTTTCAGGATTTTTAAAGCCTTCAAAACATTTCTTTTGTTTTCTCCGAATTACCTGCGAATATGGTCGAGTACGATTTCACAAAGGTTCACTTCAAAGGACTCGCTCAGAAGGAAAGATTTGCAGCACTGACCGAAAGAGAATTCGCCTTAACGCTGTATTATGACAAGGCTACTATGGATAAACTAGGGATCACGGATAGCATTCAATACCTGTTCAATCAACTGGGTTGGGAGAACACTGCTCTGAAAACACGTTTTGCTACCTACAAGGATCTTACCTACGAATTCCTTAGCTCTTTCAGATACACACCCAACTATGGCTTTGGAACCAGCTCAGAGTTGATTACCTTCAGATTGTTTGGAATGGACCAAACTCATAGCCGGATGTTACTAGCTAACCTCCTAGGATTCCCTAGCGGACCGCATGTGTTCATCAGTGCAGAAGATGACGATATTGATTTGCAACTCGAGCACTTCTGGGGTAGAATAACAGGAGACTATCACTCTGAACCAGACAGAATGTACAATGATGACATTCATAACCCAGCCTTTAGATACTTCCATAAGATACTAGCTCACACCTTGTTTGGAAAAGAAGAAAATATTACCACAGTGTCTAAGGAAGAGTTATTCATCATGTTCTGTGCTTCTCAGGGACGGACAGTAAATGCAGTGCCTTTCATGATGAGATCCTTCAAACGCCTCACGCTGGAGCCTCAGACACCTATTCTTATAGGAGGACTAGTAACAATGATAGCCCACGAGCTTGGCCTTAGATTCCATCTAAATGCCAACACTCATTTTGGTACCATCAGACCCATGAACATACAATTATGCTTTAACAGGCGCATCTTAGGGAATATGGGACCTGGATCGTATGAGTACCTTATTAACGAAAAACCAGTACAGCTATTCACACTGCCTGATCATCTGATGACAAGCATCCACAACAAGGATAACTGGCTCTATGAATTGGATGAGCCTATGGGACCTCCTTCACCACAGTCAACACCCCAGAACTATATGTATGACAGTGACCACATTTCTGAGGCACACGATTACATGTACTTTGAGGACGCCGCCTCTGAAAATGAAGTAGACCCTATGACTCCTCCACACTACAATACTTATCCTGAGCCTATCCCTGAGGAAACAACCGACAAAATGGATACCGTGTTACTCAGATTGGATGACGTTGATAAAGCTCTGACAAATATAAAAGCTGATATCGCAGGCATGCACAGTGACCTGGTAGGCTTCATGGATCTAGTCTGCGACCAACTCGACTACTATTCACGGAAATTTGATGAGTTGAAGGCACGAAAAGATTAGTTATTAGCTCGTAGCAGTAGTTTCAGTTCAGTCTAGTCTAGTTTAGTTTAATTTACTCATTTGGAATTTTCGCATTGTTCGTTTCATTATGTACTACATACATTTGTTTCCATTTTATGTTATTTCAATGCTAGTTTTGTTCAATTATTTTGTTTTCGCATTATTTATTGATTGTTGGATGTTATATTACATCACCGTAGCAATACTACACTTTAAAATCACTCCGAACACGCCCTCAGAGCAAAATTCTGCGTTCTGCAGATTTTGCTGATGTGACGACCGTCACAGTCCCATGACGAGCGTCACACGGGTGACGACCGTCACACCCTTGTGACGACCGTCACGCAGCCCAGAACTGCAATCTGGTATAACAGAGGTCGTGTAACCCTCCACTCCCCCCATTATCACTTTCAAACTTCCAACATCCATACCCCACTACGATTTTCGTCATCTCCATCTAAACTATAAACCCCAACTCTAAATTCAATCTCCATACCACCATTCTGTCACATTTTCATCTCTGCCGAAAAACCCCAAAACCTCCAAAAAACTCTCCATCTTCAACAATGGCCGGAAACGCAGACATCAACAACATTTCCTTCCCTGAGGGCGAGTTAGGCGAGAGACAACGAGCACAGTACAATGCATTTCATCAGAGGTCTCTCCAGCCAACTCACTACCCGCACCTTCCATCACTTACGGAGCTCGGACTCCTCAAAGGTGTAACATGGATGCTTCAACGAGCAGGCATCTGGAACCTCTGCTCCAACCCCCAGCCGACCTACGAACAGCTCACCCTGGAGTTCTTGAGTTCGTTCTCCTACATCACCAGCAGCGGCGAACTCAACCAACACTCAGGCGCCGCTTGTTTCCGGATGTTTGGCGTTAACTATCAGCTGCACCAAAACCAGATTGCCGGCATCCTCCAGTTTCCCCGCGGCGAGAACGCTCATCGCCGAATCACTGATCAGTTCCAGCACGACGCCTTCGCGCTGTGGCATCAGTTGACCGGCTTAAACGCCGATGGTTGGGACTCCCTACACGCCACTCACATCCATAACCCCGCCATCAGGTACTTTCACAGGGTGTTGAGCAACATCATCTTCGCCAGAGACAACAACCACAAAGTGAACTCCAAGGAGCTCTTCTTTCTGCATTGCGTCTTCAACAACGAACCCGTCAACGCTGCCCCGTTCCTACTGGCCCACATTCAGGCCAACTGCAACCGTGGCTCGAAGCCATTCTACTTTGGCGGGATTGTCACGGCCATTGCACTTGGGCTGAACCTTGGCGACCAACTTTGGCACCTCCATTCCATCCCATCGGTGTTCCTTAACACCGACCACTGCAGGGCCTCCCATCTCATCCGCTCCCGAGCTGACGGGAAATATCATCCGGTTGTGCGTGGCAAGACCGTCAGAAGCATCATCCTTCCGTCCCGCACCCGCATCCATCCTGAGGACCGTACCAACTGGTTGTTCGACCTCACTACCCCTCCTGCTGCCGCTGTTCCTACTCAGGACCCCACTCATGATTCCGAAGATGAAATCCAAGCTGAGTTGGACAGGTCCGAGCAGCCAGAGGCATCGCAGCCTCCTCCTCCAGTAGGTACATCATCCCGCCACCGCCGTCACCACCCCGTGCCCGACTACACTGAAGAGGACCTCCGTCGCTCCCTAGACCAGCAGGCACAGATACTTACGATGCTGCAGCAGCAGAACCAGCGAGCTGACCAGTTCGAAGCTTGGCACCGGACTCAAATGCAACAACTTCACACCGGCCAAGCTACGATTACTGAGAGTCTAGCGAATTTGACCCTGCAGGTCGAAGGCCTCCGCGACACGGTCTACCACACCGGAGCCATGAGCTATGAGGATAGAGTCGCCCTTGCTAGACCAAGAGGACGCCAGCATGGACGTGACAGGCCCCAGGACTAGATTTTCATTTTTCCTTTGTTGTTTACTATATTTCTGTTCTATGTATTTTCATTTTCAGTTGTATCTCCCTCTCGCATGCTTCAAGAATCAGTGAGGACACTGATCAAGATAGTGTGGGAGCGGAGCCTTATTTCCACTGTATTCAGAACTTCCCTTATTTACTGTATTTCCATTTCACTGCACTTTTGAATTTTAGTAAGTTCTACTTTACACTTTCTATTTCTAGCAAATAAAGCGCGTCTATATACTTTTCACGTTACGCAAACAATCCCCACATTTTTCGACGTAAACAAAAACTTTCGTTTGTTCCTCAAAAGCAAAAGCATCACGAGAATGCACCTGAGTTCAAACCGAGTTTTGAAACTCCGAGGAAACGACAGTTCTAACAAAACCAGTATAGTCCAGACACCTTAGATCTCTAGTTTATGCGAGTCGGTTTCACCACCTACGTGTACCAAAGTCTCAAGTGTCTACGCAAACTCAACCCCAAGTAGTTTATACTAGCAGTCAGCACCATCCTAAAAACACCTCTAAGCAAGCGACCGATGCAAATAAGTGTATGATCTCCAAAAAGATGAAAAATCATGAAAAGAGAGCTAAAAAGCCCAAGAATATAAGATTCGTTTCCTTCTAAGTTAGATGCTCCTCACCCGAGCATTTAGCCCAACGACACGAAAAACTCATTGAAAAATCAATGACACCAAATTATGATCAACAAAGAAGATCAAAAACAAAAATGAGATCATATTCACTAACAGGTCGACTTGCCATGAGAGTGTGTGGATAACGGGCTTAATGTGATTGCGCTAGAACAAACAGGGTGAACTTGCCACGAGAACCTTGACACCAAGATACGGTAGCATGACTGAGATCGATTTGCATAAAAGGGAGACCTCCGGAGGCTTGTAGTCCAGTGTCGCCGCGATACTCGTCTTGTTCCTACCAAGAATCCCGGTTTTTCCAAACTCCGCGAACGAAGAAGCAGCCTCGTGCTTGCCGACTTTTTCACGTTTTACTTGAGGACAAGCAAAGATTCAAGCTTAGGGGAGTTTGATAACACGAAATCATATAGATATTTTCATGCATAATTCGACTAAAAGCTAACCGTTTTCGATCCGATTTCGGGTTATTTCCATGTATTTGTCTGATGTTTTTGCAGGTATTCAATGATCACGTCTAAACAAGGCAACATGAAGAAAAGAAGCAATCCCAGATGAAATATGGACGAAAAAGGAGTGAAAACACAATGAAAAGCGCAGCAGACAGGTTTTGCTGATGTGACGACCGTCACATATGCATGACGACCGTCACACGGGTGACGACCGTCACACCTTGTGACGACCGTCATGCAGGCAAAAACGCTCCACTCAGATTACACGTCAAAAGAGCAGTTCCAATTCCCATTTCATGGTCCACTACTCCCTAAATTATCTGCCTCAAGGTCCACCATCCTCAGAGGTAACCGTTAGAATCCCACCTCTATAAAAAGGGAAGCAGGGGACTTCAAAAAGGGAGCTGCATTCATACCACGAAGTGCTGCCCAAATTTATTTTCAAGAGCAAATTTAATTTCCAGCTTTTTTTTTATTATTTGTATCCATTTCTCCAGTTTCAATTGTATCCCTTTTCCTTTATTTCCCTTTCCATTCTACTCATTCCCATTTCCGCTCTACTGTATTTGTTACTGCACTGTACGATCAAATTGGAACTAAAGACAGAATCCTGCCAACATCTGTGGAGGATCTGCCCAAAGGCCAATTGGCATTATTTACAGGTTTTCATTTTGATCGACTCTTATTTTATCATAATGCAATTTATTATTTATTATTATTATTTATGTTTTGTTTTTCCAAATTCCATGTCTAGCTAAACTTAGGTAATCGATATGTAGTAATAATTCGGATGGGATTTAATAACTCTTGTTTGAAAACTTTCTTTTCACAAAAATAACTTATGGTCTAAGTGTTTAAAAATTGATTTACGAAATAAACTTCGTCGCGAAAGCGAGAACTTGTTTTAAAGTAGTTTTGCCACGAAAGTGGGAAATTAATTAAGATACGAACCAACAAGCGAAAGTTGCGGTAAGGTCAGATAGTAAACACTAGGCATTCGTTTTAATAACAGCGAAAGCACTTTAAAACTAATTAGAACTTAGAGATTGCCAAAAAGTAATTTTAACCCCGAACGGAACACGAAAGTGTACGTTAGGCCCTTAGGATTATGATTAGCGTCAATAACCATCGTGAGACGAGAGTCTTCAAATCTCCACTTTCTGCTTAAGTAAACTGCGAAAACTATTTCATACACCAGTAACTTATCAAATCCCTGAAGAACATAATTACTACGTATCGATTCGATTAATTAAAATCTAAATAGTAATCTTAGTTTCCCTTTTTAGTGACAACATTATTCCCTTAAAACATATTCTACCTAGCTAAACATAGTAACTCCCGAGAACACTAGTTTGATTACGAGTCCCTGTGGGATCGATATCTTTTATTACTACGCGATAGACTGTGCACTTGCAGTTAGTTGTATTAGACATAGAAAGTCGCGATCACCCTATTTAGTAGCGCTTTTAGCATGCGCTTTCTTAGGCCCCCCCTTTCCCCACCTATAGCAGCGCTTTTAGAAAGCGCTTTCTTATGCCCCCCTTTAGCAGCGCTTTCTTAGACCCTCCTTTTCCCCCCACCTTTAGCAACGCTTTTTTTTCTAAAAGCGCTGTCTATTCTTCACGATTTTAAAATATATTTTTTTAAATAATCACATTTTTTATATATTTTTTGATAAACCTGCTTATAACAATTGCATTTCCTGCTTATAATTCAGGCCTTTAACTCAACACTTTGGCCTTATATATACATTATAATTCAACACTTTGGCCTTAAGTATACATTGTAATGAATCACTTTGCCCATAATCATTTTAATACACATAAACCTGCTTAAATATATTACAACATAATCCGATCCTCAGAACAACATCACAAATACAGTCAATTTACATATAATTACAAATCCGATAACTTTACAAATAGATACGACTTCCAGAAATATTATTATCCCGCATCAATATTGGATGATACATATACCTTATACAATTCTCAACTCAAGAATAAATTGACACCATTCCTCCTTAATTTCTTCCAATCCTGCTTTCGAGTAAGTACCGCACTTGAATTCATCAAAGTACTACATAATATAACAGAACATGCACGATTTAATTTTAAAACTAATTACTCAGATGAAATATCAGTTAATTATCAAAATAAATCATATAACTTATGAATTGATCCATACCATGATTGGAATCTCTATTTGACCAGAATGAATAATTTCCTTCATAAAGCGCAATATAAAATATCTGCAGTCAATCCCATTGCGCTGACAAGGACACTGTAAATGGAAAAAACAAACGAACATTTATCAGGATATATAGTTTAAATAGTTTTATCAAGTAGAACCACTATAATAGTCAAAAATGGGAAAATATACCTGCACTCTGATCTAGCTAATGTTGTTAGCCTTGCTTTTTGGCACTGTTGCTTCTCTTTGTGCTCTGAATATTTGTATAGCTCTAACATAATATAAACGCATATTTATAACAATCTCGTATAATAAATAAAGATATATAATTATTCAGAACAGTATATCTCATCACTTACGTATCAACCATATTCTTCATATCAGGATATTTTGTTTGATCGCCATCCAATGAATCCAGATAAAACACTATTTCTTTCATCGGATTAATCGCGACCAACAACCAGTGTCTACTATAAAATAAGACAACAGTTTAGACGGAAATGTTATTATAGAATGGCAAAAATCGAATAATTATAATAAATGAATTTAGAATGAAATCTAACCCATGGCCAGTATTATATGGCAACAAGAACAACTTCTCTGTAGTCGCGACCATAAACCTTTGGACTATGTAATCTTTGACTACATATGGTGTGATCTATTGATCGTGAGTTGATATAGTTAGCAGATAAGAATGTGAATATTGAAGTCAAATCATGCGGAACCAACAACTTGGCATACAAGAGCCTAAAAGAAAAACATAATCAACATTAGAATATTCAGTTAAATGAGCAAATTTTAAAATGTTCAATTATTTAATTAAAATGGATCGGAGTACCTGATGTAGGAATGCATAACACCGATGCCTAATTCAGAATGTTGGAAAATCTGGTTCAAGTCCTCTTTAGCAATTGTTTCGGAATATTCAAAACCGAAAATACCTTCCTCCATAGGTATTTGCCGGATGCCACCCTCAGCCACATCTGTTGTTCCTACATATGTTTCAAGGCACAACCTAAGTCGAGGAACATATGCTTTTTTTGACTCGGCCTTTTTTTTGTTGGGCACCTTGCAAGATTCAGGCATCTTACCCTTGCTGGCTTGTTGCAACTGTTTGATCATGAACCTAAAAGTCATATAAGTTCAGTAATTAATGTATAATAAGATAATCATGTAACTGTAGTAGTACCTGTTTCTTTGATGCAGCTGAATCGGTTTTCCGCATAATAATTCCCTTATCTTTTGATTTGGATTTTGTAGGAGTCTAAGATCATCATGTAAATAAGAAAATGTAAATGTAAGAATAACTTTCATGTATGGTTCATAAAACATTTGAATATTACAAGGTTCATAATGGTGTTCAACCTACCTCATCATCTATGAAAATGAGATTTTCCGACCATGCAACATACGCTCCTATTGCGTCTCCCACCACTGTTGCGTCTGAAACATCATCTGGTATAGGCAACAATGAGCCCCCCTCTAACGCAATATCAACCGATACTTTCAAAAATCCAGCAGGGAGCGGTTTATGGTGAGGTAAGTCTTCCACAGTGTTATGCACCTTTCCCTTGCCAACCATGCGATAAGTCGGTGACGATAAATATAGCCGACAAGGTGAAATGCCCTAAACAAATAATGATGTCGATTAATGTGTCAATTAAGAAAATTGTGCTAAATTAATTTCAATGTAATATATACAATTACCTCTGGAAGCTTCTGCGGACAATTGATACTATCTTTGTCACTAGTATCTTTACCCTCTGGACCGCGCCTTTCTGACATGTATCTCTCTTTGTCCTTCTGTAATTCACGAATCTGAGCTTTCAATTCCTCCAACGTATCCATCACTTCTTTATTGCTAGGATTTTTTTTCTTTGCCTTCTTATACAGTTTTGATGGAGTGACACCGAATCCCTTACCCCTCACACGCCCAGAATACTCATGAATATTTAACACCTGACTCAGTAAGCTCCTGCAATCATCGTCCTCAGCTGGAGTTATAGTCTGGGATAGAGTCTCCTGAAATATAGATAAAAGCATATATAAATTTATTATACAATTTTGAGTTACTGACAAATTACTAATGTTGTACTTACACATTGTTCAAATACTTATTGAATTTCTTCCTAAACTACTCCATCTCTTCCCACACGGGCAGCCTTCCACACGACATGGTCTGGAAGAGATGTTGCATCACTTTTATCCTCTTCTAACTACGCATTAAGACGGATAATAAAGCATTCATATCCTATTATATATACTTACTATTTTTTGTAACTATAGCATATTAAAGCATTTATAAATACTTACTATTTTTTGTTCTAAGCGTGCATATCCCAAACGCTCTTTCTTGTATGGATACGCGGGTTTTGATGCCCGTTTCTGATTTATGCCACTCACAACCTGAAAAAATAAGTTTAAGTCATATCAGAACTCTTGTGGAAGAAGTATATATACTATACATTGTTCATGATAAATTGTACTTATGCAAAAAATTTTGGTTCTTCGCTTGGCAACAAATGTCTCCCATTCTTCATCTGAAATCAAATCAGCGTACTTCTTTGGACGATCCGAGTCGACAAAGTTTCCATCAGAATCTTTAAGAAACTTGTTCATTAAAAACACTCTAAATCCCCTCAGTCGTTTTCCGGCCAATTGAAGATAATATTTTCTCCTGCAATCAT